>CM076575.1:1202848425-1203448425 GCA_034641835.2 Pinus albicaulis | reverse complement strand
TCAATGGGGCATTTTTTCTATTTGAGAAATTGAATTGCCTTAGTTTTTCAACTGAGCCAAGATTGTGTTGTTCAACACAAGAGCTTCCCAAAGAGAGAGGCTCAACCTTTCTTTGGTGGAATTCTAGTGCCACCCAAGGAAGGATTTCCTTTACCTTTGAGATCAGAAAAAGCACCATCTACAAATTCCACACAATTCTAGGAGCTTGGGATGCAGTTTGGAGCTACTACTGCACAAAGGGATAAGTTTTCATGTTGATTGGTGGAGTAGAGTTGTTGGGGATTGTCCGGAGAAGTTATAGGAGAGTCCCTTGCCCATTTTTAGGAGTGTGGCAGAAGCTACAGTCAGAAAGGAACAACCCACACACAATTTTCATCCATTGCATTTAGGGACTGCATCATCTCCTCCATGACTACACAATCATTGGAGTGAGGCCTTTTGAGGTAGCATATTTTGGGGGAGTTTGGAGCTGGGGTGTTGGAAAATCAATTAGAGTGCCATTGGAGGAAGATTGTTGGAGTTTGTAGAGCAATGATTGACAAAAACAACCAAAGTGAAAAAATTTGAAATTGGAAGAGGGAAAAGTTGTGAAGGGCCCATTTTTTAATGTTGGAATCAAGGGAAATCCTTTCTCGGATTTTTTGGGTTTCGGGAAAGGATCACATTCCCAAATTCCTAGAATTTTTTGAGCATTATAGAGGGGTAAATAATAGGGAAAAGTATGGCATCAGTGCAGTTTTAGAGCAACAACACACTTTTCTGGAGTATCTAGCTTTTTCAGTTGTTGGGCTTTCTTGTAATCATCACCTGGTGCTTGTAGCTTGTCTTGTGCAAGATTAGGTGCATTTTCTCCAACTTACTTGTACCTCAACATCAATATTAATAAAATCATGGCCATTTTGTGGATTTAGATAAGTTTATGGCTAACGTGTATGAGTTTTTGAAAATTTTTGTGTTTATATATTTGCATGCCTTTGTTATCATTGTAAAAAGCATGTTCTTGTCCAAGGTGGGGAACAGGAATAGGTGATGCCACCGAGGTACCAAGGACTGGTTTTACAGAGAGGTTGTGGTAGAGGCAGAGGTCGAGGTTGTGGGAGAGAATATAACACAGATCCATTTTTAGATATCGAGATAGAAGCCTAGAGTGGAGGAATGGACAAACATTAGGAGGATGAACAACCCGGACCAAGGGGTCAGGACCAAATTTTGGAGGAGTTGTTGAGAAATAATCAGTAGATGGTGAGACAAGGGTAGATCATGATGGACATGATGCAGTAGATGATGGGGCTGCAAGTGGGTGGAAGGATAGAAGGGGCAGCTGAGCCCCAAGGCGATGGGGGTTCCAGAGAAGGAGGAATTTGTACCTATCAGCCCCCACACACTCCCCAACATGGGCAGGCTAGTTGTTTGGTCAATTTAGTGTGTCCTAAATTGCTAACATAAATTATCAACCAGGGATTCGTAAACTGACGAAGTGTGGCGCACTATATGTGCAAGATAACCTATCTCTTACTTTTTGTCGTTTTTGGATTTTTATTGATCTTAGTTGGTTTCCTAATGTGAGATGGAAATTCTAAAATACAAGTATGGTTATGAATATTCAAGGCAATGATGTTCTTTATAATGATTTACCAACTTGAAACTGAAAAAGGAATTTGAAGCATACAATGACAAAACTTGAAAGGAAATTAAAATGTGCTACTGAAATGAAAAAGGTGCTGTTAATCTAATAAATCAAAACAGTGAACTAGTGAGCATGAAACCAAACTATTCTTGCTGCTGTCTAAACACAAAAGAAACTATGCTGAAAGAAATCCAAAGGACACGATAGTAAATCTAAATCAAATTACATCAACATGTCTTGATCCCTCATCATTAGTCAGTATGATTTTCGGAAGTAACCATAAACAACGAATGTGTTGATATCTAACTTGCGAGAAAGTAAACTAATATCAAACCACACATTCATAATTCAATCCCTCACCATCAGTCCAGCTGTGGCTTTCGGAGGTAACTGAAGATGTCATGCACAATTTAATATTTCTAACTTGCAGAAAGGAAACTAATATCAAACTACACACTCATATTTCAATCCCTCACCATCAGTCCAGCTGTGGCTTTCGGAGGTAGCTGAAAATGACATGAGCAATTTAATATATCTAACTTGTAGAAAGTAAACTAATATCAAACTACACACTCATACTTCAATCCCTCACCATCAGTCCAGCTGTGGCTTTCGTCGGAAAACAATGAAGATGTTGCGGTTTTATCCTCTAGAATTTGCGAAGAAAATAATATCAAACTACACACTCATACTTCAATCCCTCACCATCAGTCCAGCTGTGGCTTTCGGAGGTAACTGAAAATGACATGAGAAAATGACATGAGCAATTTAATATATCTAAATATAACTACTGAAGCAAATGTGCAAGACTGAAATAAACAAAGAAATACCGGAATTAAACAAAAACTAAGAAAAAATAAATTAACAGCAGAACAATATTGATTCCATGTCATTAGTCAAAAGATATGCAAATGCCTGGGCTGCCATGAAAAATTATGCTAAAAGCTATGATTTCAAAAAGCAATCTAAGTAAGGAAATATGACAAAACAGAATTGAAAGCAACTTATCTAGAAAACATGTAAAAGCCTCCTTGGATAGCAGGGGCCCTCTGCTACCAATTTAGTGAAGTCCTTCAGCTCCTTAAAGTTGTAATCAAAACAGCATCAAAGAACTGAATTTCTCTATTAAAAAGAACTCACAAATCTACATCCCATTCCATCTTGAACTTAGTTACAAATCTACTTCTTCATTACTTTCTCATTACTTTCTCATTACTTATGATAGGAGAAAACTTCTCCTATTTATACAAAATATGAGGAGACATCTCATTAATCGGAGTCCATCAATCTCTCCCTCCATCTCTAGAGTTACAATCAAAATAGGAAATGATAAGACACATGTCTTTCTAGAGTTTTAACACAACTTGAGGAATGAGACACATATCCTCTTAGAGTTTCAATACAACAAGGAAGTGAGACACATATCCTCTCGATCCCATAATCTTCTCCAACCAAATTCGAATTTGGCTTTAGAGTGCCACATAAGGGTCTTCTAGAAGTCTCCTTTTGACCTACACATGTCACAAAACTCATAACACATATATAGATATATGAAACTATGTTAATTTTCTAGTTTCTAATCATAAATTCACTTAAAATACATAAAACAAATAACTTTGGAAAACAAGGATCCTAACCCATATATTTATGTAAATGGTTATTTGATGTAGGGTTTTAGGTCAAATGGCTATGAAATAAGAGCTAAATGGTTATGACATAATGGAAATATGTATGAATATGGAGAACATTTTTGAGACTCAACATACCCCCCAACTGAAGTTGTTGCATGTCTTCATGCAACCATTGCAATGATTCATTTGTCCATGAGTTGATCTTTTATGAGTTTTGACTCATATAGATTCATTCCAAACTTTGCTTCTTGATTTTTCCTTTTTGGCAAAGTATAATACATTTGATTGCAACATTTTTTTTTCTTCAATGGTTGGTTCTTGTGTAACAACCATTTTTTCAATGGTTGGTTCTTGTGTAACAACCATTTTTTTTTGAAGCATTGGTTCTTGTGTAACAATGCTTTATTTTCTTTGTTGCATCAAAGTTCATGAAAACATTTAGAATCAATTACTTCATCAATGAATTGATCATTTGCAAGGCATATAATCTTTTGGATCATGTTGCAACAATAGTTGGTTGGGAAGTATATGTGGGTGGAAATGAAATGAAAATATGTGATAGTGTATGACATGTGGATATGAAATGATGTCCCTTCCCCCCCCAACTAAAGATATGACAATGTGGAAAAGGGAGTGAGGAATTTTTCCAAAGTTACAATTTTAGCATTCTCATGAATTACATGACTAAAAATTAGAAAACAACATACCTTCACTTACCTTAAATGTCGATGAGTTGTGTATGTGTGGTGGCTGCAAAATTCTGATCATATTCTTCTTCAAGTGGCTGAACAAGAGGAGTCATGGATAAAGAGATGAGATGACTTTTTATTGCTTCTACTAAAACTTGCTGAATCTGCTCCAAAATGCTGAAAATAATAGTCTTCATGTCTTCAAAACTCATTGGCGCAATTCCTACTATGTGAAAAGATGTTCTGATGTCGAACATAGTAGGAAATTGTTGAATTAGTGGCCATTAATAGATGCCACTAGTCAACACGAGAACTCTCACCATTGATGACAATGAGAGTCAAGATGCCCAAACACATCTTGCTAGGCACGAATGATTTTGCTGATGTAGAGTCACCTAGAAGATCTGACGAACAAGAGACATTAATGTATTCCCATTGTTTGTCAGCATGAGAACTTGCCATTAAGGCATGCAAGCCTCAAGGTGTTTTTACAAAGAACTTAGACTCAAAGGACTATAGACTCAATAGTTTGCATTGAAGCAGGGCTTATTTGCGGAATGAAAATGACAAGAAATGGAAGATGGAAATGGAAGATGAAAATGGAAATGGGCAATAAGCATGTGAATGAGCCTTTTGCTTTTATTTATGGGTATGAATGGACAAAAAAAAATGGAAAGTGGATGTGAATGTAAATGGAAAATATGAAGTGAAATGAGGTGAATGGTTTATTATGAGGTATGGATGTGATGGAGACAATAGTATCTGAAAGTTTTTCAACTGTTTGGATCTGATTTTGCATCAACATATTTCCTCCTCTTTGTTGCTGATCATCCTCTTATGAAACAAGTTGGCCTCTTAAAGAGACACCATTCTCTTGTAGTCATTTGTCCTTCCTCCTGGAACCTGCAAAAAAACTAATACTTCTTCTGCAATGGAATGTAAGATTATCAAAGGGAGAGAGGTGATCAATCTCTCTAGTTATGATATTTTCACACAAAACTAAGAATTTGTATTAATGAAACAAGTTCTCAAAGGAAAAATCAAAAGAATTTATACATGTTTTGGAATTAGTGCCTCAAGTTGAATGTAGCTTCTTTTCAGCAATTTATTTCATTATTTGCCATTTCAAACTCTAATGATGGATTTCTCATTGTATAGATCTTGTTGAGACTTTTCCAACGATACTTAAATCATCAAAATCTGATTTTGTATGAGAAAGTTAGGTTGATTTGAACAATGAGGTTTTTCAGCTGCGGAATTGCAGAACAGCTGCGGAATTGGACTTCAGCTGCGGAATTGGAGAACAGCTGCGGAATTGGACTTCAGCTGCGGAATGTCGACGGTTTCTGTAGCTAAAAATCTTGAATAAAAAGTTAGCCATTCATCCTTCATCATCAGTCCAAAATTAATCAATACCTTCAGAAAAACGAGCAAATAACTTGTTCATTTCATTGATTCAAAATTATTGATTTTTTTTTTTTTTTTTTTTTTTAACAACAAAAGAGAAATGCAATTTTTTTTTAAATTTCAACAAATGATGCTAAATAAAGCAAACTCAGATACATTGACCAATCGTGACCTTGCAATGACCATAAAATGGTAAGTGAAGATCACATAAGATGAAAAATAATATATTGGTAAGCATTGAAGAACATAAAAGGCATGATTGCTATTTCAAAATATAATCTTTCATCTCTTCAAAATTTATTTTTGTATCTGCTTGATCCTTGAGGACTATCACAATCAGTAACCTTTCAGGACCACCCCCCTCAGTTGGAATTCCAATTGCAGCAGTTGCCATTACAGACACGTTCAATCTCAATTGAGCTTACCTTTATGCTACTAAGGTTCATTGTGCCATCTGCACGACCATGTGCTTGATAATATCCTCCTGTAGTTTGCTCAATTCATCCCCATGCCCTCTTAATGTCTTTCCATAGTGATATGGCATCCCTTTGAAATAAACATCATAATGGTTGGTGTTTAATAATGTCATTGAAGCACCAAAAATTGCTGGGCAGATGATAAAAGAGATGTGAAATCCAACATTCAGAAAACGAAATTGAATTAAATTCAAAAATGAGTGGAATGTGCATTGAATGCCATGATAAGAGTTTGATTTTGATTAGAATTCATCTTCCTAGAAATCAGGAAACCGAATTATCAATGCAGAGTGCCGTTTTCAAATTCTTCACTCAGAAAAAATCGTTTTTCCTCACGCGGCAGGCAAAAATGGCCTTCAAAGAACCGAGAATTTCTCCCAGACCGCCACGAATTTCTTAAAACGGTTTCTGGGTTATCTAATTGACCATGTTGGCGAAAAAACCCATGTTTTTTTTTTTCTAAATTCATCTCCGTTTGGCCAAATCGTGCTTTCAAAGTTTGGCATTTTTCTCTGTTTTGCATTTTTCTGGGTTCTACCTCAGCAAAAAAAAATCGTTTTCTTCAGAACGTGGTTCAAAATTGCGTTTTTCTGAGAATGAAATACAACTTCTGGTTTGCTGATTTCCATATGTAAAGAATGTTGTTATCCTGAGCATTCTTCAGTTCAGTCAAGGCACATTTTTTTTTTTCTGTTTGAAAATTTTGTTAATTTCATTGCCTTGTTCTCTTACATGCCATTTTATGAATCTGAAGGAGCGTTTGATGATGGCAGGCGGCATTGGCAAGGCTGACAGGCCTGGTATAATAAAAGGAATTGGCATTTGGGAACTTGACAGGTTTGAATGGCGAGAGATTGCATGAAGGCCTCACAAATTCTTTCAAGGATTTGGGGAATTTGATGATGTTTCTAGCTTGAATCCTACAGGTCGATAATGCTGTCATAAGCTCTGAAACACAGCAACCTAGCAGCCTTGCAGCATCTCTAACTCCATCATTTTCAACTTCTACATGATTTTCATTATCAAAAGCAAAGAAAATCTGATGTTTCCGAGTCATAATACCGCTGCAAGCATCGTAAATGGTTGAATTTTTATGTTTTCTGTTGAGAGTAATTCATTTTTTTCAAAATGCCATGGCCATTTCATTTTTGTTTATTGATTTGATTTGTTGTTGTTTTGTTTTTGTTGTTTTTTTTTTTTTATTTGTTTTGTTAATAAAACTATATATGTTATATTTCAAGAATTAAAAATATACATATATGTTTTACTAAACAAAATGATTTTTTTTTTTTTAAATTGTTTTGTTAATAAAATTACACATGTTAAATTTTGGAAAATTAAAAATATACATATGTAATTTACTAAACAATTTATTGATTTTTTTTTTTAAATGATTTGTTATTAAAATTATATATATATTTTCAAAAATAAAAATATACATATTTATCTTAGTAACAAAACAATTTAAAAAAATTTTATTTTCATTTTTTATTTTCATTTTTATTTTAATTGATTTGTTTAATAAAATTATGTATGTTATATTTTCAAAAATTTAAAAATACACATATATATTCATTAAACAAAACAATTTATTAAAATTAAAGTTTTTCATGAAAACAATTTTTTTTTTTTAAATTGTTGAATCAATTGAAATGATGAAATTTTATTTTGTCTCCTTTTTTTTTTTTCACATAACAATTCTTTTTCTGATCTTCCAGATCACACAAAGTGCAGGAGGAGAGCATACTCAAGAATTATTAATTTTTTTTTTTTTACATAACAATCCTTTTTCTGATCCTCCAGATCACACAAAGTGCAGGAGGAGAGCATACTCAAGAATTATTAATTTTTTTTAGATGTAAGAAATAAGGCTACCTAGTTACACTTCCCCGGCAGCGGCGCCAAAATGTTTGGTCAATTTAGTGTGTCCTAAATTGCTAACATAAATTATCAACCAGGGATTCGTAAACTGACGAAGTGTGGCGCACTATATGTGCAAGATAACCTATCTCTTACTTTTTGTCGTTTTTGGATTTTTATTGATCTTGGTTGGTTTCCTAATGTGAGATGGAAATTCTAAAAGACAAGTATGATTATGAATATTCAAGGCAATGATGTCCTTTATAATGATTTACCAACTTGAAACTGAAAAAGGAATTTGAAACATACAATGACAAAACTTGAAAGGAAATGAAAATCTGCTACTGAAATGAAAAAGGTGCTGCTAATCTAATAAATCAAAATAGTGAACTAGTGAGCATGAAACCAAACTATTCTTGCTGCTGTCTAAACACAAAAGAAACTATGCTGAAAGAAATCCAAAAGTTGCAATAAAGTAAATCTAAATAAAATTACATCAACTTGTCTTCTGATCCCTCATCATTAGTCCAGCTATGATTTTCGGAAGTAACCATAAACAACTTGAGTAACTGATATCTAACTTGCAGAAAGTAAACTAATATCAAACCACTCATTCATAATTCAATCCCTCACCATCAGTCCAGCTGTGGCTTTCGGAGGTAACTGAAGATGTCATGCACAATTTAATATTTCTAACTTGCAGAAAGTAAACTAATATCAAACTACACATTCATAATTCAATCCCTCACCATCAGTCCAGCTGTGGCTTTCGGAGGCAATTGAAGATGTTATGAGCAATTTAATATATCTAACTTGCAGAAAGGAAACTAATATCAAACTACACATCCATAATTCAATCCCTCACCATCAGTCCAGCTGTGGCTTTCGGAGGCAACTGAAGATGTTATGAGCGATTTAATATATCTAACTTGCAGAAAGGAAACTAATATCAAACTACACATCCATAATTCAATCCCTCACCATCAGTCCAGCTGTGGCTTTCGGAGGTAACTGAAAATGACATGAGCAATTTAATATATCTAAATATAACTACTGAAGCAAATGTGCAAGACTGAAATAAACAAAGCACTACCGGAATTAAACAAAAACTAAGAAAAAAATAAATTAACAGCAGAACAATATTGATTCCATGTCATTAGTCAAAAGATATGCAAATGCCCGGGCTGCCATGAAAAATTATGCTAAAAACTATGATTTCAAAAAGCAATCTAAGTAAAGAAATATGACAAAACATAATTGAAAGCAACTTATCTAGAAAACATGTAAAAGCCTCCTTGGATAGCAGGGGCCCTCTGCTACCAATTTGGTGAAGTCCTTCAGCTCCTTAAAATTGTAATCAAAACACCATCAAAGAACTGAATTTCTCTATTAAAAAGAACTCACAAATCTACATCACATTCCATCTTGAACTTAGTTACAAATCTACTTCTTCATTACTTTCTCATTACTTTCTCATTACCTATGATAGGAGAAAGCTTCTCCTATTTATACAAAATATGAGGAGTCATCTCATTAATGGGAGTCCATGAATCTCTTCCTCCATCTCTAGAGTTACAATCAAAATAGGAAATGATAAGACACATGTCTTTCTAGAGTTTCAACACAACTTGAGGAATGAGACACATATCCTCTTAGAGTTTCAATACAACAAGGAAGTGAGACACATATCCTCTCGATCCCATAATCTTCTCCAACCAAATTCGAATTTGGCCTTAGAGTGCCACATAAGGGTCTTCTAGAAGTCTCCTTTTGACCTACACATGTCACAAAACTCATAACACATATATAGATATATGAAACTATGCTAATTTTCTAGTTTCTAATCATAAATTCACTTAAAATACATAAAATAAATAACTTTGGAAAACAAGGATCCTAACCCATATATTTATGTAAATGGTTATTTGATGTAGGGTTTTAGGTCAAATGGCTATGAAATAAGAGCTAAATGGTTATAACATAATGGAAATATGTATGAATATGGAGAACATTTTTGAGACTCAACACTAGTCGCCCCTTGATGCCGCATTTTGTAGATGAACCAGAACCAGAGAGGGAGCTGGACATAGTTATAGATTTGGTTCATTCGGTTTCATCCAGTATCGATGAATATGATGGTTTAGATTCCTAGATCAAGCAGGCGATGTCCTTTGGTAAGTACATTCATCTAAAGGAGAGGCGTACTACAGGGAGTGGGAACCATTACAGAGGAGGATCTTCTAACAAATATGTGCAGATGCTAGCAGGGAAGGTTACACTTTACAACTTTTATGGGGAAACAAAGAGTTAAACCAGAGCATGGATACAAAATTTGGACACCTATTTTCATCTTAACCCTATGCAAGAAATAGATGCCATATGATTTTCCACCCTTCACTTGGAAGGGGATGCCCAAGAATGGTGGTACCATGGGTTGATCACATTGGAGCACATCAACATTACCTATTACATGGAGTTCACTAAGAGGCTATTAGAGAGGTTTGAGAGGAAGGACCCGGAGTTTCATTTTAGGGAGATAGCCCACTTGAGACAAATATGTAGTGCAAAGGCATTTATCCTTGAGTTTTAGAGGTTGGCAGTAATGGTGATGGATATTTCATAGAGTTTGTTGATTATGTTGTTCGTCAAGGGACTTGTTGAACACTTGCGTGGTTGGGTGAGGCCCTACAAGCCCACATCACTTCAGGATGCCATCTCTAGGGCATAGGACATGATTGATGCAGTGCCCAAGAACCATGATTTTTTTCCCATGAGACCCACAAATCGACTAGTAATAGAGATGTGAGGCCACCACAGAGAGATGGAGGATATGGTTAGTTGGATGATGACACACGGAGGGACCTCATAAGGAGGAGGTTGTGTTTCCCGTTCTAGGAGCGTTGGGCACAAGTGCACCAAGGGCAAATCCCATTTCATTTAGGTATTTTCATAAATCAACAAAAGATATCAAGGTAAGAAAATGATTGGATCAATATGGTATCGGGATCTCAGCTAAAGGAGAGGATCATGCAGGAAGCCCATGATTCTCCACTAGCATGGCACCCATGATTTATTAAGACATACCATGCTGTGAGGGAGAGGTTCTCTTGGCTGGGGCTCAAGGGCGATGTTTTAAGGAACGTAAAGGAGTGTGTGGATTTCTATAGGAATAGGGTGGAGTTGTCACACCCAGTCAATTTGCGACAAATGCTTCCCATTCCAGAGAGGAAGTGGGAGAGCGTATTTACGGACTTCATCACTGGACTTCTAGCTACACACGAGCGGGATTGCATCTATGTAGTGGTCAATATATTGACCAAGTTTTCCCACTTCTTTTTGATTTCATCGAGATCCGCAGCCTCCCACGTGGCTGTATTATACTTTCAGGAGGTCTTCCAATTGCATGGTCTCCCAAAGACCATTGTGAGTGACAGGGAAAGTAGGTTTATGTGGGATTTTTGGTAGGATCTTTTCCATTTGGTGGGGACAGAGCTTACACCCAACACTAGCTATCATCCCCAAACTAATGGGAAAATCGAGATTGTGAACAAATGGTTGGAGGGGTACCTATGCAACTATATGATTGGGCGTCATAGAGCATGGTTCAAGTGGCTACATCTCAGGGATTTCTGCTACAACACAACCTATATCGTGTCCATTGGTAAGTCCCCTTTTCGAGCTCTTACTTTTTTTGACATGGTATTTGGAGATAACAGGGCCCTGAGGGCAAAGAACTGGGTTCAAGAGAGCCAGGATATTCTCTGGGCTCTTATGAACAATTTGTAGGTGGCCCAAAATTAGAAAAATATGTATTCTTATAAGCATGGGTTGGAAATACAGTTTGAGGTAGGAGACATGGTCTATGTACGCTTGTAGTCATACAAAAAATCTTCCCTCAAGCATAAGGGTGCAGAAAAATGCAACCACGATTCTATGGACCTTACCGGGTGGTGAGGAGAGTAGGTGAGGTGGCTTATGAGTTGGAGCTACCTTCTGAGAGTCGCATTCACAATGTATTCCATGTGCCATGCCTGAAAAAGGTGTTGGGACAATATTTTGTAGTAGAAACTGAGTTGCCTCTGTTAGATGATGAGGGGCATTTGATTTTGACACCATAGCTCATACTGGAGACCTGAGAGAGGAAGTTGAGAAACAAGGTGGTCAAGGAGAATTTGGTCAAGTGGAAGTATTTACCAGAGGAGGATGATATATGGGAGAATGAGAAAAATTTGCAGCCTCCAGTTTTACAGTTGCTTGGTGTTGGGATGTGTTTGGTCCACGTATGTACGAAATCACACCAACTTAAGGGGTGTGGTCTACCCACTTAAGTTATTGGTAACAGGCAGAAAAAGAAGTGGAGTCAAGAAAGTTAGTGGAACAAGCTAGAATCATAATCATACTAGATAGAGAAATAGCATGCATATATAAACTAAAACTAAACTAAAAACTAAAAAAAATAAACACGAGCTCTGAAAAGAGTCAAATGACAACAATAATATGAACGATGGCTCTTGGCCCCTCTTATTGGGTGTTGGTAGGAATAAGAGTGAAACTTTACCCTATTTCCAAAGGGCTCCTAGAAAATGGGTTCTAAGTCCCGATGCAAGGATGTTTTTATCCCAAGCTTTCCTCGGTGGAGTCTCCCTCTCTCTCCACTATGGTGGACTGAACTTGTTGGATGGCCAACGATTGAGTCCCATTTATCTTCAGCTCTGGATCACACACTACTGGTATTGCTTGGGAAATTCTGACTAGCATAACAATGTGTTCACCCATTCTTCATCTCATGGTGGCCTTATATAGAAGATTTCAAATAGTCCTTCCCTCTCTTGGTACATTGTCTATGGTGACCCAAGAGAGGGGAATGAATCCTTTTTGTGCTCCAAATATTCCATTGTGTGCTCACTTGGTCTCTAAGGAGGCATTGGTGGTTTTCCTTAGGTGGCTTCATGTGAGAAATCACTTGTCCTATGCTTTTTGTGGTCATAGATAGTGACATTTTTCCACTCCCACAATTGCGTGCATTTCGGGTCACAAGGCACGCAAAGGCACTCTTCACAAAGGATAATGCGCGCAAAAGCATTTATAACTTGTTCAAATTTGATTTTTCCTCATACCTTAGAGATTTTTAAATACTTTCCAAATTTTGTAATGTCATCCAGCCTTGTAAATCCTTCTACTTGAAATTAAATAATTTCGTCTTCTGCTATACAATTTTCCAGTGTTAACCCCCTAATGTGTGAGGTCTAGGAAGAACTGCATAGCCTAAATACATTATAGCTTCTTTTTTGCATATCATGCATAGAGAGAGAGAGAGAGAGACCTGTGTGAAGCTTGGAATTGAAAACACCCTGCACTGGTTCCAAGAATGACCGTGTCCTAAGGGATCCCTGTAAGCAAATATCGTACAATACATATAAATATTTTCTATGAGGAGGGCATGTCCCATGCTCAAGATGTTGTGGCTAGTTAAACAAATCTATTTGACAGATAGATGTTTTTTCTGTATCACTGATATGGTAGTGATCTAGTGGTTGCTGAAAAGGATTGATGATGCCCTCAGGGGCGTTTTTTCTTTGACAATAGGTGGAATATGGTACCCATATGCGTAAACTCGGTATGAATATAGTTGCACATTGTATGCATAGGTGCTGGTTGGGACCTTCCTGTGTAAGAATTGCCGAAAGAGATGCTTATGGACGCATGGGTCTTCAACAAATTTGATCAAAGTGCAATGGTTGTAAGGTACAATACCATCTTGACATGAAAGCTTTTGTTGTAGTATAATTTCAGGAGGATCGATGGGAAATGATGTCTCCCATAGTGAAACCTGAGGATGCCCCTTTTATGGAGAGGGGTAATCCAAGGTACTGCTTCCTTTTTGGAGAATAGGTGTCGAAGTCGACAAAAAGGAAGCCTCAACCGACTGAGGGGTCGCCGACATGAGGGGTCGGGGACCTGGATGTGATGGGTTTAACATAGGCATGTTGCGAGGGGTGACTGCAAACTGATGATGGGGATTCAACAGCCCAAGGTCGGAGTATACTAAGCAGCTTGGAGGCAATCATAGTTATTTCTGATGGGGAAATCCCTCGAGTCAGTAGGACTTCCAGGGTGGGTATAAATCGGCTATGAATGTCATGGTGGATTATGCATGGGGGTGTAATAATCTGACCAAGGGTGTTCGGGGACTGCTGCCATGGGAGAAAAGGATTGATGGGAGGGTGAAGGGACATAGTGCATCATTCGAGGTCTTTGTACACTTACGAAAAGAATAAAATAATGGGGTTTGGTTTGTACAAAACACAGAGACGGGTACCCCAAAACATGAAAATGTTCGCTCATTGATGTTGTGAGGAAGGTGTTTTGCTGAGGGTGGGGGTCCCATTGGTTGGTCCCATGTGTGGGGTTGATGAAGTGGATGAAAAAGTATCATAGATGGGATCATGCTGGTGGAGGTATCGTGGGCCAAATGAAAGGCGCAGTAGTGTGTTTTTGATCTACTTGTACAACCTGGTCAGCCGGGAAGGGGTTTTTAGCTTGTATGGTAAACTTGACCTTATGCATGGTGAATGGATGGGCATGAGGTGCTTCTCGGACTAAAATGGTATGGCCATGGTGTCACTTTTGCTGTGATATATGGTCTACTGTGGGTGATGAATGCCATGGAGGGGAGGCTCTATCGACCAATGACGATGTTTATCATGTGCAGGGTGAGGTAATGATAAACACGGTCGGATATGAGGACCATATGGTTGATTTCTTATGGAGAAATGATGTGAAGATATGCAGAGTTGATTGGGATTCTATCATGTTGGGGGTAGAATGATACCTACTCTAGAACTTTCAGTAGATGGCGTTATGGATGGTTTGCAAACTTTTCCTGCAAAAACAAATACCTCAAGTGAAAGCATCTTCTTTATCAGATATTATTGAAAGTCATAAACTTTAAAAAATAAGATGAGAGAGGGCATAACTGTCGACGCTGAAAATTTAATTTTTGGGGAGTGTGATTGTGTGGCATCGCATATGTTCATCTTTGAGTTATAGTTATGGTGCAACCTACGGTTCAGAAAAAGAACCTTCTGATCTCTCATTATGGTCCTCCCAAGTTTTTGAAAAGGGCGATATATAGGTGAATATGGCCCTAATTCAATTCATTTGTATTTGCTGAGTTTTTGAGAGGTTAGAGGATTCTACATAGCAGTTCTTGCCATTGCGGTTCGCTTGAGCACCAAGGATTAGCGATACCATGCCCAGGTAACCTCCATGACATCCTGCACTTGAATTTTTTCAGTTTGATGGTACCGGGGTTTGTACAAAATGGGTTTGTATGGATCTTGGGTGTTTTTTACCATAGATTGCACGGGCGATCAGGGAAAAGTCGCGCCCTCTCTATGCACAGTTTCAGGGCATAAATGCGCTAAAGTGCTATGTTCCCATTCTTTGGTGCACCTTAAGCGTGTCTATGCAAAATACAGGTGTGAACTAAGCGCGCCTGTCCGAGGGACAGGCACGCAAAGATAAGGTGAAAAAAATATTTTCTTTTTTTTCCTATTTTTTCTTTTTTCTGTATTGATCGGTACCTGTTTTGATGACAGGTTGTTGTGGAGGGAGCGGGATTTGCCCAATATCTGAACTAAATTAGATGTTGATGCTAGGGCGTGCCATCATTTGGTGTAATGGGGGCTCCTGAAGATCGCAGAGAACAAGCTTCTTCGGTCACAGGACAGATTGCTATGCTACTTGATCTGAGACTGGCGCAGGAGACGAAACATGTTGATGTTGTGGGGGATGAACCTGGTCATCCATCCTGAGACAGATGTGTATTTTGTGACTGGGTTACTGCCTCATGGTGAGGCGTTGAGTTATCCACTCCCTTCTAGGAGAGTGGATCTGGAGACATTTCAGAGACGTCACTGTGGTGGGGTGCCTCTTATAGAGGGATGCATCAGCATTGCATCCTTTACAAATTTGGAAAAGCGATGTGCTCTGGTAGTGATTGTATGACTTTTTGGATCATTAGCTCTTCATCAGGCATCAGGCCCACAGGTTGGAGTTTTGCACTGGCTAAGGTCCAACAATTTTTATCACTTTGCCCACTTTTTCTATGACAGGATGGTGGCACAACTCAAAAAGGTCCATAGTGAATCAAATTTGTTTTCGTACGCGAGTATTTTGTGCAACATTATGTACGAGAGGTAGTGTTGCTGAGGCCAGTGGTGGCAGTGCCTCTTGAGGGGCCACGGGAGCCTCGTATGAGGAGGTGGGCTCCGGTGATGCCGCGAGGCGGTGGTGGCATGGTGGGGCGTTATTGGAACACCACGACAGAGGCCTAGTTCGAGGTGAACCCAGAGATGTTCTTGCCATTCCCATATGCGGGGATGGAATTTTGGGGGGATCCAAACATGGGTGTCCCTTTTGGTTATGCTTGGGGGCCCATAGGTATGTTGTGTATGTTTTCTGCATTTATTTAAATATATATGTACTTATGTGTTTTGCTAGTGACACTGACATCTTTTTGGTTACTCTTGCAGATGTTGGCAAGTGGGTCACCTCATGGCTCGATTTGCTAGCCACAATCCTCTACGGTGACCTAGGGGTGGTCAGGGAGGAGGTGCTACTGGAGGACTTGGTGGCGGCGTTGGCCCTTCAGGAGAGGGTAGCATCTCGGCCACTGCCAAGGTTGTGGCTGAGCGGGCCCTTGCTGACGCAATGGTGCCACGTGCAGATACAGTGGATGCTCATATCATGGAACTAACTACTCGGGTTCCAGTTCTAGAGGATGCCTAGGGTCGAGTGGACCTCTTGACCCAAGGGATGTCTGCTCGAGGATTTATGGATGGCCTCGAGGAGGTCTGGTTGAAGACTATGATGGCCTGCAAGAGGGACTATCGGCCTGTTTTACATCGAGTGGTAGTCTTGGTGGTGACAACAAATCCAGTGGTGGCACTAGGAGCAGTTGTCGGTCCAGGTGCCCCTCCTGAGGGGGCACCACCCTAGAGTATACTTGTACACGGGGAAGGCACCATGTGGATGCTTCCCCTATTTTTCACAAATTTTTGTATCTTTGGGCTAGCTGTTAGGTCAACGCCATTATTTTTGTACTCAGACATATACATTGTGATATATATATATATATATGAGAAATATTTTTTGCGGCTCTACATGATGTGTCACCTGTTTCAGTTTATGTATGATGTTATGCTGATGGATATATATATTTTTGGTTTTTATGTGTGATGGTTTATTCGAGATGCGATAATTTGTTTGGTTTTGACTCCTTGGTACATCTGTAAATGTGATATAGTCAAAATGTCTGCTTAATATTTTTGCACGTAAATATTTTCTAAACAGATGCGCATCTCTTGTCTCAAATGTTTGGTTTAATTGAGATAGTAATAGTTGGGAATCAAGGTATACATGCATATGGAATATGCCCTGATGGAGGGCATCGCACATAAGCCCAATGAGGGCATCATATTCTGCCTGATTGATTTTTCCTAAGTCGATGCACACACCATTTGAGCATAGTGGTGATCGGTTAGGGTGGTAGATGACCCAGGCAGTTGCGGCTAAACATTGAGACCATCTTGATGCTCCAACAACAAATAAGAAATAGGGTTCAGGTTGGTGATCTATGGTGGCACTTTGAGTGCTTTTAAATAACTCTTCTAGTAAAAAAAAATTCAGTGGTTGGGGTTGTGTACGTTCACTCTAAGGAAGGGTCATTTTGGCCCTTATGGGTAGAACTTCTTGAGGTAAAGGCTGTTGATGGGGTTGTTGAGGCATGTCCCATCCAGTTCCATAAGGATGTATGCCCCTTGTCAGAGGCAATGTTTGATGATGTAGGTTCCTTTCCATAAAGTTTCAAAATTTTCAAGCCCTAGGGCTTGTTTTGCAACATCATAGCGGAGGACTAGCTCTCTCTCGGTGAATGAGCGAGGGTTGATGTGGTGGCCAAATGATGCTTTTACCCTTTTATTGTGGGCCTTGTTGTGTTGCAGTGACGGTCGTCGACTTTCATCAACAATCTCTTGTTGTACTAGGCGTTGTTCTAGAGGCTGGGTATCATCAAGGAGTTCGATGGTGGCATGCAAAATTGGGATCTTGCAAAAATCAACGCAGAAGCGCAAGGTACCTTGATTTTTTGTGACAAGAGTAGGGCAGAAATCCTATGATGTGGGGGTGGCTGCAGTCCTATTTTCAATATGTGATGATAAAAATTGTATATGTTTGATCGTGTCATTGACATTCAGTGGGGGAAGAATCTCCGTAATGGGATTTTACATGAGCACAATGTTGGGTTCCCTGCTACGATGGTCAATTTCTTATAGGTGGAAATTGTGCCTGCTGCAGAGTTGCCTGAATGTTTCCATTAGCGGGCATACCTTTGGTGAGTGATTTTGGCCAGTGAAAATAATGCATGGTATTACTGTACCAATGGAGTAGATTTTATGGGGATCAATGCTACTTGATGTCCTGGATGTGGACGCTTGGAAAGGATCTGTCGTAGAAGAGGTTGTATTCTGCTTCCATTTTCATGTTGTTGGCTTAGGTGTGTCTAATACTTTAGGGGAGTGTAGATTTAATGCTGCTCTTTCCACTCTTTTCTTGGGGAGGTGTACACATTTAATCATATGGTGAAAGTGTGAATAAATTCGGAAATAGGTGCACATGATCTTCTCTTGATTAGATAGGAGTTTCTGAGGGAGAGAAGAGACTATGTGAAAACTATTTGTAAGGGGCTTCAGTTCTCTGCACTGGTTGACTCGGTGGTCATTTAGGTCACATAGTCCACATGTAATCCTTGGCTTAGACTGGGTTATGTTTGGTTGGCGTGTTAGCCTGGTGTGCCCACCAAACCCCTGTAGGGGTGGGGTTGTTGACCTAGTAGTGTACCTTTTATACCACTTACGAAATTCGTCCTCCCTCTTTTCTATGGTATGAATTATGTCAATGGTAGGATGAAGTTGCGAGGCATAAGTGCAGTGTCACTTGTAATGGTTTCCTTGACATATTAGGCAGAATATCCTTGATATGGGGGTTCCAGCATACTCAGTTTGAGGTCTGGCGGGGAACCAACATCGTAACGCTGCTAAATCAGGACAAGTGGCGACCACATGATTGGGTGTTTTGCATAACGTGCATATTGGTTTTCTCTGTAGGGCAGTTAGGGGTAACTAGGGGTTCCCTGATTGGTCAGTTTTCAACCGACGAGAACATGATGGATCTGCTCATCACATCTTCTTAGGTTGTGGAGCTATCCGTGGACTCCACATCCATTTCATCTTCTTGGGAGAGGCAGACTATGGCTGAGCATAAACTAGCGAGGGCTAGCCGTAATCAGGGGATATAGTGACAATTCTCCAAAAGGTGATTGTCGACGCATAATGGACATGTGAATTGTGCTGCACATGATTCGACATAGTAAACCCTTCCTATAGGATAGCATATGTGGATGAGTTTGAGGGCTGCACACTCTTCGAGGAAGTGACCACATTCATCACACAATGTGTAACGTATAATAGGAGGGGACATGAATGGGGGTCTTTCTTGTGCCCTTTGTTGTTCCTGTAGGTATAGGATGGTACGAGGTTCATTTCTGGATGCCTGGGTGGAGGGATCCTCTTGATAGGATCACTCGATGGCATGTAAGGTGTCCCTATAGCACAATATCTCTAGGAAATTATGGGTATAGTGCCCATAGCTACTATAGAGAGCGCATGCATGAGTGGTATGTAGTGCTTTTCCTTTACCTTTGGTGGTAGGTTCCTCTTTACGGGAACGTGACATCGCGATGTCTGTCTCAGAGCCAAGGAGTGGCTTTAATTAATCTAGTTCTAGGAAAATATGGATAGGGTGACCTATTACATCGCATATGGTGTAGACTGGTGATTTGCGTTGTATGGCAGAGGTCACCATATTATTTCCTCTCTTCTCAGTTTTCTTATTCGTGATCACCGGTTTTGCAATGGGAATTTCCCTTGCAGAAGTGTTTTTGACTGTTTCTTGGATAGGTGGGGTGTCCTCAGGACTGAGGGGCTTAAATCATGTGGCAGTGAAGTGGGTGGATCATGTTCCTTCTGTAGGAATGAGGTACCAAATGGGTATTTCCAATGATATGTTCGGTAATACTAGTGTTGCCAAAACCTCCTGGGAGATGAAACTAGCTAGGGGGTAGAGGAAAGGAATTTGGGAGGTGGTGTAGGCTATAGAGGCTACCATGGCCAATGAATCAGTGCCATTACTACTTGTGTCTATGTCCTAAATAGCTTTGGCGCTTGATCTGGACATTGTGCACACCAAAGCCCCTGTGGCATCGGGTGATGACTCAGGGATTATGGGAGGATCTCCTAGGAATGACCCTAGAACAAATGATGGTTTGAATTGATCGGGGCCATATTCTTAGTACCGTGAGAGAGTATCCAAGGATGTATCTACATAGGGTAGAATTACATCAGTGTTTTCTAGGGGCCGCTTCTTGCTATGCGTCAATTGGTCTATAGTAATGATGTTGTCCTCGTGGGGGAACATCATGATGCGGAAGATGGAGGATGTTATGGAAGGCATGGGGTACATATAACTCCGCCCAACGAGTATATTGTAGTCCAGGTGAGCATCCAAGACTTAAATGTCTATGTGGACTATCTTTCCAGGTAAGCAGACTGGGACTTTTTGGTAAAGGCCAATGGGGGTTGATGGACGACCATCGTATTATCTAAGTGTGATGACTGAGGGTTTTATTTTGGGAGATCCTAACTTCTGCCAAACATTTATGGACATGATGCACCTTCTTCTATGACAAATTAGTGAATTGTGATATTCTAGACTGACACTGGTGTCTGGAAGGTGACCATGGAAGGAAGCCTAAGGGTGGCTTTGTCTAAGTCAAAATCCATTAGGCGCGTATCAGCAGGGTCGATAGTGCCTAATGTGGAAAATAGGGCTTTCCGTTGTTTTGGGCATGACTGCAATACTTCCAAAGCTGACATAGCAGTGGGAGATTGTGCTAAATCTTCCACGATACTATAATTATGGGCCGCTTTCGAGTAGTTTCCAGCTCGCCTATTGGGTAACTTCGCCATTTTTGGCAATGGTTCTATAGGCATCTTTGGGATGGTCATAGGTGCAGTCGGTGCACTGGTACTTGCCCCTGACGTATTGGTGTCTGGTGGGGTGTCATAATTGCGATTCTGTGTTTGGAAAAAAATCTCTTCACCAGTCATGTAGATTTCATGGTTGCTTTTCTCAGAGTCATCTGTATTTTTTTATTGAGTTCTTACCTTCCCTTTATGGGGGAAAGGTTCTTGCATCACCGCTAGTTGCTGGGAAGATCCTCTTTTTACTCGGTTACTCTGTAGCTTCTTCAGCCCAGGGAGATCAAGATAGTGGTGAGAATAGTGGTCATACTCACCACATATTGAACAAGAATGGTTTTTTTGAAGAGTTGGACTTTTCTCTGCCGATGGGCATTGCTCGGCTCTTGGCTCTATTACCGATTGGAGTTTCCTCCAGCCTGGGATTGCAGTGGGAATTACTGGTTGTTTCCCCCTTATATTGGGTTTACTTTTGGCTTGCTTTTTTATTTTTTATTTACCATGTTAGGAGGGTATTTCTCTTGGTTGTATTGATGTGGTTGTTTTTTGGGACTACACAAAGTTCACTTATGCATTGGTCTATAGAGGTGGGTCTTGTTCTGGGGACTGAGCATAACACGGTCCCTGGTTTTCACCTGGTTGTTGGAGGGGAGTTCTTTCATCAGTGTTTCTTTCTCCGTACTAGGTCCCCTGAGCCAGAGGATAAGGTCCTCCTTGGTGATACAATGGCACCCTATTGGTCAAATTTTCTGAGGCATATGATGAATTTGAAAACTGGGTTGGGGTACATTCTGGATAGAACTGTATGCGTAACTGGGGTTTGAAATGCTGCTGCCTAGGTAACCTTGGGTCAATGACCCAATTACTCTATCTGTAGAGTTCAACGCACTTGTAAATTCTTGATAAGTTTGTAGGCACGGCGTGTTAGGCAGGATGTTGTAAATGTATCCTGACTGTGTATAAATCAGCTCAAGCTACTGGGCTTTGCTGATAGCATCCTCTTCGGATGTGGGTCTCTGTTGTGCCACATCCTTTGAAATATTTGTCGTAAGATTTTTCAAGAACAAATCTAAGAGGACCTTATCATCAAGTTTAGCTTTACATAAACTATGATGCTGCCTCCATTCATGGAGATGGTCCGAGATATGGATGGTAGGGGTATGTCTAAAATGTGTCAGTAATTCCATTCTGGAATCATGGTGAATGGGTAACTAAAAATATGTTAGGATGTGTTGGCAAGGGCGCCAAAGGTTCCATGTGAAGCTAATGGTTTTTCCACGTACCACTTCACGGCTACTCCAATCAGAGTGTGTTTAAATTGTCTCAATCGAATAGTGTCATCAATGATATTGTTTGATGAGCACCACAGGTGGAAGTTCATGACACGATTACGTGGGTATTCCGCTTGCTTTCCTTCGAAATTTGGTATATCTGAAGGGAGCTTCATGGGCATGGGAGGCCATGTAGGGTTGTGTGTGATGGGATCATTCGTCAGCATGTTTAAATCAGGTAGGTTCAACGAAGCTAAGAAAGGTGACTGGGAGGTTTACATCATTGCATTGTGCGAAAACAAAAAGTTTTGTTTAGGAAGAGGGTTGGTCTACGTCGTACCCTACTGTGTATTCGGCTGGCTTCCTGAATGGGATGCACTCCTATGCCCCTAGGGGCTGTGGGAGGAGTGGTCTATGGTGTGGTGTTGGAAGACCGACTAGGGTTTCTAACTAAGGATGCCCCAATAAAGGGCGAACCAATAATGGTGGCAACATTCCGTCTTTGATGCCTAAACGATGAAAGACCTAAAACCCCTCCCGGTAATGGGGGGGAGTGGGGGGGGGGGGGGTCCAAAAGACGCCTAGATCAACGAGGTCCCATTGCGTCCGTTATGGTGTCGACCAGGTTTGTTTTTAAAAAAAAATTAGTGGATAGAGTCAATGATCAAATAAAAATTCTTGTCACATACAAAAAACAAAGCGAAAAATAAAATAAATTTCCCTTTAAATTAATCTATGTGATCATGCAATCAAAAAAGTGGTTTTTGTTTGTTTGCGTATGATACTCAAAATCCTAGAATACCTATTCATCCTCACACACTCAAATATAACTGGGCCTTGAGAAGATATCTTGTGAGTGTTGGCACAACATCCCATAAGAGCTAGCGACGCCCCCAGTCAGCCAAAGAAAATCCACCAGGGTAAGGGTAGAGGGTCTGGCGCTTGCCTGCACCTTCACCTATAGGGAAAGGATGTCATAGTTTTGGTCACTAAGTACCACCATCCCACGTGAGCATTTGAGTCTTGGGATTCTTGGTAAGTCAGCTAACAATACCGAGTATCAGCCAAGTCAGGTAGCCCTAATTGATACTTGCCTACACTGTGCCTAAGCCTAACCCCCTCTGAAATAGGTCTCTATCGTGCTCGGGTTTTCTTTTCCATAGGCTGATAGGTATATTTGAAGCTCCCTAAATAGTCAACTTCTATGTTTCAAGATGAAGATTGATCGAGGCGGATTATTGGATTCCTACCCCCTTGATCCTAACTTAAGATATAAATTCTTTTGCGACCACTGTGGGGATAATTTAGTGAGTTTGGTTAAGTTGGTTTTAGGTGTCTTTGCTTCGCTTAGTGAGTGAATGTGTGTGAGAAAAAAGTGGAAAAGCACATAGTTTGAACGTGTGGATATTCGATGATCCTTTTCAAAATCCCCTATTTAAACTATGTTGTATTGTTCCTGTCTCAAAAGAAAAACATGTGCAGATTATGGGCCACTTTCTATTTTTCCTAGTTAATTTATGTGATGAACTATAAGGAGATGGTGAGTTGTGAATAGGGAGAATTCATATGCTTACCTAGGATCATTGAAGGGTGAAAAAGTAGCAGATATTACTTGCTCTTCTAGAAACAATTCAATCCTAGTCCAAAAATTCCTAGTGAAAAAATTGAACTAAACTAAAGATTTTATACTATAAAAAAGAAACTAGCTATGCATGCATGGTCTTGGGCCACTTACTTTGGCTAGTTGTCTAGGTGTGTTGGTACAAAAATTTGCAAAACATAATTTTTTTTTAGAATGCAATTTATTTATCCCCCCTACTTAAACTATGTGTGAACTTTGCAAAAATCAACTTGAAATAAAGCTAACACTAATCCTACAAAATGCAGCTAAGAGTGAGCTTTAGCAAGCTATGGGGTATCACAACCAGTGCTGGTAGGTGTATTAGGGGCTGCCAAGAACTTTACAAGAAGGAAAAGATAGAAACATGGGAGAAATTTCTCATTCTGTATTTTGCACGCAAAATGTTGAAACAAGCATGATGTCTACATGTGGTTAAGCTCTTAATGTGTGCCCTGGGCGCGTCTATGGGAAGAAAAAGCGCGCAAAGTCCTGCAAAAGAATTTTTTTGGTGTTGTTTTGCTTAAGTTTGTCACTTGGGATGAAGTAGGGACTGCAAGAGAAATCAGGGGAAATTTAGCTCCACACCATAGCACAAATAAAGGTCTCTGCAAAAAAGGCACAACCACATAAACATTGATGCACGTATGTACGGAATCACACCAACTTAAAGGGTGTGGTCTACCCACTTAGGTTATTGGAAACAGACAAAAAAAGAAGTGGAGTCAAGCAAGTTAGTTGAACAAGATAGAATCATAAGCATACTAAATAGAGAAATAACATGCATATATAAACTAAAAACTAAAACAAATAAAGACGAGATCTAAAAATATTCAACCAACAACAATAATACGAATGGTGGCTCTTGGCCCCTCTTATTGAGTGCTGGTAGGAATAAGAGTGAAGCTTTACCTTCCTGCCAAAGGGCCCCTAGAACATGGGTTCTAAGTCTCGTTGCAAGGATGTTTTTATCCCAAGCTTGCCTCGGTGCAATCTCCCTCTCTCTCTACTGTGGTGGACTGAACTTGTTGTATGGCCAACAATTGAGTCCCCTCTATATTCAACTCTAGATCACACACTGCCAGTATTGCTTGGGAAATTCTAGCCAGCATAACAATGTGTTCATGCATTCTTCATCTCATGTTGGCCTTATATAGGATATTTCAAATCATCCTTCCCTCTCTTGGTACATTGTGGATGGTGACCCAAGAGAGGGGAATGATTCCCTTTTGTGCTCCAAATATTCCATTGTGTCCTCAATTGGTGTCTAAGGAGGCGTTGGTGGTTGTCCTTAGGTGGCTTCAAGTGAGTGTCAAGCACCAGATTTGTATACTTTCTTCTCTCATTTTTACCCTACCTTTCTATCTCTTTGTGCCATTATTCATCTTAAAAGCATGAGGTAAAACCCTTTCTCCTATATTTTGTGGGATATTTGATTAATGATGTACTTGTCATGGAGGTTTTACGTTTTTATGTATTAACTCCTACATTTCTTTAGATTTGGCTACAACAGGCACATTACAGCCGCAAGATAGGGAACAACTCATCATTTTCTAGAACCTCCCTTATTTTTGCTACAGTGTAACAACCATGGATGTATTAGCATTATCTTTGGGCTTCTTACGGTTTCTTGTTGGGCAATCCTATTTCCATTGTAACAATGTATATTTTTTTAACAATGGAGTTGTTGGGAGAAATTGGGGAATCTCAGGGTTACGGTATAAAGAAGCCTACGAGTTGTGAATCGACAAGACCCCCTTTTTACACATATACATATATTGTAATTAATATTCTTTTATTAATCAATACACATCAGCTCATTTTTTCTCCTGTAACACTTGAGTTTCCGCAGCCCTGATCCAAGAGTTGGGCCCACTCTTGTGATCAGGTGTTGCATTCTTCTTTCTGTCTTTTTCTTTAGCATTGTGTTTTGTGTGACTCGTTAATTGTTGTTATAATTACTTTATTGTTGTGGATTTTTTCATTTCTGTAGTTTATCTATTGTTGTTAGAATGATATTTGTGTTATATATTAAACTTGTGATTCATAGTAGACCATGTGCTTGTATCTGCATATACTTTTCCATTAGTCTTGAAATAACTAGCGCCCTCGGGTTGATAATTTATGTGGGAAAAGGATTGAATATTGATCATATCCTGACACCAACATTTTGGCATCGTTTTTTGGGAAGGCTAACAGGTGCAAGAATGGGATCTACAGTAGATCTCAGAGTTGATCTCTCGTCTTGAGTTGGGATTCTATTGCCCAGCTTCAAATCTTGAGTGTAAGTGCTTTTTTTTTTTTTTTCCTTCTTTCTTGTTTCTTGTATCATTTTTTTCTGTAAAAAATTAAACCCTCGTCTTGGGGAAGGTGTTTTATAAAACCTTGCCCTAAGTCCTGCGTAGTTCAGTTTTTCTTTCCAGTTGTTTTCATTTTTCCTGTTTTTCTTTTTAGGGGCCAATTTCTAGTCCTAGGGAGGGTATGTTATTACTTTGTTCCGGGTCCTGAACTCTCATTTATTTTCTCTTGTCATTTTTTAAAATTTCCTATGAATCTCTTCTCTTGTCCTGGGGAGGAAGTTATATGTCCTACTTCGGGTCCTAAGCTATTGATTGATTTTCTTTAATGTACCCTTTCCACAATTTGTATGAACAAAGATCCGAACAAGAGGGGTAGAGGAAGACCCCAAAATAATGGGAAGGATTTGGGATGAAAGACGTATATTGAGGAAATTATTGAAAAACTAGATCTGAGGCATCATCCCGTGCTACTAATAGGGTTAAGATTCAGATGAAGTCTGAAGGAAAGTCTGTGGAGCAACCAGTTCCATCCATGGTACCAGAATATGTTCCATCTACAATAGAAGATTTAATAAATAGGGTACCAGTGGAAGGGAAATATTTATCAACAGTAGAAGGGGAAGAAGTGGCAAGTAAGGGATCAGAAGAATTGAGCAACTCTAACTAGGAAGAAGAACCCCAAAAAGGGTTTTCATCCCTAAGAGACCAAGGCAACGCTGTGAAAATTCCTGTTGCTGAGTTAGGTGATTCTGATCTAGTAAGGGAATTTTTGAAGGACTGTGAGTCACCAAGGGACCAGGGAAGTGCGGTGCGACCATATTCAGCTAAATCACTCCAGATACCGGCTGTGAAACCAACCAAAATTCCAAGTGAGTATTGGAAGATATTTATGGCACCTATAAGTTCATCCATTTATTTTCCTATAGGAAATGTTACAAGCTATGCACCAATGAGACCCATACCTTTAATAGCCTTCCCTAGTTTTCATGGGCTCTCTTCGGAGGACCCTGACACATTCCTTTTTGAATTTGATATTGTTTGCCGAGGATAAAACTATATGACTAATGCTAAAAAAATGAAAATATTCCTTGCTACCCTAAAGGGGATAGCCCTGAGATGGTTTATGGGTTTAGGGGGAAGCACAATTAATTCATGGGATGAAATGAAGAAAGATTTCCTGAAAAAATATCAAGATTATTGCAAGTCTCATGACATTAAGGAGGAAATATTTAAATTTTCAAAGAAGGAAGGCGAAAATATGGAGGATTGTGTAGAACAATTTAAATACATACTGCAGAGGTCTGGACACAGTGACCTGGATAAGGACATTTTAAAGATCATCCTTCTCAGAGCACTAAGAGAGGACTCTCTACAACTCCTGAATATAGTGGGTAAATGACATATTTCAAAAGATAATTTTGAAACTGCCTGTGATTATTGTATCAAATGTTCAAGGGGTGCTGCTAGAAGTGGACAGGGTATTCGGTCATTAAAGACCTCCGGTGGAGGGGTCACAAAAGCAGAGATTGGGAATCTATTAGATAATTTGAGGACCGATATCCTAAGTACTCTATCAGCCCAAATGGACACTCTACAGGAAAAACAGAAGCATATGGAGCTAGAGAAAACCATGGCCAGATTCTGCCCTCAGTGCAGAAAGAAACACCCCTTGAAGGAATGCCTGTTTAACACAGTGGAAGCCTGCACAATCTATGAACAGACTCATGCAACCAGTGCATGTCCCTCCTTTCCCGGGCTAAAAGTGGTTTTCCAAGGAGAAAGCGAGGAAAGCCCAATGGACTAGCTATATTTGATGGGGCAGAAGAAATCATAGCAACCTCGACCACCAGAGGTGAATCCAGGGATGTTCCAGGACCCATCTCAGTATTTTCATAATTTTAGTATGGGTCCCAAATGTGCACCATTTTCAGCCATGTGGCCTCAATACCAATATCCCCCTTGGCAACAATGGGTTCCTCCAGCCAGTCCAAATCCTTCATGGAATCAGACTTGGTGTGGAGCCCCTCCCACTAGACAGTTTCCTCAGCCTATGCCTCAACAAAAACTTCAGTTTCCTTCCAATGTGCCTCCAAGAAACCCAGCCATTAGACCTCAGCTTCCTCTCCATCCCAAACCAAATCCAAATAACAAAGCGGTTCAACAAACAGAAACGCTGAACCTTCCATCCTACAACATTTCTACTGCAGGGCTCAATGAGATAAATCTATGGTCTAGCCGGGTAGTAAATGCACCTAATTCACCCATTATCACAGAAAAAATTGATGGTGAAAATACAAAACTAGAACAAAGAATAGTAAGGAAGAATTTAGATCAAAACATAATAAGCCAGACACCTCCCCAAGCTGTTCCTAATCAAGGTCATTTAACATTTCCCCCATATCTTGAAAGATTGACCTTGAGAAAACCAAACCCTTAATAATAATTTGATTTCTAGGAGAACTACAAAATCTTTTTGTTAAAATACCTCTTTTACAAGCTATGATGGACATACCTATTTATGCAAAGACTTTGAAAGAATACTGCTCAAAGAAACCAGGTAGAAAACCTAAGGATCCATTAACTGTGCATGTAATGGGAAGACTATTTGATATCATGTTAGGAAAAATCATGCCTGTAAAATATGGAGACCCTGGGAACCCGATTTAAATAGTACATATTAATGGGATTGAAATCCCAAATGTACTGGTGGATTTGGGAGCAGTCATCAACATTATCACTGCTGAAACAATGAACACACTAGGACTTGGAAACATTGAATCAACCCCTACTATCCTGGAACTTGCAAATAGATCTACAATTAAAACAGTAGGGAAATTAGAGGATGTGATCATTTCAGTAGATTCATGGCATTACCTTGTAGACCTCCTTATATTGCAGACTCAATCTTCAGTGGGTCACCCACTGATCCTAGGAAGACCTTGGTTGGAAACTGCAAATGCCTATATAGGATGTCGGTCTGGACATATGATCATATCAAATTGGAAAATTATGAAGGAACTCAAGATTTATTCTCCTGTGAAGCCAAGCCCATCTAAAAAATCATCAACCAGTCAAAAACCTCTACCTACAAAAGAGCCTGAACCTGAAAATGAAGATGTTAGACCAGTTCTCACTATTGGCCTGGCCCTTTGATTTAAAACATAGACTGAATATGATGCCATTAACGCCTTCATTAATGATTCCAGTTATGTTCCCGATCAAACTAAATATATTCTAGAATCTCCTATGAGCTATGAGGCATAAGAAAACATGGAACCAAAAAATCACATAGAAGATATTCCTGTGACCCCGTTCCATGATAGTACTCCAATGGAAATTGAACTAGGGAAAACACTTAATATCAATCCGAACTTGTTTGAATCCCAAACCAAACAGCTTTTGAAAGTCCTTCAAGAACATCAAGAAGATTTTTCCTTGGATTATACTGACATCAAGGGTATCCCTGCTGGCCTATGCACTCATCATATTTACATTAAGGAAGATTTCTGCCCTGTAAGACAGCCTCAATGGAGGATGAACCCTACTCTCAAAAATATTGTTAAAGAAGAATTACAAAAATTGTTGGATGTAGGATTCATTTATCCAATATCAGATAGCTAATGGGTATCCCTGCTAGTTATAGTTCCCAAAAATATTGGTAAATGGAAGATCTGTGTAGATTACAGGGAATTAAATAAGGCAACACAAAAATACCATTTCCCTCTTCCATTTATTGACCAAGTCCTAGATACCTTGGCTGGAAAGAAATTATTCTCCTTCCCAGATGGATTTATTGGATATAACTAGATCCAGATAGCCCTAGAATACCAGGATAAGGCAACTTTCACATGCCCATGGCGAACCTTTGCATATAGGGTCCTTCCATTTGGCCTGTGTAATGCTCCTGCTACCTTCCAGAGGGCAATCTTGGGAATTTTTTCTGATTTGGTCGATGATAGTGTTGAAATCTATATGGATGATTTTACCCCATATGGGAATTGATTTGAGGAGGGACTGGAAAATTTGGATAAGGTACTCAAAATATGTGAACAGACCCACGTATCGTTGAGTACAGTTAAATGCTCTATGATGAGGGAAGAAGGAGTAGTATTGGGACATTTGCTCTCAGCTGCTGGAATTCAAGTTGATCCGGCTAAAGTAGAGGTAATATTACATTTTCCGGTACCCAAAAAACCCACATAGGTACGTAGCTTGCTTGGTTGTGCTGGTTATTATAGGCACTTTATAGACAATTTTGCTAAAATGGCACATCCATTATTTCAATTACTAACAAAATATGCATAATTTCTGTGGATCGAAGATTGCGAGACAACTTTCACGAAAATTAAAGGGCTAGTGTGCACGACCCCAATCTTTCGAGGACCTGATTGGGCATTACCATTTCTCATACATACTGATGCTTCTCAGACAACAATAGGGGTTGTTTTAGGATAGCAAGTAGACAAAACATCGTATGTAATTTATTACATCAGAAAGAATTTAATTCCTGCCAAATTAAACTATATGGTGACAAAAAAAGAATTCTTAGCTGTCATTTATGCCATCAATAAGTTTCGACACTACATCACCAAGTATTCTACTATTGTCCATACTGATCACACAACAATCAGGTATTTGATGAATAAACCCATTAGTCCTGGCCATGTTACGAGATGGTTACTATTGCTTAAAGAATTTGATATTACGATAGTAGATAAGCCAGGAAAAGATAATGTAGTAGTTGATTTCCTATCTAGAATGGATAACAATGATGAATGCACACCAATAGAAGAGAGTTTCCCTAATGAACATTTTTTTGCAGTCTCTATTAAACCTCCATGGTATGCAGATATTGCTAACTATCTTGCTATAGGGAAAGTGCCTCCTCATTTGTCATATAGGGAAAAACGAAAGATTATTCATCATAGTGCCCGATATTCTTGGATGGCAGGATACCTTTTACATACAGGAGCAGATCCGGTGCTACGTGTCTGAAGATGATATCTATGAAGTATTGAAAGCTACCCATGATGGCCCTTGTGGAGGGTATTTCATAGACAAAAGAATAGGTCATAAGGTGCTGCAAATGGGATATTAATGGCCTTCCATTTTTCGTGATGCTCAGAATTATGTCAGGTTGTGTGATAGTTGCCAACGTATGGGGCAGCCCGGTAAGGCAGATGAAATGCCTTTGCAGGCAAAGCTAGTTCTAGAACCTTTCGAGAAATGGGTGATTGACTTCATTGGACCCTTTAACCCACCCTCCCAATATAAATTCCACATCTTGGTCTGTACTGATTACATTACTAAGTGGGTAGAAGCCAAAGAAGTTGCGAAAGAAACAGAGTAGGTAGTCTTAGATTTTCTATTTGAAGAACTTTTTGCTCGATGTGGTACTTCAAGAGAGGTTGTTTCAGACAGGGGAGCACAATTCACAACACACAAGATAGCAAAGTGTTAAGTTTTGTAGATGTTCTATGCTAGGAGAAATTTTACTTTTCTCACAGCAATCATACAAATAGTTAAGCAAAATGCAGATAGAACATATAAGTAGATCTTACAGAAGACAAATCAGAAACAGGAAAAATGTGTGTGTTCGTTTCGGCGGTCAACAGGATGCTTCAACCAGCAAAGTCTCCTTGGTCAGCCAGCCCAGCATGTGTCACAACAGTTCTCCAATCAGCAAATGAGTCAACCCAAGTCAACTCTACAAAAGTCAACGCTGTCCTGAAAAAGTCAACGCAGGGCAGCAAGCTAAAAGTCAACGCAGCAGCAAAACGGTCAACCCTTTGACCTCGATTTTTGTGCCAAGTAGTACGGCCTTCAAAAATCGAACCTTCCACAAGTTTTCAGCTTGATTGGACCATGTGTTGACCAAAGTCAACGCTGGTCAAACTTTCTGCGAAACCCTAGCAGCAGAAAATCGTACTTCAGCTCAGTTGTACGGTCTGTCCTCCTTTTCCTTCCCACGTGTGGATGAAACTCGTCCTCCAGGTAGCTCGTACTATTTTGGATGAGAGAGGAAGATGATGTGTTGTGATGATGATCAAATGCTCTCCAACTTTTCCTGTATTTATATCCATCATTGGGGCGTGTGACACATCTGCTGGGGGCGTGCAACCTTAAGGCCGACCTACACATATAATTTATTAAGAATAATAAATTCAAAATATATGTTCTGCTCATCGGATTAAGACATATTATATATGGATTTTACACCTCTCTGAAAGAGGATTCCAACAAAAATATTAGCTTCTTAATCTGAGCATTACAACATGGAGTTTGGACCTAGTTGTCCAAATTTAACACTCCCTCTCAACTAGGGAGAAATCCATCCATCAGTGCAATCAACATCGTGCGTCATCCCGCCGAAACTTGCTTTGCTGGCTTCTTTATTTCAGAACAGAAGTGGGTCAGTCACAAAGACATCATCCCCCGACCGACATAATCAGTCCAGAGGTCCCAGACCTCACAAATCTTGATCCCAGATCAAGTGGTTGGACCGTGCCATCCTAGATAGAGAGTACGGCAATCTCTGATGCGTCCATCAGTCTTTGCTAATAGTCTCTAGCTTTTCCCACCTCATCGGCCAAATGAGAGGTACTTCCCATGAGCCCTGAACTCAATGGGTAGGATGCATACGGGGCACAGATAAATGAGTGGTGAACCAGCTCAATGATCACAAAGGTGGGGCAGAAGCATTATGAGTGCTTATAGCTCCGAGAAGCTATCCCCAAAGCCCCCCAGAGCTCCCAGAGCTCATCGTCCAACAGGACCCACATCATAGGGTCTTTCCACGACACCAAGATTCTCACGGAAGGTTAGGAACTTGACCTTCCCCAGGGGCTTAGTGAGAATATCCGCGACTTGCTCATCAGTTCCTATATGATCGAGCCTTACGGCGCCTCGCTGTACCATATCCCGGATGAAATGATACCTGATATCAATATGCTTGGATCGGTCGTGGAACACAGGATTCTCAGTCATGCGAATCCCACTCTGGTTATCACAGAGTATCACGGTGGTATCTAGCACATGTCCAAACAGCTCACTAAAGAGCTTTCGCAACCAAACTGCTTCACAACAGGCCATACTTGCTGCAATGTATTCGGCCTCAGCGGTGCTCAAAGCCATCGACTTCTGCTTCCTGCTCATCCATGAGATCGAAGCAGAACCAAGATTGAAGCAGCATCCCGATGTGCTCTTACGATCCACCACACTGCCAGCCCAATCGGCATCAGTATATCCACGGAGTATCACACTCCCGGCAGTGTATCTCAGCCCATGGTTTATCGTGCCCCGAAGATATCTCAAAAGATTCTTGGCACCAACCCAATGAAAGTGATGAGGCTCAACCATCTGTTGACTCAAAGTGTTCACTGCAAAACATATATCCGGTCGGGTGTTCACTAAGAACATCAAAGCTCCTATGAGTTGACGATACTCAGTAGGATTGGCCAAGATAGGCCCAGCAGCGCTGCCACTCAACTTCTTAAAGTTGAGTTCCATCGGTGTCGACACGGACTTACAGCCCACCATCCCAAATCTTTCCAGAAGCTTCACAATATATTTTCCTTGAGAAAGGAAAATCTCTCCAGGTCTCTGCCAGACCTCCAGGCCTAGGAAATAGTGCATCAGTCCTAGGTCTTTCATCTCGAACTCAGCAGCAAGCTCCCTCTTACATTGATGAATGAGAGGGTCATCACTTGTCAGGAAGAGGTCGTCCACATACAGCACTAGAATGAGAGGCTTTCCTTCCACAACCTTGAAGTAAAGGTTTGGATCAGCATTGCTTCGAGTGAAGCCCAACTTCATCAAGTAACTATCCATCCTCTCATACCAAGCTCTGGGTGCTTGCTTTAACCCATAGAGGGCTTTCTTCAAACTGCAGACATAAGTGTCTCGATCTTGAACTTCAAATCCCAGAGGTTGTTCTACATACACCTCTTCCTTTATTGCACCATGCAGAAAAGCGGTCTTGACATCCATCTGATGAAGACTCCATCCTTGCGTAGTAGCAAGGGCTATGATTGATCGGATGGTGGTATATCGTGCCACAGGTGCAAATATATCGTCATAGTCAATTCCTTCCTTTTGAGAGAAGCCACGGGCAACAAACCTTGCCTTAAACTTTTCAGCACTCCCATCATATCCATGTTTGATCTTGTAGAGCCATTTAGCGGTGACAACAGATTTGTCCTTCGGTCTCGGGACCACATCCCAGACATCATTCTTCATAATAGACTCATATTCTTCATGCATAGCATCCTTCCAGACTTGATGCTTGATGGCTTCCTCAAAAGATCCAGGTTCAGATTGTACAATAGTACTCTTGGCAGCTAGATACCCTTGGTATCTACACGGCTTCTTGCTTTCTCGGAATGTCCCCCTTGGGGCAGCATGACCCTCAGCATCTTCGAGGGTGTCCCCGAGCCATAATGGTCTCTTTCCCAGTGAAGGAGATGGATCAATAGGGTCCATTGGTCCTTCAATATCAGGCATTGTCTCATCCTACGGTTCTTCTTGATTTCCAGGCCTTTCTTCATGATTTTCTTCAGATCTTGGAAGATCTACTACTTTCTTCAGGGAAGCATCTTCGTCAAAAGTGACATCATGGCTTATCTCTACTTCCCTTTGACTAGGTACATAGACTCTATAGGCCTTAGAAGTCTCACTGTAGCCCACAAACATTCCTTTCTTCCCAGAAGCATCCAGCTTACTTCTCTTTTCTTTCGGCACATGAAAATAAACAGGACATCCAAAAATTCTAAAATGTGAGACATCAGGTTTCTTACCAGTGAAAACCTCTTCGGGAGTCTTGGAGTCCAGAGCGGAATGAGGGCACGGTTTTGAATGTACACAGCAGTATTTGCAGCTTCTCCCCACAGAAATTTCGGTAGACCCTGGTCACATAGCATGGCACGGGCAGCTTCCACAATAGTCCTATTCTTGCGTTCAGCAACACCATTCTGCTCAGGAGTATATGCAGTGGTAGTCTCCCTCTTAATGCCAGCTTCTCTGTAAAAGTCTTTGAACTCATTTGACTCATATTCAGTGCCATTGTCAGTCCTCAAAATCTTGATCTTCTTTCCGGTCATATTTTCCACCAAGGCTTTGAAGGTACTGAACCACATGAAAGCCTCATCCTTCTTCTTCAAGAAGTATATCCAGGTTTTGCGAGAGAAGTCATCAGTAAATGTCATATAGTAAGAACATCCCCCCAGGGATGTTACTGGCAACATACCAGAAAGATCAGAATGGACCAGTTGCAATATCTCAGATGTCTTTGTGACACTTGAGGGGAAAGGTCCCCTTGTATGTTTTCCTTCAGCACAGCCCTTACATACACCTTCATGATTATTTCCAAAATCAGGCATCCCTGTCACCACCTTCCTAGCTTCGGGAAGGGCCTTGTAATGAAGGTGTCCAAATCTTCGGTGCCATAGTTCGGTTTGACGGATAGTATCACAAGTCATAGCTCCCAATGGACTCCCTCCAACCTGGTAGAGTGTACCAACTCTAAAACCAATTGAGATAGCTTCCTTGAAGCTCTTCTTCCACATGAGTACCTTTCCATCATAGAAAGTTACATTGAATCCTTTGTCTTCCATGGCAGATACAGACACAAGGTTCTTCTTCAATTTAGGTACATAGAGTACATCTTGCAGACGGAGGACTTGTCCTTGAGACAAGTGGAGGGTCACAGTCCCGGTCCCTTTCACAGGATAAGTGGCATTATCCCCAAGGATAATTTCTAGATTAGTATCCCTTTCAACCATGTCATAAAGTGCTTCCTTGAATCCGGTGATGTGTCTTGAGGCACCACTATCGATTAGCCAGACATCCATAGTGTCGGGTGGAGATGCAGCTGAGAGAGCAGATACTAGAATATACTCATTTCTTTTATCAACAACATTAGACTCCTCATACCTGGTATTTCTGGTCCTTTTAGAAGGTTGATTGTTTCCTCCAAAGTGAGCCTTCCTCTTTCCTTTGGATTTGTCATTTCTTCGATTCCCATTCCTTCTGTTGTTGTTGTTATCGTCATCATCGGGAGAATCCTTCTTGAAGGGGCATTCTCTAGCATAGTGTCCAGGCCTATGGCAGGTGAAACATTTACCCTTCTTCTCTTGAGTCTTAGTCCTTCCTTTGTCCTTAGAACTACCAGAGTTCTTCTTTCGGGAATGAGCACCATAGGCAGCATTTCTTTCATTATCAAATTCCTTCATCCCTGTTTCTTCTTGCATACATCTTGACAGAAGCTCATCAAAGTTAGGAATGGTATTATTGTTGAGAATGGTAGTTGTGAATACTTTCCATTCATATGGAAGTCCTCCAAGTGCGGTGAGAACCATCTCACGATCAGCTATTGTCTCCCCAATAGCTAGCAGATTGTTCCTAGTTTCGGTCAACTTCATAAAGAAAGTTTGAATAGACTCGTCTCGACCCTTCTTCATATTCTTCAACTTGTTCTTGAGGAATAGCACTTGGTTCACATTGTTTACTTGGAACATAAGTATCAATTTGTCATACATCTCCTTGGATGTGCCTAGTTCAGATATGTAGGCAACCAGACTCTTATTTATGGATTCCCTGATCAGCAGCTTTGCTCTGATTTCTCCCTTCTTATACTTGTTTCTAACAACAGCAGAGGCATTGGATGGAGGTTCTTGAATCTTCCCTGTCACATGATCCAGGAGATCATGATCTTCCAATTTAAGGTCTAATATCATCTTCCAGGCATGGAAGTCATCACTTCCAGTCAGCTTGTCATTCTCCTTGAATTCAAGACTAGTGGAACCCATTTCTTCGGTGATGATTGCTAAAGATAGAGTTTGTCTTCACCTCAGCTCCGATACCATGTTAAGTTTTGTAGATGTTCTATGCTAGGAGAAATTTTACTTTTCTCACAGCAATCATACAAATAGTTAAGCAAAATGTAGATAGAACATATAAGTAGATCTTACAGAAGACAAATCAGAAACAGGAAAAATGTGTGTGTTCGTTTCGGCGGTCAACAGGATGCTTCAACCAGCAAAGTCTCCTTGGTCAGCCAGCCCAGCATGTGTCACAACAGTCCTCCAATCAGAAAATGAGTCAACCCAAGTCAACTCTACAAAAGTCAACGTTGTCCTGAAAAAGTCAACGCAGGGCAGCAAGCTAAAAGTCAACGCAGCAGCAAAACGGTCAACCCTTTGACCTCGATTTTTGTGCCAAGTAGTACGGCCTTCAAAAATCGAACCTTCCACAAGTTTTTAGGTTGATTGGACCATGCGTTGACCAAATTCAATGCTGGTCAACCTTTCTGCGAAACCCTAGCAGCAGAAAGTCGTACTTCAGCCCAGCCGTACGGTCTGTCCTCTTTCTCCTTCACACGTGTGGCTGAAACTCGTCCTTTAGGTAGCTCGTACTATTTGATGAGAGAGGAAGATGTGAGTTGTGATGATGATGAAATGCTCTCCAACTTTTCCTGTATTTATATCCATCATTGGGGCGTGTGACACATCTGCTGGGGGCGTGCAACCTCAAGGCCGACTTGCACATATAATTTATTAAGAATAATAAATTCAAAATATATGTTCTGCTCATCGGATTAAGACATATTATATATGGATTTTACACCTCTCTGAAAGAGGATTCCAACAAAAATATTAGCTTCTTAATCTGAGCATTACAACATGGAGTTTGGACCTAGTTGTCCAAATTTAACACAAAGCTTATGCAAAAATACAGGGTCAAGCACAGAGTGACATCTCCATACCATCCCCAAGCGAATGGATAAGTGGAAAGCACAAATAAGACTTTAGAAAATATTTTGACAAAAACTGTGGTATACCATCGTCGGGATTGGGTTTAGAACTTCCAGAGGCTTTGTGGGCATATATAAAAACATGGCGGAATACAATAAATTTTTCACCATTCGAGTTGGTTTATGGGAAATCTCTGTTGTTTCCAATATAATTTGAAATCAACATGCTCAGAACAACTTTGGAAGTTGTATTAGATCTATCAGATGCCTAGAAACACCGATTGGCTCAGCTCAATGAACTTGATGAAATACGTTCAATGGTTGTCCAACGAACTACTGCTATTCAGCAGCAGAGGAAAAAATGGCACGATAAGTTTATTAGAAAAAAGGTGTTTCAGAGTGGATATTGGGCAATACTTTATGACTCTCGTTTTAAGTATTTTAAGGGAAAGATTTGCATTCGGTGGATGGGACCTTATGAGGTGAATGTTGTATTTGATAATGGAACAGTCAGGCTAGTCACAATTGACGATACACGTACTTCCTTTATAGTCAATGGACGTCAATTGAGACTATACCACCAGCCGGCCTCTAAGGATGCTTTTATTAAACAAATATCTAAGAAATCTGGTTTGAAGGTTATCAGTGTAGAGAATCTTTCCTCTGCAACCTTGTAAAATAATAATAATAATAATAATAATAATAATAATAAAGAATTTTGTTCTATTTTGTTGTCTTTTTGCAGGAGCTATGACTAAGGAGTAAAAAAATCAAGGACTACTCATGTTGCTATTACTTGGTTGCCGCTACTTCGATGCTACTACACCGGATGTTGTTACTCGATTGCTTCTACTCATGTTGTTGTTACTTGGTTGCTGCTACTCTGATGCTGTTACACTGGATGATGTTACTTGGTTGCTGCTACTCATGTTTCTGTTACTTGGTTGCTGCTACTCTGATGCTGCTACACTGGATGATGTTACTCGGTTGCTGCTACTCATGTTGCTGTCACTTGGTTGTTTTTACTCCGATGCTGCTACACTGGATGTTGTTACACCGATGTTGTTACACCAATGTTGTTACTTCGATGCTGGTACACCGATGCTGCTACACCGGATGCTGTTACATCGATGCTGTTACACCGATGTTGTTACACCAGTTGCTGTTACACCGATGTTGTTACATCAATGTTGTTACATTGATGTTGTTACACTGGATGTTGTTACACCGATGTTGCTACACCAATGCTGCTACACCGTATGTTGTTACACTGATGCTGTTACATTGAATGTTGTTACATCGATGCTATTACACCATCCCATCATCCAGGTAGGCTGTCAAGTACGCTTCACGTGACTCGTACTGATTTAATTAAATATCCCATGTGAAGATTTTAATGCCGCAAACATGAAAATTTAAGTCAGGGGGGGTGTCGTCATACCAAGGACAATGTAATAATTACCCCATAAGTTGATAATGACATCTCACTCATCATACACCTTACGATCACATCAATATGAAGTACCATCATTTAAACCTATTGGGATTTGTAAAATGTCTCATCTATCCTGTACGAGTAATTATTATTCCTATTCTACCACACTTACCATATTTCTTTATGGTTTTTCTTGATTTTTGAGAATTACCAATCGTATTTACCGTTACCACCTGTCCATTTTCACTATTTTGTTCCTCCAAATCCAGTACCCACCTTGACCAACGGTCTGCTCCTACAAGTCTCCACAGTATGGGTGGGCTGGCTGTGCGGCATGAGCCTGAAAACATAGTTTCAGTTCGTAGCAATCCAGAGGTTTGGAAATTTTTTGTCGACGCAGGTTGGGACGTCTACTTCGAAAGATTTTATGGATTCGATAGAAGTATTACAATGGAATTTTCACTCAATTTAGAGGAGAATCATTCATGGGTTAGATGTCTGTAAATTCATGTTACGAAGGAAGTAATTGCAGAGGTTAGCAGGCTCAGACAGCAGGGGTAACAATGGTTTGCTCGAAACGTTTCTCTCCCGTAGTTTCCTGATTTTTTTTTGCAGGAAGGAGAAAGTGTAGTTCAATTGGGCAGGGGATACGAGCGCAAAACTGTATCGTAACCATGGAAAAAAATTTCAGGCTTCAAGGTTAAATATATTACCTGCGAGGGTCTGGCCTCATCTCTTTTCAACTATCATTTTAAAATTTTAATGCACCTCTAATTTCCACAGAATCAGGAGCATGCCCTAAACATGCCATTATTTTAATTAAAACAACAGCAGCATATGGCAGAGGCTGCTCGACGCTCCCACCAAATGATGGTAGTACTCTCTAACTATGGACTAGTGAGATTATTGGTCATGCATGCAATAAGCAGGTTGCAGGTTTCTTGGGAAGAACTCTGTGGATCCTCAGAAGAAGAGGTAGCAGATATGGTTGCTGCTAGAGAAGAAGATCCAGCCTCTCCGGCTAGTCAGGTGGAAGAGTAACCTTCAGAGGAAATCAATCAAGAGGAACCCAAGGAAATGGAAACAGATATTGATTAGGAAGAGCCTGAGGAATAGGAGATGATGATTGATCAGGGGGAACATGAAGAAATGAGTATGGAGGAAGAAATCAGCAACGAGGATGAGGCTGTCACACAAGAACCAGCCTGATTGGAAAAAGCCATGGAAAAGGAAATCAGAATGGAAGAGATGAATAGCAACACAGACGAAGCTATCACACAAGAAATAGCTTTGCTTGAGGAACCCACAGAGGAAGGGATTATGGATTTTATTCAAGAAATTGATACTATGATACAGTCGGCAACCTCTGCCAATGAAGAACAAAGGGATGGAATTGTAGACAGAATTGATGATGTTTTGCAAGAAAAAACATCACTTTCCCCGATAAAAATGGATGCTAATACAGTTGGGGGTGCTACACAAGAACCACCCCTAGTTCGGCTGGAACAGGAAGAGTCAACCGATGGAATTGATGTTGGACCTCAATAATTGATACCAACGATGAAGACAAAGGTGATTCCCCGGGAAAAAGAAGAAGGAATGAGTCGGATGGTCGATATTGTTCCAAAAGAACCAGTATTGACCCATGAATAAGAAGTAATAATATAAATGCAAGAGGAAACAAGGGAATTGAGCCAAGGAATCAATACTGCTCCACAAGAACTAGCATTGAATTCGATTGAGGTAGTAATGCATGAAGTCCCGGTCCAATCTAGGAATGATGATGAGGGATTCATTCCCTGTTCTCCATTCCAGTCTATGATGCCGAGAGGGGCGAGGGGATTTCACTCACCTAAACAGGTGGTGGAATAATTTGTTGTTCCCCCGGTATTAAAATTTGTTGACATGACCAATATTGGCCTAGACACTACTTAACCATAAAAATTGGAGGTTCACCAGGAAACAATAGTTCCTGTAGAAATATCAGAACACAGAGGGGTCGGTGAATTTTCCCACCAAACAATAGAAGTTTCTGGGAGAAATGTAGAAGAAAAAGGACTTGTGGGTCGGGGGCTCGACCAACAGGATTTGACAAAAGAATAAAGAGAAGATGCTGGTAGAATTCCACCGCCTTTTGAGCCTGTCATAGGTCCAGAACCTGAATTCGTTGTTAAACAAGAATGGGTTGAACAGTGCGAGAAAAGAAGGTTACCTCTTAAAAAGAGGTACCACCTACAATTCAGTGAAACCATCAGACTGAAAAGAGAAGTTCAGAGTTTGAAGAAACAAGTTTCAAGGCTAAAAAGGAAGGTAAATGTTTACAAATAGAGGTCAATAAAGCTGAAGGTTGAAGTATCCACTACAACCACCCAGACCAGCCAAATCAAAGAATTGTTTGAAGGTCGGGAATTCGTATTGGTTGCCGAAATTCAGAAATGGCAGTCTACAACAAGCGACCATAAGAAAGAAATAGCTAGGGTTCGGGAACAGGCTGTTGGAGTCGTTACAGGGCACATAGATCAATTATACAAGGCTCAACTGAAGCAGGCCAAACAGAAGGCTAGGATAGAAGAGTTGGAAGAACAAATTCAGTTGCTAAAGACAGATAAGGAGAAGATGTTCTCCCTAGCACAGTAGGTAATGGCTTGCAAATCTCCTGCACATAGCTATGCCTTATTCCTTCATGAGCAGTTTCTTTACTTTTTTCTTGAAACTATAGATAAGGAGATTTGGTATGAAATTAAAGACCCCATTCAATTTCTCCGTATTTTAAAAATTCATGATGTTATAGGACAACGTTTAATGTGTGAGATTTACATGCATGGGTATTATTTAATGCATGATTAGTCCTTTAACCTCGTTCCATTCATGGGGGACATCCATTTAAGGGCTTTCACCTCATATACCATCAATCAGATTAAATGGAGAAAGGCCTGGGATACATTTGAAGAAAACCAAGCCAGAAAACCATTAATGGTAAGAAGAGAGCATGGTCAGTTCACAAACATTTACAATAAACACTATACATTTCTACAGATTGAGGTCTGAAAGGAACACATGATGGAAATTCAGAATTGGTGTGTTGACTTGTGTGTCGGCCAGATTACGAAATTTCACCAGGAAGCCTTGGTTAGTTGTTAGAAAAGATGGATGTTGTCTTCTTCAGCTATCAGGGGAAGAGAACCATTTGGAGCTCCTAATTTTGCATGTGCCTTGGAAAGAATGTAGTGTTATGTGGCATGTATTCAAACCTATGGGGTTAGATGGATGGGATTGAGATTTTGATTTCCCATTTTATGGTTTCCAGTTGAAAAATATACTCCTTCTTATAACGTTGAACTAGACTGGTGGAAAAACGTTGTTTTGACAGAGGGATATAAGTCACCAGGAACACAGATAGTTGTAGAATATGACCTTGCAGAGCTTCATGCCAATCACAGCCAGTCCAACCCGGACCTGAGGAGACGACTAGCTACATGAGGACATGCAGATAGATCAGTTAGGGGGAGATGTTGGGCACTAGATTTGTATACTTTCTTCTCTCATTTTTACCCTGCCTTTCTATCTCTTTGTGCCATTATTCATCTTAAAAGCATGAGGTAAAACCATTTCTCCTATATTTTATGCGATATTTGATTAATGATGTACTTTTCATGGAGGTTTTACCTTTTTATGTATTAACTCCTATATTTCTTCAAATTTGGCTACAACAGGTGCGTTACAGCTGCAAGACAGGGCACAACTCATCATTTTCCAGCACCTCCCTTATTTGCTACTACAACATAACAACCATGGACATATCAGCATTATCTTTGGGCTTCTTATGGTTTCTTGTTGGGAAATCTTGTTGCCGTTGTAACAATGTATATTTTTGTAACAATGGAGTTGTTGGGAGAAATTGGGGGATCTCAGGGTTATGGTATAATGAAGCCTACGGGCTGCAAATTGACAAGACCCCCTTTTTACACAGATACAGATCTTGTAATTAATCTTCTTTTATTAATCAATACATAGTAGCTCATTTTTTCTCCTGTAACACTTGAGTTTTCGCAGCCCTGATCCAAGAGTTGGGCCCACTCTTGTGATTAGGTGTTATGTTCTTCTTTCTGTCTTTTTCTTCAGCACTGTGTTTTGTGTGACTCATTAATTGTTGTTACAGTTACGTTATTGTTGTGGATGTTTTTCATTTCTACAGTTTATCTATTGTTGTTAGAATGATATTTGTGTTATAGATTAAACCCGTGATTCACAGTAGACCATGTGCTTCTATCTGCATATACTTTGTCGTTAGTCTTGAAATAAATAAAGCCCTCGAGTTGATAATTTATGTAGGAAAAGGATTGAATATTGATCATATCCAGACACCAAAAGTGAGGAATAACTTTTCCTATGCTTTGTGTGGTCCTGGATAGTGACATTTCACCACTCCCAGGATTGCGCACATTTCGGGTCATAAGGTGTACAAAGGCACTCTTCACGAAGGATAATGCGCGCAAAAGCATTTAGGACTTGTTCAAATTTGATTTTTCCTCAAACCTTAGAGATTTTTAAGTACTTTCCAGATTCTGTAATGTCTTCCAACCTTGTAAATCCTTCTGCTCGACATTAAATAATGTCATCTTCTACTGTACGATTTTCCAGTGCTAACACTAGGGGTCAAGCAATATCCAGGAGGGGGGGACTGTAATATCCCTTTCTAGATTTTCCTAATGTCTAAGGAAATGAATTTTGACAATTTTGATTAAGGCTAACATAAGGCAATTTTTGGTGGAATACATAGGAGAAATCATTTATTTGTTTGATAATGGAATATGGGGCCCACATGAAACACAGACTTGGGGAAGAAGGAATTCAAATTCCCTAATAAAAATCGAATTGATGGAGGGACCCACAAGGAATGCATGGCCAACAATTATAAAAGGAAGGAATGCAGGATTCATTAGGATCTTTTTTCTATTTGAGAAATCGAATTGCCTTAGTTGTTCAGCTGAGCCAAGATAATGTTGTTCATCACAGGAGCTTCCCAAGGAGAGAATATCAACCTTTCTTCACTGGACTTCAAATGCCACCCAAGGAAGGCGTTCCTTTAGCTTTGAGACCAAAGAAAGCACCATCTACAAATTCCACACAATTTTTGGAGCTTGGGACATAGTTTGGAGCTACTACTGCGCAAAGGGAGGAGTTGTCTTTTTTATTGGTGGAGTAGACCTATTGGACATTGTCCAAAGAAGCTACAGGAGTGTCCCTTACCCATTTTCAAAATTGGGGGAGCAAATACATTCAAAGAGGAACAACCCACAGACAATTTTCATCAATTGCATTCAGGGACTACATCATCTCCTCCATGATTGTGCAGTCATTTGAGTGAGGCCTTTTGAGGTAGCATCATCTGGGGGAGTTTGGAGTTGGGGTGTTGCGAAATAAATTAGAGGGCCATTGGAGGAAGATATTTGGATTTTGGAGAGCAGTGATTGACAAAAACAACCACAATGAAATAATTCAAAATTGATATTGGGCTAAGCTTTGAGGGGCCAATTTTTGAAGGTTGGAATCTGGGTTTTGCTGAGTTTTGGGCAAGGATCTCATTCCCAAATTCCTAGAATTTTCTAGGTATTATAGAGGTGGTAAATCAAAAGGAAAATTTTGGTAGCAGTGTAGTTTTGGAGCAGTAGTGAAGTGTTGGGAAGCAACAAAATTTTCTAGAGTATCTAGATTTTGCAGTTATTGGGATTTCTTGTACTCATCACCTGGTGCTTGTAGCTTGCCTTATGCAAGCCTGAGTGCATTTTCTCGAACTTACTTGTACATCAACATTAATATTAATAAAATATTCGCTAGTTTTTGGATTTGGAGAAGTTTCTGGTTAATGTGTATGAGTTTATGAAATTTTTTGTTTTTATATATTTGCATGTCTTTGTTATACTTGTAAAATTTCCATTAGGAATATTACATAGCCTTAAGAACAAAAAAAATAAATGAGAAGAATTGAGCATGCATATCTAAAAAATGTAAGCATAATTAACAAAATATTAGATATCCGTTTTTTAGATTCAACTACGTTAAGTAAGTCATTCATCTATGACCATTTCCATGAGAGGTAGTTATACTAACTAATTTCTCATGATATTTAATATAATGCACTATGAAAACCCCTCAATACTTAAATATGAAGAATGCAGGGAGCTCTACTTGAATGGTTCATGAGGCACAATACTTGTTAAGGTTTTGCAAATGGGGTAGGGGAATGGTTGTGGGGAAAACTCCACAGTTAAGCGTGCTTGACCCAGAGGCAATCTGGGATGGGTGACCTCCCGGGAAGTCTTGGATATTGAGTGCAAGTCCCAGAAGTGATGATTGATGCTATGCGATTCATTTCACTAGTTTCAATCCCACTTCTTCACCCCTGTGAGCATCACTCAATGCAATGAGTATTGAGTGGACTATTCAGAAATCATGATAAATTAGTCAGTACGACTACCTCTCATAGAAATGTTCATAAATGAATGACTTACTTAACATAGTTGAATAAATAAAAATGATATCTAATATAATGCATTGTGAAAACTCCTCAATACTTAACAAAATATTGTTTCCAAACATAGTATATGACTCAATACGCCAGCGGGTTTATAGAGAAAAGTTAATTTGCAAGACTATAAGGTAGAATTTCCAATGTCATTAGGATACTCTAATTTTTAAAATGTAGTATAGATTATATAGTGGACAAGATAAAATTCAAGCCTCATAATGATGAGTTAATAGGTTCATTGGCTTCAATGAATTAAGTTGATTTTTTGCAACATTAAGAATGTTCACTTTTCAATTCTGCATAGATTATGTAGTGGACTAGAAAATTTTCATAGCATGTCCAATCCTCATAATGTTGAGGTAATAGGTTCAATGGCTCTAGTGAATCAAGTTAATTATTTTGAATATTAAGAATGTTCATTTTTCAATTGTGGCATGATTTATACAATGGGATAGGAAATTTTCTTAATGTATCCAAGCCTCATAATGAGAGTATAATAGGTTTAGTTGCTGCATTGAATCAAGTTGGTTATTTACAAGTCTAGGATAGTGTGATTTTCCAATTGTGGCACAAGACTTGTTATGAATATAATTCATAATTCATAATAATAAATATAAATGTAAATGAAATAATAAATAATAAGTAATTAACTAATGATTAGTTAGTCAGTGATGAAGAGGCATGTCTTAGAGACATATCCATTCATGAAAGGGTAACTGCCTATGGTATATAAGAGGGCCCTCATTCTCATTTGTAATCATCCTATCATCAATTCTTTATACAATATAAAATTTACACTTACTGTCCTACAATGGATGTGTTCGTTTTAGAAGTATTTTAAATATTTCTGATGTCTATACGAATGTTGGTCGTTACATTGGTATCAGAGCCATGTTGGTTGATCCTGACCTTTGGCCATCAACTCTTCGTCAAACTTGTTTCCATCACAATTGAAGCATTAGCTACACTAAATTTTTGAGTTTCTCCATTTCACTAGGCCTTTTGACATTAAAATTAAAAAAAATAAAACAAAATAAAATAGAGAATATATATTTTTTTATAAACAAAAACAATTATTAAAGTTACAAATAATAACTTAATTTTTAAAAATTATATTATGTAATAAAATATCCCTAGCTCATGGTTTTAGAAACCCATGGTAATTTCCCATGGTATTTTCAAGGTAAAGGAAGAACAAAAGAAATACAAAAACTCTTATGTGAATGGTAAGTTTTACTTTTTACATGGAGAAAATTAACCAAGTCAAAGGCACATAAGTGGACATATATTTATTATTATACGCCAAAGAGGCAAATAGTCATGTTTCACTAGGGTTGTAACTTTTCAAAACAAAAAAAGGGGGAGTTCAAAATATATATATATATATATATATATATATATATTGTTAAAAAAAAAATTATAAATACAAATAAATAAATAAAACTAGAATTTACTTAGTCAAAGAACTCAACACTAAAGGAAGACTATATTTAAGGTTATATAAAGGAAGTATTATACGGAATAAGGATATTTATTAAAATGTGTTGAGAATATAATTTTTTATAAATAGAAAAACAATTAATAAAGTTACAAATAATAATAATAATAATAAATTACCAAGGAAAGTTATTAAGTCAAGGAAAATGGAGCGTAATTTGCAAATGATGAAGGAATAAAAGACAAGTTCCACATAAGAATCATTATTTTGGACTAAATGTCCAACTTGTCTAAACATAATTGGATATACATATATTAAAAAAAATGCACTTTAAGATGTCCAAGGTGGGGAAGATTATTTAGTATAGAAGAACATCAAGACAATGAGCAGATGCAAATAAAACAATTAAAGGAAGAAATCAAAAAACTTTAACAAAATAAAAAAGCATCAGAAAAGAAATATAAAGATATCTTAGATCCGTTTCATGAAAAATCAATGGAAAGCAACAAAGAAATTTTGCGTCTAAGGGACCACAATGAGAAAATTCTTTCAAAGATAAAAAATTCCAAAGTCAATTAACAAAGATTAAAACAAGAAAAAGAAAGTTTTAATAAGGAACTGAAGGAGAATCTATCAGAGAGAAAAAAGAAAAAAAAAAAAGTGTAAGAACCCTTATTAAAAAATTATTAGAGAAAATAAAAAATTTAAAAGATAAAGAGGATGATACTATGGACAAAGTCAATGATTTAGAAAATGGTGAAATTTCACGTCTACAAAATCATAACCAAGCCTTACTTACACAAATAAAGAAGCTTAAAAGTGACAAGAAATTACTAAATGACAAGTTAGAACAACTTCAAGAAGTAGTATCGAAGTCTCCATTCGTTTTAGTCCAAGTTGAAGATAAAGGGATTAATATTGATCCAGTCAATATCACAAGGAAGAAAAATAATCTAGAGAAGTCAAAGCATATGCAAAAGTTGCAATTCAAACAATGGACATTCCAACTTATGGTTCGATTGCCCACTCAACAACAACTGCACCTAAAGAAAATCAGTAATCAAATACTAATAAGATAAGGGAAATCCAAACCAAAGTATCTATGTATCAAAATCTAAGTCACAAGAGCAGTCCTTCCAATCAAGCTACATACCAGTATCTCTCAAAAATTAAATGACAAATTTATGTTCCCAAAAATACTGAACTTTGCAGAATCCAGTCCTGTGATAACTATTCATCACAAAATTTGATTCCACAGAAGATCAATATAGGATGGTCTGATCTGTTCACAGTACGACAGATGTTTCTATCGTTCAGAGTATCATATCGTCTTGTATCGACGAATATGAAAGTACAGAGATGAGAATATGTTCTTAAGTAAGCTTTGAGGACAAAGCTTCTTGGAGGGAGAGGCTATGTTATGAATATAATAAAATAATAAAATAATAATAAATATAAATGTAAATGAAATAATAAATAATAAGTCATTAAATAATGATTAGTTAGTTAGTGATGAAGAGGCAATTCTTAGAGACATAGCCATTCATGAAAGGGCACCTGCCTAGGGTATATAAGTGGGCCCTCATTTTCATTTGTAATCATCCTATCATCAATTATTTATACAATATACAATTTACACGTACTGTCCTAAAATGGATGTGTTAGTCTTCGAAGTATTCTAAATATTTTTGCTACATATATGACTGTTGGTCATTACAAGATTATAAAGTGAACTAGACTAAATCCTCTACCAAATCCAATCATGTTATTGTTATGCTCACTTGTTTTCCAACTTCATAAAATCTAGATGCTCATTTGAAAGAGTAAGTGCAAGCGAAATAACCCCCTTGCAACTAAACCAATGAGTGATGTGAGATTTCATCCTTGTTATACCATGAGCACAAATCAACAAAGTTCAACAAAATTCTATGTTTGGCTCTCCACTTTGATTGTACTGATTTCATCTATTCACTTTGCAATCTCACTCTTAGGCATTCTTTTTCTATCAAAAAACATATAGAACAATAATCCTCCATAAACAATAAACACATAGATAAAATTAACATATCCTTCCATTCAAAACTTACAATTTACAAGAAATAGAATGTATTAATAAAGTTACTTGTGCCTAACACATGTATTAGGAAGATATTGAGAATATGAACATTATGAAGTTGAAGTTGAAGTACTTGATGGTCCATTTTCATTTTGTATCCAGGATGGAGTCATATATTTCATCTAACCTCATGCTTTAGCACACACAATTACCATTATGAAGACCAATTTAGAATTAATAGGAAAACGCACTTAGGGATTTTTTCCCATGCATACAAGTGGACCTCCGAAATTTTGTTCTAATTAAATTCAAGGAACTAACAAGTGGACCTTCAGACTTCACCTCATCTCCATAGAATCACAGGCTTTTTATTTTGCCCAAGGTTGGAGCAGAGCACCCATCTCACAATGATCGAACCTGAAACAATATTGTACATGGGGATAAGGAGACAACACCAAATGTACAATTAGTTTTTCATGAAGGAGCCAGCACCTATACTTGCATGAGGTGGGTGGTCCAATACCTATTATTTTATAACCCACTTCTTGGATCGTTTCCAATCATCACAAAGGAAAGGAACTATAGTAATTGATTTGCATATTCCTGGAGCTCCTACCAAGAGTACACCCTTTGGTATTTTCTCTCCCAAATTACTAAAGTTTATGGCTCCTTGTAGGCCTGAAACAATTTGTAGCATAAGAATACACAACCCAACCCAGAATTGCAACTATCTTGAAATTGGAATTGAGAACAAAAGGTGCATTATTAAACCCAAAAACATGTCCAAATATTCAATGGATATGATATCAATTTTGAATGTCATGAACACTAGACATGCACAACATTAAACTAACAATGTGTGATTTATGAAAAATAACTATCAACTTCAAGTTTAGTAGAAATGAATTCAAGTAAATAATGATGCACCTGTGCAAATAAAGTTCATAAACAATATCAAAATGCTAATCATGTATTATACCATACTAAATAAAAAACTAAAAACACATGCGCATATGCATAGAGGAAATTACAAAAATAAAAATACGCACTAGAAGTCTATAAACACATCAACTATTTGGAAGAGATTCCAGGTACAATATAGTCATATATGGACTACTATAGTATTTTGAATAGTAGAACCAAAATAAATACTAGAGTTTGCAAAACAAAATGTCCACAAAGAAACTGAATGTGGAAAAATGGGAATAATGGAGATGGTGAAAATCGTAAACCTACAACAACCCTAGCTTGTCGGCGAACTCCATGAGATATTTTTCTGCACTTAGACTGGAATGATAGTGGTTTAGGGCAGAGGTAATAGGTTTATTCTAGCGATGTGAGAAATGGTGTGGTTTCTCTACCACAACGTTGGGGAGTTTTTTATTATTATCCGCCATACCATCTAGATGGCTCAAAGTTCAACACTTGACTTGTTAAGGCTATCTGTTGCCAATGGTCATGGGATTTATTGCCTTACCCTGGAAGTTGAGCGCTTTTTCATTTTACTAATGTCTCTGATAACCTGAAAAAGGGTTATTATTATTACCTAATCCATCCTTCTAGACCCCAGTAGATACGACGGATGATCACAACAGTTGAGCTAGCTCCTCGGAGTAGGCAAGGTTTGCCGCAAAAAGGAGAAGGTTCGCTTAGAATGAAGGTGAAAAATCAAACATAGAGATGATTGAGGATGAGATGGACTACTCATTCGACAACTTGGAACCGTCTCAGATATGGGCTAGGTTAACACCTCAGCGGACAGGTGGGAGACTCAGGGAGTTGACCTCACAGGGAAAGAGCATGTGGATATGGAGATTGGTAACTCATCACATACTCCATTTTCCTTATCAGAACCCTTCTCAACATCTGAGACGGTTTACTCAAAATATTTCCTAATGGCACTGACCTCTCCAACATATTCTATCCCCTTGTCGTTGATTCTCAAACTTTGGGAGCAACAAGCCCAAGTCACGTTGGATATTTTGGGTCTGATAACGAATATTTTGGGGGCAAATTATGGCAACTTTGAGGGGTCATTTCATTTCTAACATTTAGGTATCAATCATGCAGAGGATGAAATAACACACACAACCAATTTAGGGGAGACCCGTTTTGTGGCAGCTTCAGGATTCTTTGAGGGCATCACTCATTTGGTTCCACCTCTGAAGGACATCAGAACGTCATAATCGGATGACACACCGAAAGGAGAAGGGCATAGATAGGATAGGACCACCCAAAGGTTAGGGAAGAAAAAGCACGAATGCACTAAGTGCCATGAACAAAAGCGGGATTTTTTTTTTGGTGAAGGAATTGGTATGGATAAGATGGAGCAAACCTCACAGACTATATTGCTAGGGCGAGTTCAAGGAAGGAACTAATCCTCGGCCAGATTAAATATTTGGACAACAGAAACATGGGGAAACATATTGGAGCAACTTCCTGGGGTGCTCACGATTAACAGGGGGTGGTTCACCCTAATATTTCCCCACCCAGAGATGGAAAACTGGATTCTCACTAAATATTGGCACACAGAAATGACACTAGTGGTGTTGAAGCGATGGACGCCACTCTTCAATCCAGACAAGGAGAAGCTGGGAGGAGGCCCCGTTTGGGTGTGATTGTTGGGCCTCACTCTACAATTTTGGATAGATGAAGTGATTCGCTTCATTGGTGAAGACTTAGGGATCTATTTGGACCATGATAGGTCCTAATTAGAGACTGGAAACATCGCAGTAGCTCGAATTCTTGTGAATTTGGACACAAAGGAAGGCTTAGTGGAGAGCTACAACCTATGGTTCTGAGACATCACAATATGCCAAATATTGGACTATGAAGGGGTACCATTTAGGTGCCATTGATGCCACAAATTCAGACATCTGTACAAGAATTTTCCGCTCATCACTGCAGCCAACACCGATCATGCAAAATTTCTAGTGCATGTGGGCACCCAAACAGTGGGAATTTGAGAAGCAAACTAAACTCAATCAAGAACACTAGTGGAACTTGTGTTGTATAATTCACCATGTCAACCCTTGAATCATCATGCACCATAAGCATCATAGGTCTACAACTCCCAACTCCATGAGGAGGACACTACTCCGATTTTGGGTACTCCTCTCGCTATTTCTCTTGAATTCAATTCAAATTTGAATCGCAGTGTATCTCCTATAATTTCATTAGCTAATTCTAAAATTTATTTACTTATATGCAACTTGGATCCCCTTATTTTTCCTGTTGCAAAAACCCCTCCCTCTATCTCTAGGCCAAACCCTCAAACTCTAGTTGGCGAGACAAACTCCCGATCCATCTCTAAATCATTGGGTCGATCTACTAGCCACCCATACAACCTTAGATCTATATCTAAGGCCTTAGGCCCCCAAGCCTATGGGCTCAGTCATGAAATCATCGATCCACTACCTAAAGCGGTTAGGGGTAGACCATATTCCCTATCCAAATTTATACTCAAGGCTAGCATGGAGGTGGCCGATGGGACACAAGCTTCTATTGACAGGGTTCTTAGAGTAAAGGAAACCTTGGGCATGGGTGACCCATGATTTTCCTGTCTTTCAATTGTAGGGGTTTGGCCAGTCCTGACTAAAACATGGCTCTAAGAAGATTAATAGCTCTTGAGAGAGTGGGGTCACTTCTCCTTCAAGAAACCTTGGGGGATGGAGACTATATTCTTAAACTGCTATCATCTATTCTCCCGGACTAGTGCTTTCAGACACTAGATGCAAGAGGGAGATTAGGTGGATGTGCAATGGGTTTCAAAAAAAGGACTATCAAAGTCAGTAACTGGTGGGGCAGAGAAGAGATGCTTGGAGCTTACATCACTATAATTTGACTTTACATTCCCATCTGCATGATTAATGTTTACGGCCCTTTCCACATCAGGGAGGATTTTTGGGACAATTGGATGGCCACTACCATTATGAAGGGGGAACACATTATCATGGGAGGAGATTTAAACTTCTCCATTAGACTTTCTGAATCTTAGGGGCTGAACGTTTTTCCAGATCCATTGTCGTGTTTCTTTAAGCATCTGATTGATGATGCTGACATGTTAGATTTGGCCATGCCCAAAAAATTACCCACTTGGTGAAACATAAGAACTGAGGAGGTTGATTTGGCTAGAAGACTAGACCGCTTCCTGATCAAAACTAGGTTGGTTGACAGGAATGAAAAGGCTAGACAATGGGTGGGGTTGAGAAGATCCTCATACCACTCCCCCATATACATTGAAATTCAAAGGAATAGCTTCAAACCACACTCCCCCTTTAAATTCAACTCATGCTAGTTGTAGGATCCATAATTCCACATTATGGTCAACAGAGCTTGGATTCATTGTGATTAGATACCTGTCTCTAAGCCTACATTTGTTCTCTACCGCAATTTTCCAAGATTAAAAACCATAACTATAAGATGGGCCAAAGAGAAGAAAAAAAATGAAGAGGAGACATTAAATAAAATTGAAAATGAATTAGAAAAAATTATGGGTACGGATGGCCTTGGCTTCCTATCCACTGAGGCCAAGGATCATCTCATACAACTGGAAATGGAGAAAGCCAAATTGTTAAGGAAACGAGAGGAAGAGTGGAGACTCAAAAGTAGGGCCATTTGCCTCAAATCAAGAGATGCCAACAAAATATCCTTCCAACAATGTTAAAAAGGTAGAAGGAGTACTAATACTATCTGGGAACTAATGGATTAGGCTGGAAGGGTGGCCAAAAACCATGCATAACTAGTAGATATGGGGATTAGGAATTTCTGCAATCTCTACAGGGATCCCAGGGCTGCCAATATTTCTGAAATATTTCAGATAGTTGGATCCATGCATAGATTCATGGAGGCAAAAGACATTGAAAATTTAAATGCACCAGTCTCTTTAGGGGAAGTTGAAGAGGTGTCAAAGTGGTTCAAGAAGGACCAGAGCCTTGGTCTGGATGGCTGGCCCATTTAATTTTATCTCATTTTCTTTGAAGACATTGCGAGGTACCTTCTCCAAGTCATCTAAGAAAACTAGACTTATGGTCGTATATATCATGGTTTCAATGCTACTTTCATATCCCTCATACCCGAGATTGATAATCCATTATCCTTCAATGAATATCAGCCCATATCACTCTGCAAATGTATTTACAATATCATATCTAAGATCATCACCAACCGCATTAAGCCCATTCTATCTCTGCACATAGCCAAGGAACAATTTTCCTTCCTAAAGCATAGACAAATTCATGAAGCGATAGGTACTTCTTAGGAATTTCTGCACTCCATCAAGCTCAAAATCCTCAAGAGAACTGTTAGTATGAATCCTTTGTCGAAGTGTACGAAAAAGGACCACTTTAGCTATGCATAAATAATAGCCCTAACAACAAAAGTGGCTGCCAACATCTTCAGATCTGCAGTTAGTTGATCAAGAAAAGAGCTGCAAAAAACCAGATCTATGCATAGAAAGACATTAAGCAGTAAAAATAAGGCTTTGCTCCATATACCAATAGACAAGACAAGAACAATTTTTGAAAGAAATTTTGTATTAAGGGCACCTGGGAGGAAAATAAGAAGGCGTATCCAATTCTCCTCAATGGGATGGGTTCTTGGAAGTCCTCAGCACTTTAGATCTAGAATATCTCTCTCTTGTTGGTGTAGAAAACCCATGCAAAGGATGGAGCTCAAAGGGAGCTCACACAGCAAATAATGGAAAAATGTGACCAAGTGTATAGATCCAGAGTGATCTAATAGGCAACAAAAGGTGAAGAATGGTAGGAAAAACCCTCCTATTTATAACAAAATATTGGGTCATTCTAGATCTTGGTGCATGGGTTAACCAGATCTAGATCCACTTTTTATGGAATATTTTATTATATTCGTAGGAGGGAAAAGGTATTTGACTTGGGCCAAATCCCTTGATTTGTCAAAAATAAATAAATAAATGATTTATTTATCTTTTTAAGGAAGCGGTTAGAAGATAATCAAATAAATAATGATTTATTTAATTATTTGTGGGTGATTTAGTCATATTTAACAAGGAATATTATCTAAATAAGATTTAAATAATTATTCCTAGAAAATAATAAGATAAATAAAGGTTTATCTAATTAATTTATTTGTTTTTGGGTTAAACATGACTAGGAATAACAATTAAATTATGGTTTAATTAATTATTCCATGAGGAAAATTAAACAAAATAGGTTTGTTTAATATTTCCTTTTGGGGTTTCCTGTTTAGACCATAAACAACCTAATAAATGTGGTTTATTAAGTTATTTTACATAGTGAAATCAATTTTACTTAGGGTAAAATTGGTCTTACATGGTGTCCTTGGGTCCATCTAATGATAATAGGTTAGATGACAAAAAAATGGTGTAACATATTTCCCCCCAGCGTGCGAGTGTTAGGAGAAAATCGTATAACCGAAGTACCTTGTAAGAACTCAATCACCAGACATCAAGAGGGAAGTCAGAGAGATAAATGTAAGGTAGACGAGTGTGCTGAAGAACTAGACCCTGAGGAGACGAGACTCATAGGTGCAACAAGTCTCTTTTTATGAGAGGGTACCTGTGCTAAGGTGGCGGGGGAGGCATACCTATGCCCGCTGAGACAAAGTACAAAAGAATAGTGTGTCCAGTAAACAAGGGACCGAACCATAAAGTAAAACCGGCATAAACATGAGCTAGATAATAATACAATGAGGAATCCCACATACATGTTGTGCCTGGGATAACAGCCAGGACTTATACAATAATATCTGAGTACATGAGATACAAATACAACCCAAATGCCCCCTATAAGCAGGGAAGGGCTCACAAAATTTGACTGATACATGCAAATCAAAGAGGCGTTGCAAGCGGCTAAGGCCGATATCATCAAATATATGGAGCTGCATCGAAGGCTGTAATGAAGAGGTCATTCGGGCATGTGGGGGGCTACCTGCAGGGCCACCCCCTCATGAGGGCTGAGACATCTCACACACACCCGGGAGTCACCAATAGCTGCTGCTGCATCACTGAACCATCAAGCATACGGATCTCGATCATGCTAAAAGGAGCTGGAGTGGAGAAACAATCAAGTCAAAGGGTAATGAGAGATCCCTTTGCCTGATCCGAGGCACCGAACAAGAGTGGAAGTTGGAACCAATGTACACCGCCCTCTAGACCTAGCTTCTGGAATGAATGAGCTGATGTCGACAGAAGGAGGTCCGCCATAGGTGAGGCAATGAGAGATCCTCAACTAAGGCACGAGAGAAAATAGTAGAGCGACGAACAGACTGACACTAATGATGATGGTGAAACGGAAGGGACTGAGTAGCAAATAGTCTGCGAAACTAGAGATTCTGGGTTCGGTCCCCAGTGGAGTCGCCATTTGTTAGTATGAATCCTTTGTCGAAGTGTACGAAAAAGGACCACTTTAGCTACGCATAACTAATAGCCCTAACAATAAAAGTGGCTGCCAATATCTTCAGATCTGTAGTTATTTGATCAAGAAAAGAGCTGCAAAAAACCAGATCTATGCATAGAAAGACATTAAGCAGTAAAAAGAAGGGTTTGCTCCATATACCAATAGACAAGACAAGAAATTTTTTTGAAAGAATTTTATTATTAAGGGCACCTGGGAGGAAAACAAGAAGGCATATCCAACTCTCCTCAATGGGATGGGTTCTTGGAAGTCCTCAGCACTTCAGATCTAGAGTCTCTCTCTCTTGTTGGTGTAGAAAACCCATGCAAAGAATGGAGCTCAAAGGGAGCTCACACAGAAAATAATGGAAAAATTTGACCAAGTGTATAGATCCAGAGTGATCTAATAGGAAACAAAATGTGAAGAATGGTAGGAAAAACCCTCCTATTTATAACAAAATATTGGGTCATTCTAGATCTTGGTGCATGATTAAAATAATGTTAACCAAATCTAGATCCACCTTTTATGGAATATTTTATTATATTTGTTGGAGGGAAAGGTATTTGACTTGGGTCAAATCCCTTGATTTGTCAAAAATAAATAAATAAATGATTTATTTATATTTTTAAGGAAGCGGTTAGAAGATAATCAAATAAATAATGATTTATTTAATTATTTGTGGGTGATTTGGTCATATTTAACAAGGAATATTATCTAAATAAGATTTAAATAATTATTCCTAGAAAATAATAAGATAAATAAAGGTTTATCTAATTAATTTCTTTGTTTTTGGGTTAACATGACTAGGAATAATAATTAAATTATGGTTTAATTAATTATTCCATGAGGAAAATTAAACAAAATAGGTTTGTTTAATATTTCCTTTTGGGGTTTCCTATTTAGACCATAAACAACCTAATAAATGTGGTTTATTAAGTTATTTTACATAGTGAAAGAAATTTTACTTAGGGTAAAATTGGTCTTACATGGTGTCCTTGTGTCCATCTAATGATAATAGGTTAGATGACCAAAAAGTGGTGTAACAAGCACCATTCTCAAGATTTACCTAGCAAAGACCTTTGATTGTACCTGTTGGACCTACTTACAACTCATTCTTCTTCATACTAGCTTCCCCCCTTCCTTCACCAATTAGATCATGGGTTGTATTACTAATGCCTCTTTCAGTATTCTTATCAATGGAGCTTCATATGAATTCTTTCACACAGGTACAGGGCTTTTTCAAGGTTTTCTACTCCACCCTTTGCTATTTTATTAATTATGGAAGGACTGCCAAAATTTCTGGCAAAGTCTAAGGAATAAGGGAACATCAAAGGTGTTAAATTATCTGAATTCATTCAACTGACCCATCTCTTCTTCATGGATGATGTGCTTATTTTTCTTGATGGAACATTCCATGACAACACTAGCTTCATGTATATTCTGGAAATCTTTTACAAGGCTACTAGTATGGACCCCAATCACAATAAATATACTATCATCTTGGTAAAGTGTTCCAAACAGGAATGCATGCATGCACTTGGCCTATTTCATTTTGGTCGTAGGTAGTTAGAGGAAGGAATCAAATATCTCGATTTTTGTCTAAAGAAAAATGACTATCGCATCACCGATTGGAACTGGTTAATTTCCAAAGTGGAACGATGGGTTAACATTTGGCAGCAGAGATGGCTTTCCAAAGCTGGGAGAATTTTTCTTATAAAATCAATATTGGAGGCAATTCTTGTTTATTGGATGGCTTTGGCTTGGATCCCCAAATGTGTGACAGCTAGAATTCAACAAATCTACAAAATATTCCTCTCGAGGGGCAAGCATGATGGAAATTTATCTACACGGATAAGATGGAATAATATTTCCAAGCCCAAAAGTTGGGGAGGCTGGTGGCTAAAAGACCTTAATCTATTTTCCACAACATTGGAAAAAAATGGGGTGGCATTTAATCAGTGCCAACATTATTTGGAAATAGGTCACCTACTTCAAGTATATTGCACCTCAGACCACCCTAAAATGGATTAGAGGACACACTTCATACACTCCCAGATCATCCATTATCTAGTGTGCCATCACCAGATCCATCCACATCATCAAGAAATGTCTTGCTTGGAGCATTGGATCTGGGGAAACTGTAAATATTGGGGTGCATGCATGGTTTTTTTATGGTCAAGCATACCAATTACCACTAGCCATCAGATAAGACTTATAATCATATGGAATCCACACCATCTCCAAAATTGCTAACAATATCAATTCCTCTTGGATCCCACAGGCCTGGAAATCAGCTCATGAACTTGACATCCCGGACATTTGGCAACCAACATGGAACAATTATCTTAGGGCTCTCCGTGTCACCAACATTAGAATCACTGAGAGGGAGGATGAACTTCTATGGGCCTTATCTCCCAGGGGCAGATACACTCCAAAGGATGGGTATGTCTCTCTTTATGAATTACATGAACCTCTGAACAAATAGTGGTGGTGGAGACACCTCTAGAAATTGAAGGCTCCACCAAAAAGCCAAACTCTTCATGTGGTGTATACTCACCTATTGTGCACCAAAAGAGGAAAACCTCATTAGGAGATATATCCACGGACCTTCAAGATGTTGTCTCTGCAAATTAAATTTTGAGGACGTGGAACACCTCTTCCTCACTTGCCCTGCTTGCAATCACATTTGGCACCTTACTTCGATTGCACTAGGCACCATACTGCAATGGAATGTAAACTCTGTATCTAAGTCTTGGTCTAACTGGTGGAAATGAACTCACTATCCTAAAGAACAAAGCTCCCCCTACTGATTGCATGGGGCACCTGGATTGCACGTAATCACACAATTTTTCAGGGTACGGTGGCTGATTAGCCCAGCATTAGCAACACCATTTTGTCGATCTATCAATCCATCCCAAATGATGAATCAACAACACATGGCAAAAATATCATTCCAAAAGTTACTGATAAATCCCTTCTGTGGGCTTACTTAAACAGGGCCTCTAACATATAGGGATGTGGAGGGGTAGCTATCCTCCATATCTCTAAAACTCAAATTTATAAAATTATAGTGGTTCTAGGCCTAAGGACAAACAACTATGCTGAGCTCAACATCCTTAGACTGCTCCTCAAATTTTCTTGAGAGAAAAGTTGCAACAAGATTTAGATATTTGGGGATTCAAAAGTTATTATTAACTAGTTTAACAATGAAGCACAATTTCATGTTCATACTCTTCGATCATTTTTGGATGATGTTTTTGCACTTAAAGTTTTTTTTTTACTTCATTACTATTACTCACATTTACAGGCAGAGGAACCAAGTATTTGATCAATTATTCAAAGAAGCATCGCAATTAGAATGGGGTCACTGGTTCATTTTTGAACAAAATGTAAAGAATGATTATCAATACTATCATAGACCCTTCATAAAGAATATGGGGGGACAGGGAGCAATCTAACCAGACTGTCAATTTTTGGAAATTTTGGCATGGAGCTGCCTGAATTTATTTTTATTACATGTGATTATGTAGATATTTCTATTTGTATTCAACAACACTATTATTACAAGTTTACATATGTACAAATGAACTATATGACTGCTAACAATTTTTGATGTATACATAGATGATTATGCTACTGATACAACATGTAATTTTCTCCCATAATGAAAATTATAAATTTTTTCCTTGGAAAACAAAATCCACTACATTTATGGAATGCTCTTATAATGTGGATTAATTATCCATCTTATATTTTCAAATCACAAATTTTTAGCATTCCCTAATTTCAATGGTAGAAGGTCTGACACAATTTTTTCAATGCACATTATGTTTTCATCGTTTTCCCACCTACAAAATATAATAAAATACATTCAATCATTTTCCATAAATTTTTAATGTGCCAATTATTTGTTATACTTTTAGTCTTTATATTAAAATCATGATATTCATCTTTATTTTCTCACCATTTTACCCTCTTGAGGATAAGGTTGAGATCTCCGCTCAGAAATATCTGTGCTAAACAACGCTTGCAGATTTGGCTAAACAAATCATGTGTGCTTCTGCTTTACGAGACAAAAAATTATCTGATGATTGAATGACTGAGAAATGAGCTACTCTCATCCTCGTTTACCTGGCTGAGCCCCCAAAATTCCCTTGGGCCCCACTGGACTGCGTTGCCACCTCTGCCTGCCGACCACTACGCTGCTGCTATCCCCATGCTGTCCCCATGCTGCCTATGATGCTGCCTCTCCTACGCTGCCACTAGGCTGATGTCTACTGCGTGTTGTTGGCCCCACGCATCCCACTCCAGCTCTAATGTTTGCCTTGGTGACTTTAGGAAAGTGATTTAATCTTCAGATTTATTTGTGGGTCAACTTTACCCACTTTATTTTTTTCTAACATTAGAAGAAGACAAAATTGAAAAAATTAATATTCCAATTAACTGACTGCTAATTTGGAATATTACAGAATACCCCATTTTGCAATTGGCTTGATGCTTTTAATGAAACGAGAAACTCAAATGGCTTGTTGGATGAAATAATTTTTAATCTATGTTTTTGTATTTGTGAGTGTCATAATTGAATTTTATCTATTGCATTGTGATTGTAGGCCCCCCAAAACTTCAAATTAACCTCTTTTGATATTCCCATATTCAATCTGGCTAGAACACAAACATTCATGCTAACAAGCCTTGGTGTCTAATGTTAAGCTTTTGCACAAAACATTGTTTCACCAAAATTGATCTCTTTGTGTAGTTGACATCTATGATGTATGCCTTTCGATTCACATCACTGATGTATTTTCAATAATCGCACAAGAAACTGCTATATTTGGCAAAGGTGGCCCTTGGATGTAAAATGCACTTTAGAGAGATGCACCACTAAAATCATTGTCATATTTCAAAACTTGAGTGGGATCTCTTTAATCATGAGGAATGATGCGAAGATGCATAGATGAGATTTGAGATCAGATTTATATGCTTGTGATCAAGACTTATTACAACATTGCCCTTCCATATTCCAATCCCTCCATGTTTATCATTAAATTTCTAGAGTTGAAAACAATCAATCAATTGATGCAAATTTTCAAGATGCTCGTGTATGATGTTACTACATTAAATGCATGATAAAGTGTATGCCACATGCTTGAATGTTCTTGTTAATTTTAGATAAAAATGGTATGTTCTATGCTAGCAACAATTACTTCAATGTCCTTATATCAGCCCAATAATATTTCCACTTATTTTCAAATAGCAATCACCTTAATCATTAATTACATTGACAGTAACTAAAGATAGAACATAAAAAATAAATGCAGAAGACAAGCCAAGACAAGAGAACACCAATATTTGGCTAATTCTAGGGAAAAACCCCTAGATGGGGAAAACCCTTGATCATTTTTGTTATTATATATATCTAATTTTCATTAGAGAGAGGGAGAGTACAATAATACATAATCAAAATCAAAATTGACTTGCCAAATCACTGTCCAAAACAACCCTGTCAAATCTGCAATTCTTCTCTCAGTCAACAGCTGTCAAATCAGTCCTAACCAGAAATTCAACAGCAGTCAAAGTCTGTTCAAACTCTTCCAAGATAGATCGGTCAAAGGAGAGAGGAACTTGGCCTCTCTTGCTGGTCAAAGTCAGCTCAAAACAGTTCCTAAACAATCAATCAAACTTGGTCAAAATTTGCACTTCTTGCTGCGGTAAACCTGTGGTCAACTAGCCCAGAAATCCTCAGTTTTTGTGCCAATTAATGCCGCTTGCCAAAACAGAAAATATCCCACATAATCACAGTCAAAGGAGGTCAAATACACCCAAGTCAATGCTAGTCAATGCTCTGCAATAACTCTGAAATTTGGCCAATCTGAAACAACCACCTGCCCCTTTGCACATGTGAGAGATTCCTTCTACTTTTGAGCTGTATGGACCAATAGAATGAGAAGAGAGAAGATTGTTTTGAGTGAGTGAGGTGCCAAATGAGGTTGGAGAACACTCTTATTTATGAGTCGATGAGGGTCAAAAGACATGTCTCTTGGGCTTCATGGGCCTACATGATGGTGTGTCCGGCCTTGACGATTTGCACGTGTGGGCTTCACTTCAAAAACACATTTCTCATTGTCCAATTACAGTGAACCTTAGGTCAATTTTGGTCCTTTCAAAAAGAGGAATTCAATGCAATAATTATCTCCATCAAATGAGCTGTCCAAATTGGAATTTGGCCCTACTTGCCAACTACAGTTGTACTAGTATTCACTTTTCAGGGAATATTATTTGTTCTCTTATATTGTGAATATGCAACTTTACTAATTTTTCCATTTTCTAATCTGGTTCCTAACAACTTAGCTTTGTTGGATTATAATTGATTGATAGTTGGAAACTTGTTTCCGCATTACCAATCTTATTATTGAATCTTGTGCAATATGTGCACTTGCATAGCGTTCAAAGCCTAATCTTTTCAGTGTATAATCTGCAAATCAGTAGCCAATAACAAAATCAATGACACGAAATTTGTCAATTGTCATTCTTATGCAAGAAAAAAAAATATGCAATCAAATTTTAGTTGATACAAAGATTCCTAGCGGCTTAGCCTTGTTGAATGGTCATTGGTTGAAAGTTGGAAACTCACTTTCACATTGCCAATCTTATCATCGAAGCTTGTGCAATATATGCACTTGCATAGTGTTCAAAACCTAATCTCTTCAAATCTATAAGATGTGAATCAATAAGTGATAACAAAAGCATTTACACAAAAAATTTTAATTTCCATTCTTATGCAAGAAGCAAGAAGATGCAATCAGATTTTAGTTGATGAAAAGCACTGAACAAACCATGCTTTTAAAAGTGTAATAGGGTGTAAGAAATACATAACATTGGCATTTGAGACTTCACTCAATTGATAAAGGCATTCATAAATCCATGATCCCAAAAACATAAAATGAATTGGAGTAATCCATAAGGAAGCAAGGCTCAATCAACAAGTCTTAAAGTAAAAAATTTATGGTGGCCCTAGTTTAAGGACTTGAGTCTTGAGGCTAGTTGAGGTCTCATCATGATACTATAGGACATTAGATCAGAATCGAGGGTTACCAGCTTGTATAAAAACCAATTCTCTGTTTCAGTCTTAATTATGTAGGATTTTTATTTGTGCATAACAAAGTAACATACATACACATAAACGAGGAGAAAGGCGAGTATTAATGTGGACCCAAACTTGTGAGAGAATAATATATATCAGCATGCTTTAAATTTTAATCTCACAACAATTAAATGGTTGGGACTCGGGAGCCCAAGGTAGGAAACCTATTTTACATACACCACTCTCAAGTTACTCATCCCTAATTACATCATTATACAACACCCCAGGTTGGTTATGGTGGTTTAACGACCTAACCACTACCCATAACATCTAACGGTTATAATATTCACATATCTCTAACTGTTGATATTGGTATCTAGTAACATAAAGTTTACATAATATAAAAAGAAAAATTCATATCAAGTTGGAGCTTTGATGTTTGCACCTTGGACATCCCCCTCAAGTAACTATAAATGATCTCAACCAAAATTTAACATTGAAAGCTGTTTGTCTTGAAAAATTCTTTGTCTCATCTTAAACTTGAAATCTGACACCTCCATTCCCCCTTATGAGAGCTGCTAATGTAAAAGGCGACACCTAATCCAATATTGAATACCTTCTTCTATGTATGAAATCCTGAATGTTAAGTTTGGGAAACTAGGTCCAAACTCCATGTTGCACAACTCATATGATGATGGTCATATTTTTTTTGGATTCCTCTTTCGGAGAGGTGCAAGATTGATCTAAAGATCATCTTGATCGGATGAGCAGAACATTGATTTTGAATTTATTTTCCACATGTGCAAGGCCGGCCAGATTTATCCCACATGCCCTTAGAGATGTGTCACACACACTCATTGATGAATATAAATTAGAGAGACTTGGAGTTCATTTTATCATCATCTCATCACACATTCTCTCATTGTGATCTGATTGGTTTTCCCTCACACATGTGGAGCGAAGCTGTTGTTTTCTGCACTGATCTGTTTAAGGCTTTCTGTTTTCTGTGCTGATCTGTTTAGGGATTTTCTGCTATAGCATTGACTAGTGTTGACCGTGGTCAACCCTTGGTCGTTTGACCTCAATATTCTGCAGAAATTCTGATTTTAGGAGGCCGTACAGCTGGGCACTAAAATCGAGAAATTTCAGGCTGTTTGATCGAAGCCCTAGTTTGCTGCATTGACTTTTCTGTGTTCTCCCTGGTTTGACTTGCGTTGACTTGTGATGAGCTTTCTTTAAGGGCTATGGGCATGACACATGAAAGTGCTAGTTGATCGAGAAAGAATTTGTTGGTTGAAGCATCCCGCTGACCGCCGTAATGCCACAACATCTCATATCTTTGCTGGACAAAAGGAATTGTAAATCTGATCTATATTTGGCTTGTCTTCTATTGATCTATTATTGTGTTCTATCAACATTTTAATTTCAAGTTTATGTGATTTCTATTTTTTATTGGGCCTAAGAAATATTGAAGTAAAAGTGCATCAAGCATAGAACACCATGGTTATCTAAAATTAACACGGTATCAGAGCTGAGGTTAGAAGGTATCTAAAGTCCAAGAGTCCAAGCTAGTGTTAGAAGCTATCTCTGAAGGAAGAAATCCTATCAAGGAAAAATGGCCTCCTCAACCTACAAGGGTTTCAAGGCTGATGATAAATTGACTGATAAGTTTGATTATCATGCATGGAAGATATCCTTGGATTTGGCACTAGAAGATCAAGATGTCATGGACTATGTACATGGGAATATTCAAGAGCCTCCATCAAATGCAGCTGCTGCAATGAAGACGAAGTATAGAAAAGGGGAAATCAAAGCAAAGATGATTATCCAGGATTCTATTCACAAGCACTTGGTTGCTTACATTTTTGAGCTGAAGACATCTAAGGATATCTATGATAAGCTGGTGAGCATGTTCAGGGCTAGTAATGCTAATCAAATCCTCTTCTTCAAGAATCAATTGAAGAATATCTAGAAGGGTAAGGATGAATCTATTCAATCCTATTTTATGAGGCTCACTGAAATTAGGAATAACCTCCTAGCTATTGGGGAATAAATATCTGATTGAGAGATGGTTCTTATTGCACTTGGAGGTCTCCCCCGTGATTGGCATGTATTCAATACCACTATTCTCAATAATAATGTGATTCTTGATTTTGTTGAAATATTGAAAAGATGAACTCAAGAAGAAATAAGAATGATGGAGTATGCCTCTAATGGTAATGGAAGTGACCCTACTGCCTTCACCGCTCATGCAAAGAAGAAGAACCATGGTGGCCCGAGAAATCAAAATCATGGTAGAGCGAGGCCCAAAGGAAGGAAGGGAAGATGTTACACTTGTAACAAGACTGGTCACTATGCAAGAGAGTGCCCTAATAGAAGGGACTCTCCTAGGGATGATGACAACAACAACTTGAGAAGGAATGGAAGGAACAATAAGTTCCAAGGAAAAAGGAAGGCTCCCTCTGATCTTAATGGAAATGGGCAACCTTTCAAGAGGTCAAGAAATTCTAGGTATGATGAGTCTAATGTTGTTGATAATAAGAGATGATTTTATTCTTGTATTTTCCCTCTCTATTACATCTCCACCTAACACCCTGGATGTCTGGTTAATTGATAGTGGTGCTTCAATGCACCTCATTGGTTATAAAGAAGCCCTTTCTAATTTGGTTGAGAAGGATACTAATATGGAAATTATCCTTGGAGATAATGCCACCTATCCCATGAAAGGGACAGGGACTGTGACCCTCCATTTATCTCAAGGTCAAGCCATTCGATTACAAGATGTGTTGTATGTACCTAATTTGAATAAGAACCTTGTGTCCATTTTGGCAATGGAAGACAAAGGGTTCAAGGTGGAATTCGTTGATGGAAAGGTACTTATCTGGAAGAAGAAATTCAAGGAAGATCTTTCTATTGGTTTTAGAGTTGATACACTCTACCAGGTTGGAGGAAGTCCATTGGAGCCTATGACATGTGATACAACTCTTCAAACAGATTTATGACACCGGAGGTTTTCACACCTTCATTACGAAGCCCTTCCCGAAGCAAGGAAGGTGGTGATAGGGATGCCTAAATTGTGAGATGATCATGAAAGTATATGTCAGGGTTGTGCCGAAGGGAAGCATACAGGGGGACCATTCCCCTCAAGTGTCACAAAGACAACTAATATCTTGCATTTGATACATTCTGACTTATCTGGTATGCTGCCTGTGACATCCTTGGGAGGATGTTTCTATTACATGAATTTTACAGATGACTTCTCCCACAAGACCTGGATATATTTTTTGAAGAAGAAGGACGAAGCATTCAAATGGTTCCGTACCTTCAAGGCCTTGGTGGAAAATCAAACTGAGAAGAAAATCAAAGTTTTGAGGACCGACAATGGGACCAAGTATGAGTCAAATGAGTTTAATGACTTTTGTAGAGAAGCTGGCATTAAGAGGGAGACCACAACTGCGTACACTCCTAATCAAAATGGTGTTGTTGAAAGAAAGAATTGGACGATTGTGGAAGTTTCCCATGCCATGCTATGTGACCAAGGTCTTCCGAAGTTTCTATGGGGAGAAGCTGCGAACACTGTTTTGTATGTTCAAAACAGATGCCCACATTCTGCTTTGGACTCCAAAACTCCCGAAGAAGTCTTCTCTTGTAAGAAACCTGATTTTTCTCATTTTAGAGTTTTCGGTTGTCCTGTTTACTTTCATGTGCTGAGAGAAAAGAGAAGAAAGTTGGATGTTTCTGGAAAGAAGGGAATGTTTGTGGGCTACAGTGAAACTTTGAAGGCATATAAAATCTATGTGTCTAGTCAAAGAGAAGTGGAGATATGCCACGATGTCACCTTTGATGAAGATGTTGCCTTCAAGAAAGTAAGAAATCTTCCTAGCTCCAAGAAAGACAAAGAAGATTAAGAAGAAGGGAAGTTGGAAGAGCTGACGGATGACTTGATGCCCGATGTTGAAGGACCAATGGATCACATTGATCCACCTCCTTCAAATAAGAGAAGGCCCTCATGGATTAGGGATACTCTCAAAGATGACGAGAGACATATTGCCCCAAGGGGGACATTCCGTGAAAGCAAGAAGTCGAAGAGATACCAAGGGTATCTAGCAGCCATGAGTATGATAGTACAATCTGAGCCTAGAACACTTTAAGAAGCCATAAAGAATCAATTTTGGAAGGATTCTATGCCCAAAGAATATGATTCCATTATGAAGAATGATGTCTGGGAAGTGGTCCCAAGACTCAAGGACAAATTTGTTGTCACCTCGAAATGGCTCTATAAGATCAAGCATGGATCTGATGGAAGTGTTGAAAAGTACAAGGAAAGATTTCTTGCCTGAGGCTTCTCTAAAAAAGAATGCATAGATTATGATGATATATTTGCACCTGTGGCCCACTATACCACCATTTGATCTATTATTTCCCTTGCTGCTATGCAAGGATGGAGTCTACATCAGATGGATATGAAGACTGCTTTTCTGCATGGATCTATAAAGGAAGAGGTGTATGTGGAGCAACCTCTATGGTTCGAAGTCTGAGATAGAGACACCCATGTATGTAGGTTGAAGAAAACCCTATATGGGTTGAAGCAAGCCCCTAGGGCTTGGTGGGAGAGGATAGATAGCTACTTGATGAAGCTGAGCTTCACTCGAAGTAATGTTGATCTGAACCTTTATTTTAAGGTTGATAGAGAAAGGCCTCTCATTTTGGTTCTCTATGTGGACTATCTCTTCCTGACAGGTGCTAACCCTCTCATTCATCAGTGTAAGAGGGAGCTAGCTTCCGAGTTTGAGATGAAAGACCTAGAATTGTTGCACTACTTCCTAGACTTGGAGGTCTAGCAGAAGCAAGGCGAGATTTTCCTTTCTCAAGGAAAATATGTTGTGAAGCTACTGGAGAGATTTAGTATGGTGGACTGTAAGTCTGTGTTAACACCGATGGAACTCAACTTTAAGAAGTTTAGTGGAAACGCTGCTGGTCCCGTGCTAGAAAATCCTACCGAGTATCGACAACTCATAGGGGCCCTGATGTTCTTAGTGAACTCTCATCCAGATGTATGTTTTGCAGTGAACACTTTGAGTCAACATATGGTTGAATCTCATCACATTCACTGGATTGGTGCCAAGAATCTGTTGAGATATCTTTGAGGCACAATCAACCATGGGCTATGATACACTGCCGATAGTTTGAGACTCCATGGATATATTGATGCCGATTGGGCTGGTAGTGTGGTGGATCGCAAGAGCACATCTGGATGTTGCTTCACCTTGGGTTCTGCTTCGATATCTTGGATGAGAAAGAAGCAGAATTCGGTGGCTTTCTGCACCGCTGAGGCCAAATACGTTGCAGCGAGTATGGCCTGTTGTGAAGCTTTTTGGTTGCGAAATCTCTTCAGTGAAATGTTCGGGCATGTGCTAGATACCACCGTTATCCTTTGTGATAACTAGAGTGGGATTTGTCTTTCTGAGAATCTCGTGTTCCACGATCGATCCAAGCATATTGATATCAGGTACCAATTTATCTAGTATATGGTACAGTGAGGCACCATAAGGCTCAATCATATAGGAACTGATGAGCAAGTCATGGATATTCTCACGAAGCCCCTGGAGAAGGTCAAGTTCCTAACCTTCTGTGAGAAGCTTCGAATCATGGACAGACCCTATTTTGAGGGTCCTGCTTGAGTTGGACTATGAGCTCTGGGAGCTCCAGGGAGCTTGGGGATAGTTTCTTGGAGCTATAAACACTCATGGGGCTAGAATTGCCTAACCTTGTGGTGCTTCTTCCCCACTGTTATGATATTTATTTGGTCCACCTCTCTCTGACCTGTGCCCCGCACGCATCCTACCCATAGAGTTTCAGACTCATGGGAAATACCTCTCATTTGGCCAATGAGGTGGGAAATGTGGATAGAGACCATAGCAAGAAAGATGGATGCATTAGAGATTTTTGTACTCTCTATGTTTAGGATGGCACTTGTCCAACACCTTGATTTGGGATCAAGTCTGATGAGGCTTTATCCTCTAAATTGACTTCGGGTTAGTAAACTAACTTCGGGTTAGTATGAGACTCTTTTGAGTCCGAGAGAGGTTTTTACCTCTAAGCTGACTTCGGGTCAGTTGTGTGTGATGTCTTTGTGACTCACCTTTTGTTCTAAAATAAAGAGCCATCAAAGCAAGTTACTGTGGCATGTGACACGATGTTTGGTTTGGTACATGATGGATGGCACTTGTGGACAGATGGAGTTCTCCATAGTTGAGAGGGGCTGTTAATTTTGGGCAACTAGGTCCAAACTCCATGTTGCATTGCTCATATGACGATGGTCATATTTTTGTTGGATTCCTCTTTCGGAGAGGTGCAATATTGATCTAAAGATCATCTTTATCAGATGAGCTTTACATTGATTTTGAATTTATTTTCCACATGTGCAAGGTCAGCCAGATTTATCCCACATGCCTAAGAGATGTGTCACACACCCTCATTGATGAATATAAATTGGAGAGACTTGGAGGTCGTTTTCTCATCATCTCATCACGCATTCTCTCACTGTGATTTGATTGGTTTGATAGCCTTTGGAGGCCTTTTTCCCTCACACGTGTGGAGAAAAGCTACTTTTTTTGCGCTGCTCTATTTAGGGCTTTCTGTTTTCTGCACTGATCTGTTTAGGGCTTTTCTGCTGCAGCGTTGACCAGCATTGACCATGGTCAAACCTTGGTCGTTTAACCTCAATTTTCTACAGAAATTTCGATTTTAGGAGGTCATACAATTGGGCACTAAAATCAAGGAATTCCGGGTTGTTTGTCTGAAGCCCTAGTTTGCTGCGTTGACTTTTCTGAAGCTGACTGCATTGAATTTTCTGCACTGTCCCTGGTTTGACTTGCGTTGACTTGTGATGAGATGTCTTTGAGGGCTGTGGGTGTGACACATGAACGTGCTGGCTAACCGAGAAAGACTTTGCTGGTTGAAGCATCCTGCTGACTGCCGTAATGCCACAATATCTCATATCTTTGCTGGACAAAAGGAATTGTAAATCTGATCTATATTTGGCTTATCTTTTATTGATATATTATGTGTTTTGTCAGCATTTTACTTTCAAGTTTATGTGATTGCTATTTTGTATTGGGCCTAAGAAATATTGAATTAAAAGTGTATCAAGCATAGAACACCATGGTTATGTAAATTTAACATGAACAAAGACCAAGTTTACACAAGCCTATCTGGCTCTTACAACTGCGCGCCTTGATTAACAAAAATGCCACTTCAATTTATGGTTTAACCCTCATTTTAAAGATCGCATAGGGGCCGCATCCACCATGTCACCTGGGTAACCAACCATGGTTCCTGCTGGTGATTTAGAAGAATCACCTGTTTACACATATCTCTAGTTTTACTACTTATGCCAGTCTTTCTGTGTTATCATGCTTTTTAGATACTTTGTTACAGAGAATATGTTTGGTTTCTTTACACAACTAGATCAGATTATTTTGTTCATTTGAGTCTTCTCGATTCTTAAGACTTTCATTAACCTTGTCCACTGCACTGTTAAATAACCTGGCTCTATAGGCCCTAGGGCTAATCTCCTCCTCTTATTCATATTTTTTACATCTCCTAACTTATTTTCTTGGGGTGATTAAATCTATATATGGTTTCACTCACTACAAAACTAATTTATTTTCTTTTCCTTAGTTGCCTTGGGGCTAGAATGGCCAGTTATAACCTAGACATAAAAGCATTGAGCCAAATCCATTGTCACAAATACAGAAGTTACTTAACCAGACTTTTAAAAACTTCTGGTGTAATCAAAACCTCTTTTTAAAGTAAAATGTGCATTCTGAAAAATTCCAACCATGAAATTTCTTCTCTTTCCCGTTTCCCAACTAAATCACTTAAATTTTTTACATTTCTATTTTAGAACTGGTAGAGAAAAGTTAAAATTGATACTCTCCAAGCCTAGGCATATTTTCTACAGTCATGAAATTTCTTCTGCAACTGCAACTAGGGCATGCTTTTCCTCTTCAAAAATGTCTTCCAGCTACTCTTGTTGCTTCTATAAAAAACAGCTACTGTGTTTTTAACAAAGAATGGAATAATGCATCTATCTGCTACTCTCCTACACATGATTTATTTGTCATGTGGATATTTTTCTGCAGGATTGTTCTGCTAAAAACGAGTGTATTCTGTTATTATTTATTATGGGTTTCCTGCTCACACGCTGGTTGGACTCTCCTACAGTTAATTTTCTGCCTTTTTGCATGTTTCACACTTGGTGGACGATCTGCTACTATCTATTTTCCACATCTACTGCTTGAATTTACTCTCTGAGGCATGTCTGCTTTGTTTATTTTCTGCATGTCTGTATCAGGCATCGGATCTTTGAATTCTGTTATGCTTCATGCTTTTGATGGCCTTCAAATTTCTCCTAGTTTCATTCATTGTAAGATTTGTTTGGGTCAATCCATCTCTGGTTGGTTTCTTTTCAGATTCATCCTCCCCTTTCCTTTTTTCTTTATTTCCTAATCTTTCAACAATATAAAAAAATTGATAGCCAGGTATAAACTTTCGAGACTTTTGAGAACTCTTTAAATTGATTAATTAAATTGAATAAATTTGGCTTCTTAAGTTCTTAAGTTCTTAAATTGGATTTTAACTTTCAGTATTTTATACAGGTGTAGAAAAAAATAACAAACACATAAATATGGAGAGAATAATAGATTTCACTATTTATTAGATTTTAATTCTGCAGTGAGTATATAATCGGTAGCCCAAGGTAGGCTATACACATTACTTTTACCGCTCTCTCATATTACTTATCCCTCATTGCATCATTATATAGCACCCTAGGTTGGTTCACTGATCTAATTACTAACCTTAAATTCTAAATGTTATAATGGTCATATATTACTGACTTAACATTTAGTAACATATAGTTCACATAATATAACAGATGTTAATGTTAAGCTAGAGGTTGATGATATTTATTCCAACAAATCACATGTCTAAGCTAAGTTGTGACAACATCTGTCATATGTAAATTAATAATGAAATACATATGAAACATCTTGAGTACTGTAAGACTGGCGGGCCTTCGTTTTGTCTCTATTGTAAAAAGTCATACTGAAATTCCTTTCCATTACCCTGTAAGACATATTAGCTGAATTTCCATCATCCTAAATTTCCTTTCGGTGATTGTTCTTCAAGACTATAAAGTGTGAACATGCATGCTGGTTACATTAAACAAGGTCCCTGAAGAGTGTTTGTTGGAGGTTATAGGTCTTAGCCAAATGGTCCAATGAGTTTGTAAATTTTTGTAGATGTTCTATGCTTGATGCAACTTTACTTTTTATCCCAATATCAGACAACAATCACATAAACAATAAAGTAAAATGCTGACAAAACATACCAGTAGATCAACAGAAGACAAGCCAAAATATATAAGTGTGTTGGTGCGTTACGACGGTCAACAGGATGCTTCAACCATAGAAGTCTCAATACGGTCAGCCAACCAGAAGTGTCACACAACCCTCTAGGACAGCGAAAACAGTCAACCCCAAAAGTCAACAAAAGTTAGTCAATGGTCAACACAAACAGTAGCAGCAGCAAGGTCAACTAAGCCAAGTCAAAGTCAACATCCAGCCTCGGGAATTGTGCCAAAAAATGCGGATTCAGAAAATCAAAATTTTGGGAGAGTTTCAGGTCAATTTGACCTTTTGTTGACCAAAGTCAACGCTGCTGCAGAAACCTTAGGCCGAAAATAGAAAATGTTGCTTGCTGAAATTTCCCACGTGTGAAGAGAAGAGCCTCCAAGGTGATTGAACCAATCAGATGAGGAGAGAGAAATGTGTGAGGGTGAGATGAGTGAAAAATTCCTCCAACGTTGACCAATATATATCCATCAATGAGGGTGTGTGACACAACTTTTGGGGCTTAAAACCTTCAGGCTGACCTACACATATTTTGAATAAATTCAAAATAAATGTTTTGCTCATCGGATCAAGATGATCTTTAGATCGATCTTGCACCTCTCCGAAAGAGGAGTCCAATAAAAATATTGGCATCTTCATCTGAGCATCACAACATGGAGTTTGGACCTAGTTGTCCAAAATTAAAACTCCCTCTAAAATAGGGAGAAATCCATCCACTTGTGCAATCCAAACATCGTGCATCATCCCGCCGTAACTTGCTTTGCTGGCTTCTTTATTTCAAAACAGAAGTGGTTCAGTCACAAAGATATCATTCTCGGCTGACAGATTCAACCCATAGGTTTGAAACCTCTATAGGACTTAAAAAGAGTCTCATACCAACCCGAAGCTGGTTTACCTAACTCGAAGGTCCGAAACCTCAGTATACTTGATCCCAAATCAAGTGGTTGGACCGTGCCATCCTAGATAGAGAGTACGAAAATCTATGACGCGTCGATCAATCTTTGCTACTTGTCTCTAAATTTTCCCACCTCACTGGCCAAATGAGAGGTATTTCCCATGAGCTTTGAATTCAATGGGTAGGATGCATACGGGGCATAGATCATGAGAGGTGAACCAACTCAATCATCATAACAGTGGGGCAGAAGCACACCAAAAAGGTTCAGCATTCTAGCCCTATGGTTATTTATAGCTCTGAAGCTATCCCCAAAGCCCCCTAGAGCTCCAAGAGCTCATCGTCCAACAGGACCCTTAACATAGGGTCGTTCCATGATACCAAGATTTTCACGGAAGGTTAGGAACTTGACCTTCCCCATGGGCTTTGTGAGAATATCCGCGACCTGCTCATCAATTCCTATATGATTGAGCCTTACGGTGCCTCGCTATACTATATCCATGATAAAGTGGTACCTGATATCAATATGCTTGGATCGATCGTGGAACACAAGATTCTCGGACAACCAAATCCCACTCTGGTTATCACAGAGTATCACGATGGTATCTAGCACATGCCCGAACAACTCACTGAAGAGTTTTCGCAACCAGACTACTTCACAATAGGCCATACTCGCTATAATTTATTCGACCTCCGTGGTGCTCAAAGCCACAGACTTCTGCTTCCTGATCATTCATGATATTGAAGCAGAACCAAGTGTGAAGTAGCATCCCGATGTGCTCTTACAATCCACCACACTGCCAGCCCAATCGGCATCAATATATCCATGGAGTGTCACGCTCCCGGCAGTGTATCACAGCACATGGTTTATTGTTCCCCGAAGATATCTCAACATATTGTTGGCACCAACCCAGTGAATGTGATGAGGCTCAACCATATGTTGACTCAAAGTGTTCACTGCAAAACATATGTAATATTCCTAACTAGCCCAAGCTAATGGGAATATACAATTTTGTTTTACTTTACTGTTTCACGAATAAATGTGTAAAGGAGGATTATAAATACTCCTAAAACAACAAATAAATCAATGCCACATGTGAACAAATCTAAATCTAGGCTATTTAAATAAACACCCTTATATGTGAAAGGGACTGAGACATTTAATTGGGTCAACCATGACCAAATCAACAGCGTTGTCTTGGAGGAGTAGCCATCATTGATGCACAATGCATTTTTATATGGATATGGTTCATGTGAAAGGAGCCATTTCAATGGAGGTGGTTTAGGGTTTGCAAGCTCTCAATCTTATAAAAGGAAGAGGAAGGCAGCATGAGAAGGTCATTGATGTGATCACATTTTTCATAGTTTATTGTCTTTTTAGACATATCTCATTCTCCTTGTTGTTTAGCAAAGAATAGTGTTGTTTAGCACAAGGATCTCCTACTCAGGAATCCCATATTTTTCCTTGAGAGGCATCTTGGAAGAGCTTTTCATTTCTTGTCCACTATCAGGCTAAAGGCCAAGCTTCTACTTCCAACTACAACACAGATCCTTTTGAGGGTTTGGTTGTCTTTGTAAGCTGCAGTAAGTGGAGGCTAGATCCATTCAGATCTAGGCCAATATAGTGCCTCTTTTCAGTGGGAAAGTCTTCTATTCCATTGGCAAGAGAGTATTGGATCATTGGAGCATCAGATCCACATCTTGGCATTAGGCCAAATTGATCTTAAACCCTACAGCACAGTTTATCTTCCACATCTGTGTTTTTCTGTAGGTGATGTTGCAGGGACTTTTGGCATAATATTTTGGAGGAGTGATTTTCATGTGTTGGGGATCTGCCCTTCACATTAAGATCCACTAAAGAGGATCATATTATTGTATACATCAGATCAGATTTGAATAATCCTGTAAATTTGAATATTTTTGCAGATTTGCAGCTTTAGATCTCAGATCTACTCCATGTGCTTCATGTATTGCTGAAAACCCCAAGGGGTATTTGAAGTAGAGACTCTATAGTGTATGGATCTGTCATAGATCTAACTGTTCATGCATTATTTTTCTTTGGATCTAAGTTTTAATCAACAGTTGTTGCAGCATAATAAAAATAACACTATCAAGGAAGTTTCTGCTCATTTGTATGGTTGCTGCACCTTTTTTTGAGGATATTTCTTCATTGGAGACTCATATTTCTTGTTCTAAATTGTATGGGCTTCATTGTACATCTGATTTTCTGTTATAAATGATTAAGAAGGGTCTCCATATTGGCCTCTTGAAAATATCTTGATGATCTGTGTTATTTTAATGCTTAATTGTTTAGTATTGTTGCATGTTCCCATTTGGGATATTATAGTAGTATCAGAGCAATAATTTTGGCACAGCCTGTGCATTCTAAGAATCCAAAATGTATTTTCAAGAAAAGAAAAGATAGAAGAAGAAGATTGATTAAACAAAATACAAAGAAGACAAGGGTGAAACCCCTTTTTCTGGAAGAATGAAAGGGAAAGAGTTCTCTAAAACTTTGTTCCAAACTGTGCATGAGCTTAAAAGTGAAATCAGGGGAATGAGGAATGAAATACTTGCAGATCCTTTGCAGAGATTTGCACATGAAGAAAGCCCCAGTTCTTCATCTTATATGTGTGAGCATTCAGCCACATAACCAGATCTACAATGTTGTAGCATGCCTACATTCCTGGCAAGAGAAGAAGCAGAAGGAGGGACACCAAAAGAGGAGACTCTTGGTGACTATCTCCAAGAATATTAATCTTAGTCTAAAAGTTTCAAAGAGCATCTAATATTCCCATATTTTTTTCAACTCAAAGAAGAAAGAAGATCCAGCATATACAAGAGAAGAAGAGGGTGCATGCAACACACTTTGGGTAGGAATTTTCTACCTACATTTGATGGATCACCCGAGAGCTCAGGCAAGTCTTGGGTAAAGAAGCTAGACACATATTTCCAGCTGCATCAAGTTTCTGAAGAAGAAGCCATAATAGTAGCAGCGCTGCACCTCCAAGATAATAGTAGTGGTTATTTGAATCTTCTTCATTGAAAAATGTAAACATCTCTACTTATGTAAAGTTCACTAGGAGTTTAGTGAAAAGATTTGATGTTGAGACATCTAAAAATTCCTTGGGTAAGAAAACTAAGCCCAAGAATTCAGAACCTTTGCATGAGATGGAAGGATCCATGAGGATAACTCCATTCCAGAACATTGTTGAAGGGGTTAAATATCTACTACATGATTTTCCAAGGGCAAAGGCCCCACTTCAACAAGAACATTCTTCTCAAGAGGAAGACACGAGTATTCCTTTTTCAAGGAGAGATCAAGAGAAAGGATCTCTTATTGATGAGGCATGCTCCATTAATGAGGAGAAGAAAGAAGAAGAGCTGGAAAGATCCTCCAGCGCTGTGACAGCAGGAGGAGATCTATTTTTATTGGGAGATGGAGATGAAGCCATTGCTTCCCCTAAGAGGGCTCTTGTATCTTTACAAGAAGGCCCCAAGGATCTTACACATGAAGAGAATGAGCAACACGTGTCTATAATGATAGAAAATGAGACAAGAAAATGGAAGGAATGTGTCGCAACATTGCATCCAGTTTTGGGAACACACACTATGGCATATTAGCCCTTTGTGATCAAGACTCTTGACACCAAGGAGATGATGGGTGTTCATGAGTTAACTACATCTAAAGGGAGCACCTTAGACTGTGAGATCTTGCAGAAGGTTGGTGAAGGAGAGAAGATGAAGGATCACAACACTGATATGATGGGAGGTGATCCTCTATTACATGGAGAAGAATATGGGGAAATTTCTCCAATCAGAAGCACTCTTGCATCCATAAGAATGATACCCCATTATCATGATACTTCCACATATAAATCAGATATGGATTTGCGCAGTCGAAGCAGTCATAAGATTTTCCCATCTATTTTTCACATGGGATTGAGCCATGAGACATCATTATCTTGTGGTATACAACCTGGGAGACCACTTGATTCAGATTTTATGAAATATGTTTCATGCATTGATGTTCCTTTCATAGATCCAAGGACGAAGGAAGCACTAGAAGACCATACTATAGCGTTGAGAGTATGGGGAAGGCTCAAGGAGAGGGAAATTATTTTTCCCTTATCACCATTATCCATTATTTAATCTCATACCGCGCTAAGAAAAGATGCTGCAAGAATGAAGGATGACACCATCATGGAGCAAGCAAGGCAATCCTTGAATCAGGAGACAAACTTGTTTGGAGAACACTTTTCCATACATGATGAGAGATGGTGGTCACACATGCATACTTTAGCAAGGCCAAGGAGGTTTTGGATAGATGATAGCCTTCCATGGGAGACTAAATTCCAAGAAATTCCATTTTCTGATGAGCATGTGCATATGCAAGAGAGGCAGCAAGGAACAAATGGCAACCTTCCAGCTTATACCTTTGGCATGGGAGATGTCAAGGAGGAGAAAAATGGGAGGCATGACCTTCCAACATACACATTTGGCAGCGTAGGTGCCTGCTCAAGTGACAGAGCAAAGAACAGCAAGTAGTACATTTCATATGACATATTATTAGTGTTGTCAGCTGAAAGAAGTAATTAGATCTGTCAAACCCAACTACTGTGGGAATATCTCATGATCTTCACAATTTGCATGGTTCTTGATGGTGATTTGCTGCAAGGATGAAACTCATTCAATTCCAGCTGGAAATCATCTATAATCATGGTAGGATATTCTTGTTCAGAAAGCTTTCATGACATGAGTCGCCACACAAAGGCTTGCAGAAGAGTTTTGCCTGCACACATGGCAGCCCATGAATCCCCACAACACCATTCCTGAGGAGCCATTGCTGGGAGGGAGCCAAAAAGAACTATATCAGCATTGTCAAAGATGCATGAACCATGTGGAGATGGAGTAGAAACATGACTCTATAAGAGAGTTAAATCAGCCCTCTCTTTCTCTTTTTGAGGGAGAGGATAGATCTATGCACCACTCCATTGATATGAGTAGGATTTTTGTTGAAGAAAATGCTCTTGTTACACATGTTTTATACTATGATTTTATGCATTCTTTCACCATTTTTATGCAGGCCATGACTCCAAGGAGGAGTATTATATCTTGTAAGCCTCATGGCCAACATTGGGCCACAATAATTTCTGAATTTGGCCACTCCCCTGGAAGAAAAAGGGAGATTTTACAACATGATGGGTGCTTCCCCAAGGCACCAAATATATCTCACACTTTTAGCTATGGTGAGATGGTATGGGCAGAAAGTAAGTGGTGGGAAAACCACTTACCACATCTTGATCTGATGCAGGTAGGAGATGCACTGCATTGGTTCCACATATGGGACTATGACCCACCTCCATATGAACAAATTTTTGTTTGTATGTACATTGTTTTGATCCCCTATATTGATGCTGTATTTGTACTTTTTATGGGGATGTATGGAGGAAGGAGGGAAGGTATGCATGTGCCCTATGGGATGGATATGCTCCAAGTACTTTATGTTTCATATTTTAGGGAGAGCATTGGGCAAACCATGTTTGTTTCATGTGATCTATTGTCTCCTTATGAGATGAGTTATTTGCATCTCATGAGAACTTTGGAGGAGCAAGTCATGTATGGATGGTTTGGTGAACACTTGGATTATGGAGGAATCTTAACTCATGTGGGTGTCACCAATGGAGGAGGAGACGTGTTATAGCACTCACCTTATCAGTTTCTTGAGGAAAAGCAACATTTTGGAGGGGAGGACTGTAATATTCTTAATTATCCCAACGTAATGGGAATATTCAATTTTGTTTTACTTTACTGTTTCATGAATAAATGTGTAAAGGAGGATTATAAAAACTCCTAAAACAACAAATAAATCAATGCCACATGTGAAAAAAGCTAAATTTTGGCTATTTAAATAAACACCCTTATATGTGAAAGGGATTGAGACATTTGACTAGGTCAACCATGACCAAATCAACAGCGCTATCTTGGAGGAGTGGCCATCATTGATGCACAACGTAGTTTTAGATGGAGATGGTTCATGTGAAAGGAGCCATTTCAATGGAGGTGGTTTAGGGTTTGCAAGCTCTCAATCTTATAAAAGGAAGAGGAAGGCAACATGAGAAGGTCGTTGATGTGATTACATTTTTTAGAGTTTATTGTCTGTTTAGACATATCTCATTCTCCTTGTTGTTTAGCAGATAATAGTGCTGTTTAGCACAAGGATTTCCTGCTTAGGAATCCCATCTCTTTCCTTGAGAGGCCTCTTGGAAGAGCTTTGCATTTCTTGTTCACGATCAGGTTGAAGGCCAAGCATCTACTTCCAACTACAATGCAGATCTGTTAAGGGTTTGGTTGTCTTTGTAAGCTTCAGCAAGTGGAGGCTAGATCCATTCAGATCTAGGCCAATATAATGCCTCTTTTTAGTGGGAAAGTATTCTATTCCATTGGAAAGAGAGTATTGGATCATTGGAGCATGAGATCCACATCTTGGCATCAGGCCAAACTGATCTTAAACCCTATAGCGTAGTTTATCCTCCAGATTTGCATTTTTCTATAGGTGCTGCTGCAGGGAATTTTGGCATAATATTTTGGAGGATTTTTTTTCATGTGCTAAGGATCTACCCTTCACCATAAGATCCACTGAAGAGGATCATATTATTGTATACATTAGATCAGATTTGAATAATCCTGTAAATCTGAAAATTTTTGCAGATCTGCAGCTTTAGATCTCAGATCTACTCCATGTGCTTCATGTATTGCTGAAAACCCCAAGGGGTATTTGATGTAGAGACTCTATAGTGTATGGATTTGTCATAGATCTGACCGTTCATGCATTATTTTGCTCTAGATCTAAGTTTTAATCAACAACTATTGCAACATAATAAAAATAACACTGCCAAGGCAGTTTCTACTCATTTGTATGGTTGTTGCACCTCTTTTTGAAGATATTTCTTCATTGGAGACTCCTATTTCCTTTTCTAAATTGTATGGGCTTCATTGTACATATGATTTGCTGTTATAAATGATTAAGAAGTGTCTCCATATTGGCCTCCTACAAATATCTTGATGATCTATGTTATTTTAATGCTTAACTGTTTAGTATTGCTACATGTTCCCATTTGGGATATTACAACATACGTCTGGACGAGTGCTCACTAAGAACATTAGGGCCCCTACGAGTTGACGATACTCAGTAGGATTCGCTAGCACAGGCCCAGCAGCGCTGCCACTCAACTTCTTGAAGTTGAGCTCCATCAGTATCGACATGGGCTTACAGTCCACCATACCAAATATTTCTAGAAGCTTTCACAATATATTTTCCTTGAGAAAGGAAAATCTCGCCAAGTCTCTGCCATACCTCCAAGCCTAGGAAGTAGTGCATCAATCCTAGGTCCTTCATCTTGAACTTAGGAGCGAGCTCCCTCTTGCACTTATGAATGAGAGTGTCAACACATGTCAGTAAGAGGTCATCCACATATAGCACTAAAATGAGAGGCTTTTCTCTATCAACCTTGAAATAAAGGTTCAGATCAACATTACTACGAGTGAAGCCCAGCTTCATCAGGTAGCTCTCTATCCTCTCGTACCAAGCTTTGGGTGTTTGCCTCAACCCATAGAGGGCTTTCTTCAACCTGCAGACATGGGTGTCCCGATCCTGGAATTCGAACCCTAGAGGTTGCTCCACATGCACCTCTTCCTTTATTGCACCATGCAGAAATGCGGTCTTCACATCCATCTGATGAAGACTTCATCCTTGTGTAGCAGTAAGGGCTATGATAGATCGGATGGTGGTATATCGGGACACAAGTGCAAATATGTCATCATAGTCTACGCCTTCCTTTTGAGAGAAGCCACGGGCAATGAATCTTGCCTTGAACTTTTCAGCACTTTCATCAGATCCATGCTTGATCTTGTAGAGCCATTTCAAGGTGACAACTGCTTTGTCCTCCGGTCTTGGAACCACATCCTAGACATCATTCTTCATTATGGAATCATACTCTTCGTGCTTAACATCCTTTTAGATTTTACGCTTTATGACTTCCTCAAAATATCCAGGCTCAGATTGTATGATAATACTCATGCCTACTAGATACCCTTGGTATCTACTTGGCTTCTTGCTTTCATGGAATGTCCCCCTTGGGGCCATATGTCCCCCGACATCCTCGAGAGTGTACCTGAGCCATGATGTTCTCTTCCTCATCAAAAAAGGTGGATCAATAGGGTCCATCGGTCCTTCAACATCGGGCATCGTCTCATCCTTCGGTTCTTCTTGATTTCCAGGCCTTGCTTCATGATATTCCTCAGATATCGGAAGATTGACTACTTTCCTCAGGGAAGCAATTTCGTCAAAGGTGACATCGTGGCATATCTCTACTTCCCTTTGACGAGGCACATAGACTCTATAGGCCTTTGAAGTTTCGTTGTAGCCCACAAACATTCCTTTATTCCCAGAAGCATCCAGCTTGCTTCTCTTCTCCTTCAGAACATGAAAATAAACAGGACATCCAAAAACTCTAAAATGTGAGATGTCAGGTTTCTTACCAAAGAAAACCTCTTCGGGAGTTTGGGAGTCTAGGGAAGAATGCAGGCATCAGTTTTGTATGTACACAACAGTGTTCGCAGCTTCTCCCCACAAAAACTTTGGTAGACCTTGGTCACATAGCATGGAACGAGCAACTTCCACAATGGTCTTATTCTTTTGTTCAGCATCGCCATTCTGCTCAAGACTATAGACAGTTGTGATCTCCCTCTTGATGCCAGCTTCTCTGCAAAATTTATTGAAATTGTTCATCTCATATTCAGTGCCATTATCGGTCCTCAATATTTTGATATTCTTCCCTGTCAGATTTTCCACCAAGGATTTGAAGGTGCGGAACCACATGAAAGCCTATCCTTCTTCTTCAAGAAGTATATCCAAGTTTTGCGAGAGAATTCATCTATGAATGTCATATAATAAGAACATCCTCCCAAGGATGTCACAGGCAGCATACCAGATAGATCAGAATGGATCAATTGCAAGACATCAGATGTCTTTGTGACACTTGAGGGGAAAGGTCGCCTTGTATGATTTCCCTTGGCACAACCCTGACATACACCTTCATGATTGTTTGAGAACTCGGGCATCCCCGTCACCACGTTCCTTGCTTCGGGAAGGGCCTTGTAGTGAAGCTGTCCTAACCTTCGGTGCCATAGTTCAGTCTATCGGATAGTATCACACATCATTGCTCCCAGTGGACTTCCTCCAACCTAGTAGAGTGTATCAACTCTAAACCCAATCGTGATAGCTTCCTTGAAACTATTCTTCAAAATAAGAACCTTCCCATCAATGAATGCCACATTGAAACCTTTTTCATCCATGGCTGATATAGACACAAGGTTCTTCTTCAAATTAGGTACATAGAGTACATCCTGTAAGCGGAGGAATTGACCTTAAGACAAGTGGAGGGTCACAGTCCCTGTCCCTTTCATGGGATATGTGGCATTATCTCCAAGGATAATTTCCAGATTAGTATCCTTCTCAACCATATTAGAAAGTGCTTCCTTAAACCCAGTGATGTGCCTTGAGGCACCACTATCTGTCAGCCATACATCCATATTGTTGGGTGGAGATGCAGTAGAGAGGGCGGATACAAGAATGAATACATTTATTTTATCAACAACATTTGATTACTCATACCTGGAATTTCTTGACCTTTTGAAAGGTTGCCCATTTCCACCGGAGGGAGCCTTCCTCTTCCCCTTGAACCTTTTGTTCCTTTGATTGCCATTCCTCCGATTGTTGTTGTTGTCATTATCATCGGGAGAATCCTTCTTGAAAGGGAATTCTCTAGCATAGTGACCTGGCTTGTGACAAGTGTAACACTTTCCTTTCCTTCTTTGGGCCCTTGCTCTTCGTTTGTTCCTTGGACCACCAAAGTTATTCTTCTTAATATGAGCAGTGAAGGCAACATTTCCTTCATTTTCACATTCCTTCATCCTTGTTTCTTCTTGTACGCATCTCAATAGTACTTCGTCAAAATCAGGTATCACATTGTTATTGAGAATGGTAGTGTTGAATACATGCCATTTGGATGAGATACCTCCAAGTCCAGTGAGAACCATCTCTCGATCATCTATTGTGTCCCCAATAGCCAGAAGATTATTCCTGATTTTGGTCAACTTTAGAATATATGATTGAACAGACTCATCCGTGCCTTTCTTCAGATTCTTCAATTGATTCTTGAATAATAGGACTTGATTCACATTGTTGGCCTTGAAAATGTGGACCAACTTATCATACATCTCCTTGGATGTGCCCAGCTCAGAGATGTAGGCAACCAAAATCTTATGAATTGAGTCCCTTATCATTAGCTTTGCTTTGATTTCCCCCTTATTATACTTTGTTTTGGCAGTAGTAGTTGCAGTGGATGGAGGCTCTTGGATTTTACCCCGCACATAGTCCATGACATCTTGGTCTTCCAAATTAAGATCCAATGTCATCTTCTAGAAATGGAAGTCATCCTTCCCAGTCAATTTGTCATTAGCCTTAAAGCCATTGTAGTTTGAGGAACCCATCCTCTTCTTCTGTGATTGCTACAAACTAGGGCTTTGTCTTCACCTGAGCTCTGATTCCATGTAAATTTTTGTAGATGTTCTATGCTTGATGCAACTTTACCTTTTATCCCAATATCAGACAACAATCACATAATCAATAAAGTAAAATGCTGATAGAACATACCAGTAGATCGACAGAAGACAAGCCAAAATATATAAGTGCATTGGTGCATTACGGCGGTCAACAAGATGCTTCAACTAGTAAAGTCTCAATACGGTCAGCCAACCAGAAGTGTCACACAACCCTCTAAGACAGCCAAAAAAATCAACTCCAAAAGTCAACAAAAGTCAATGATGTCAGTCAACGGTCAACACAAACAGCAGCAGCAGCAAGGTCAATGTAGCCAAGTCAAAGTCAACGTCCAGCCTCGGGAATTGTGCCAAAAAATGCAGATGCAGAAAATAGAAATTTTGGGAGAGTTTCAGGTCATTTTAACCTTGCGTTGACCAAATTCAATGCTGGTCAATGCTGCTGCAGTAACCCTAGGCTGAAAACAGAAAATGCTGCTTGCTGAAATTTCCCACATGTGAAGAGAAGAGCCTCCAAGGTGATCGAACCAATCAGATGAGGAGAGAGAAATGTGTGAGGATGAGATGAGTGAAAAAATCCTCCAACGTTGACCAATATATATGCATCAATGAGAGTGTGTGACACAACTCCTGGGGCTTAAATCCTTCAGGCCGACCTGCACATATTTTGAATAAATTCAAAATAAATGTTCTGCTCATCAGATCAAGATGATCTTTTGATTGATCTTGCACCTCTCTGAAAGAGGAGTCCAATAAAAATATTGGCATCTTCATCTGAGCATCACAACATGGAGTTTGGACCTAGTTGTCCAAAATTAACAGAGTCAAAGTAATTGAATTAAGTGGAATGCTTGTAATGATGTTTGGTTTATTTGAGCTGAAGAATATATTGTAGTTTCCAACATTGGTTGATGTGAGAGAATGTAGCTGAAATCTAGTCTTCTGCTAATGGTTATTGTCTTTCCTATGAAATCCCTTTTTTTCCAGTTTCTTTGAAGTTTATTCCTAGAGTTATTTTGAGAGTAAATTCTGAGAGCAGAGTATGCAGGCTTAAGTCCATTGATAACTGGGTATGTGTGCCTAATTGAGATAATATGTTTAGAACGATATGATTTTTAGGTCTCAGCTTATTTTTGGTCTAGGATTTTTCAGAAAGTATTTCAAGTCAAAGTACTAAGTTTATCATAAGTTTTACAAATTAGATGGATCCTTGTTGAATTTCTACATTTAGTGCCATTATTTCGGTCTATTTGTTAATTGTGTGTAATGAAAACTTCTAGATTGATATATCTCTTTATCTCTTGGTTGATTAGTTCCAACTATCACGAATTGTAAGTGGATATATGATTAGGCTTCTTGAGCAGTGTTAACTAGGCCAGAAACTATAGGTTCGATTGGATGACTTTATCTTAATCTCAATGTTACCTGATATATAGAGTACTTATAATTGTTTTCCATTACACTGATACACTACTTTAATTCATATTCAAGATGAAAATGAACAAAAAAATTAGGTACACAACAATTCAATGCTCCATATGTTTTCTTTGCAGGTCTGTGCTGAGATTGGAAGTGCTAAAAGGAGAAGAATACTAGATGTGGGTGCAAATCTATTTGAGGTGCTAGAGAGGATTAATTTTTACAAACTTGGTATTAAATTTTTTTGGGCTCAGTTATGTTCAACAACAGGGTCCACTGAGTAGTGTCATGTCAATCCAGAGGATAACATGGTATTTTTGGGATTAGTCATTAAAACTTGAAATTCCTTAACTCTTGGGCTTGGGTGAATACTTAAAGACAAATGGTTATACAGACAATTCCTCTAATCTCTTTTACAGAAGAATTTTAGCTCTTACAATATGGATAACCAGATCTACTTTCATACCCTAAGTTAAATTACTGTGTCTTGTGTGAGAATAGGATGCATTTTGATTTTTACTGAAGAATTGCATGTTTTTGGTTATTTTCTCTCAAATCAGTGTAATTGTAACTTGTGAGGGGACATCTTGAATCCTATGATGGGATTTCATTCACATTAGGACTTCCCTAATTGTTGTCTATGTTGTGAGTAATCCCCCACATGGATAACAATCATGAACAGAAGTTGTTTATGAGGCATTACCTGCAAAAAAAATCATCACCAATATGGAAGCTAGATTTGGTGTGTATGTGCCTAGGTTGATGTGATGGCACTTCCTTACTCCAGTACGAACATCGCTTGTGGTTTCAGTGTTATGCCTCGTAGGCTTTTCTGGCTTCTTCTTGTTATTTATTTGATACCCCTATCTGCAAGCTATGTTTCTATTGTGGCATATCCCTATGATGGGCTTTGGTTCCACGTTAATACTCTCCTTCTTTGTGTGTATTGTGAATAATCACGTAAGAGATATAAGTGGTTTACATTGTACAAGGCATTACCCCACCAAAAGGTTTTCCAATCCAAAAGTGGGGATTGTGTACAAATGAAAAGTTTTCAAAATCTTCTTGCATCTCCAACTATTCTCTAACTTCAAAAAGTGTCCAAACCTCCTCCATTAATAATGTTTTGAAGTTCACCATTTCTTAGAAAATAAATTGAAACTATTGGAGAATGTGTTCCATCATCAGCATCTTGTTCCTTTGGAACCTAAACCTATTCCCCCATTTTTCGAGCACGTCTCCACCTACGAAATTTATATGAGAGATATAATATTTTTCTTGAAATCCAATGCCTAAAAGAATCAAATGAAAATACTTTGTATTAGTATATGATTTTTTACATTCATAAGTAACTCCCTCTTTGCCTATTTTTACCCTAAAACGAATCATATGATACTATTAACAACAAATAATAGTGAAATGACGTACTTTAAATTCAATGTGTCATGACTCAATCTACACTCAATTTCTTATCCATTTTGGTCATGTACTCTTCTATCCCACCCAGTGAAAAATAAAATTGTAAGTAGCTCATTGGAAGGTTTTGATGTAGCATACATTTTACCAATTTGCCTAACCGAATCCTCACGATGAAATAGATGAACAGACATAGAGAATGGCATGAAAATTCCACTACATATGTGGATGCCACCTTTTTCTTTCATTCCAATTTTAATTTCTAAAAATAACTTGTAACGGAAACAACTTACTGAAGACTCATCTACACATGGCCATTATAATAAGTTGAGTGAAGGAAAAGGATTTTATTTGAGATATCGACATGATCTCATTCTTTTCGGAAGAATGTATTCATATTTGTAAAAGAAAACACCTTCCTTCTTTAACCATCCAAGATCCTTACCAACATACATTATTTCTCCAATTTTTGAATGAATAGCTTAGAAAACACTTGTTATGCATTCAGTTGGCTCCCATTCCTTCCAATTTGATATGCATAAATTTGGGATAAATGTAATAATTCATGTTGCTATAAAATAAAAATAAGAGAGTGGAAATCATAGAAGCTTGCAATAAATATTAACCATAAGAAAAAAAAACATGATATCCAAATTGGTTATGCATAATCACAATTGCAATCAATTTTTGGAAAATCTAGTTGACTAAAAACTTTCTCCTTTGGCATGTCTCTATATTCATAGACATGTGAAAATTGAATCTCTGCCACTTTTTTTCCTCCATTACTCATCCTAAATCCTTTTACTAAACCTTTCCAATGGATGTTAATGTCCTGCAAACACCTTTTTTTTATTGCATGGCTTCCAATTGTTGATGGTTTCATTGTTACCCATGACCCTATTAGGAATCTGTAATTAGAAATATTGGCAAAGTCCAATCACAGAAAAAACATCGTTTCAACCACTTTGGGATTCTAGGATCTAGCCCTCCTAAATCCGGAGAGGGATCCTCCAATAAGTGCAAATATGGATTTTTCTTTGAAGTTTTGGGGTAATAATATTAGGCTAGTTATGAAGGCCAAGGGTTTGTTTTGTTTTTGGATGGTTGAGCATGAATACTGCTTGAGATGGAAAGTCCTAAGTGTAAAGAGTTTCAAAAGTGAGAAGTTGCAAGTGAATAGAACAACTAGGCTAAAAATATAGATATAACGCTAGTTTTTAGTCCATTGGGCTATGGAGTAATAACAGGGCTTTAATTGAGCAACAACATCAAGAGTGATCTAAGGGGAAAGTCATCTACATCACAATATTATTGAGATTAAAATGATGGAATGGAAACAATAAAGTGTTGGAGAGGTGGAAACTGATAATAATTTCACAAATGATTTATAGTCAGTCCAAACAAGAAAAGCCTCTTAAGTAACTATTTAAAACCAACCAAGGACAGGGCTAACCATTGACTTCTTGGGCCAGTTTGTATTAAAGCAGCTCAATTGAAAAAAAATCTAGTAATCCACATAATTACCTTCAAAAAGCGTGAAAACATATAAGAGAAGACAAAGTGTAACTTAAGATCAGATAAAGTACTTTTAAACCTAGTCCGCTTTCAGTCAACACCAAGGGAAACCTTCAGAATCTACCTTTGGAGAATAGAAGCTAGAAACAGGGTAAACCATCACTTTTCTAGTCTAATTTTAATAAGCAAATAAGGAAAATAACTTTCAAGAACAATGTTTAAAGCAAACAGTAGGATGAGGGAACTTCGGCATTCCTAACTACTTAAATTGTATTAAATCATTCTTAAATAAACAAATTGGAGGAAAACATTGAGATAAAGCTTATCAGTGAGAGAAGGGTACTGATAAACAGTAAATCCTAACTCTATACATGCTATTATTTATCAGAGAATAGTGAACAATATGACATACATAGAAGGAAAAAAATAACAAAGAAAGGGGCACTTCACCAGTGATATAGACCAGGATCCCAAGAAACATCATGTTATTGATGTCAAACCAGTTACAGTACTTAGGTCCAATGTTTCAGTTCAGAAATAATCTTCACTATCCAACCTAACAATTCTAACACAAACAGAGCTTCAAGGGCCAGTGAACACTATTGACAGATAGAAGTCTTCAGCTCAATTATATTTCAAAGTTCTACAACCAACCCCTCACTCATCTTCTACCAAGTATATATAGAAGAATGAGGAGGTGAGATCTGATAAAAGATCTCTAAAGACAATTAATACAGACTTGATGGTTCCTCGACCTTTGGGGGCTTAATGAAGAAGCTTACACAGGTGTCTTCTGTATTAAATTATTTTCATAAAGATTTAAGCTTGGTGGGAGCTCTTTTTGATCTTTGAGGCTCTCTATGATGTCGAATTAACTTTGCTGATATTTTTTCATTAGTTTGTCTACAAAATTTTATCCTTTGGCTGCGTTGTGAGGCAGATATCTGGTCCTGATCAATAAATTCAGCGTCTGGTTGAAATCTTCGAGACACAGGTGGCTTTGTGGTAGCTTGAGGAATCAATTTGCCTCAAATGTGGCGGTGGAGGCCTTCTGTTTGATTAACCTTTATGATTTCTTCCTTTAACTGTGTTTTAATCGGGGATTAAGCTTTTGATAAGCCATCTTAGATGTAATCCCTGAAGGTCTGTCTTCAGTCTTCTGTTCTGACATATCTCTGGTTTTCTGCACTGATACTCTTTGACTGTGCTTTGCTTGTGTGCAGGGCGGTGCAGGGGTTATGTAGCATCAATTATTTATGGATGATTGATGAAACGTGGATTTAACACCTGCAAGTGTTTTCATTTGACAAATCAAAGGTGGGAGGATCGTCAACCTCTACCTTCGAATTTTATTCAGACATAGTGGAAAAACCTTTGAACCCTGCAAAATACAAACAAAAATTATAAAATCCATGCATATATAGGTTACTTCTTCAGAAGGCATGTGGAGAGAGTGTGGCCATTGGATGGCATCATCCAACGGTCGCGATTTGATTAGAGGAGTCAAAGGGAGGGTGGTATAAGACTTTGAATTGGGGCCGTCGATCGCGCAGAGATCGACGACGAGGAGCAGAGGTGAAGGGACGATCATGGGCCGTCGATCACACGAAATCGACAGTCGGGAGCGCAGGTGGAAAGTCAAAACAGAGAAAACGGGCGATGAATTTTGGACCGTCGATCTGCAAATCAAATCGACGGTGGAGATGTTGTTACCGCTGCACCGAAGCCTAGTTATCGTGTGAGCAACTTCGGTGAGAGATCGTCGTCTGATGAGTGGCCTCAGATCGGACGGTGGATGCCAATATCGTGCAGATTCCAAATCCGATGTTTAACGCGTGATGGACGACGGTTTGGTGAATAGTGCCCAGGCCACGCGTCAATTGGTGAGTGGAATCGCTGCCGATCGGAAGAAAACCGCCCTCCGCTCGAAGGTGGTGCGATGGATACCACCGGTTTTGGCAACAACGAGTGGATGGTGGGGACCACCAGGGTGATGGATTCTGCACCGTCCGATCTTCAGATTAGATCGACGGTGCGGAGTGATTTAAATTTCACACCGGTGGTAAAACCTCAGAAAATAATAAATCCGACAAATTTTAAATAAAAGTAAGGTTTTAGACATTGGGCGGAGATAATTAATTTAAAATATGAATAAGTGCTCAGAAGGTTAGCGCTTGGTTCAAGCACCAAGACGCATGGAGGGGAAAAGCTAAAGACTTAGCCCGAGGGGGCTTAAGTCCATAATACATACAAAATATGCATTTTAATGGTTTTTCAATGGTTTTCCAAGGAAATTGAGGGTTCTGATATAGTTTAAAAATGAGTTTTAAACCATGTGAAGAGGATTTTCACAAAAGGGAGAAAAGGAATCATGAAAACATAGGAGTTTTATGGAGAGAGGGAAGCAAATGAAAGTTAGTTTTGGAAAAAAGGGAAATGGTGCTTGCAGCAGTAATCTGTCTTAGAAATCTGTAGGATTTCTGAAGGTAAAATGGGAACAGTAGTGAAGTTTTGGACAGAGGAGAGGCAATAGGCCTTCAAGAGTCTTCAAGAGGAAACACTTTTTAGTAATAAAATTAGTTCCTTGAAGGCTCAAAAAGTCTTAGCCACCTTTTGCTATAACAAATTTTATAGGTGGCTAACAGTGGCTCCACTTGGGGATGGTGCCTTCTTGAAGGCATTAAGAACTTCAGACTTGCATTCTCTGGGAGGCTGACCTGTGCCATATCCATTATGTTTCTTTGGGAGGCTGACCTGTGCCTGATCCATTGTGCTACTTTTCTTTGTTTGAACGATCTTCTTTTGAAAGCATATTAGTAGCCATAAAAACAATGGTTCTTTCATCAACAAGCTTTCTACCTACCCAATCCTACAGATCTAACATTTTTTCTTCATTAGTGTGCACTTGGATTGGAAAAATCTTTCACAACATTTTATTCTTTTGAAATTAGGAAACTAATCTATTTCTACTCCTTATTTCTCCATGGACTCAGATTAAACAGTTGAGCCCATATGATACTCTATCTAATCTACTAATCTGTTAGGATTAAACAATCTAACAGATTTTTATTCTCTAATTTCTACAATAGAAAACGCATACAAGTCAAGATTAAACAGTCTAACTTGATGCTAGCCTATGGCATAAAAACAAGCTGCACATAGATATTATTTTGTAGAAAATTAAATAAAAAATGGAAGGCTTAAGATTTGAAAGTTTCTCATCTTGGCCTTCTCTTTTCCTTACAGCTCTATTTTGAATTTGTTTGAGTTGTTTTGTCTTTATCAACTGGTTCGGATTTTGAGCTAATTGGAACCATATTTACATATTTTTTGACTCAAAATAAAGCAGATTTGAGTCATTTTCTTTTTAAAACCTTAGGTTCAAAGTTTGAGCTTGTTTGAACCTTTAATTTCTATCCTAAACTATCTACTGATAAGCCAAGATTAAACAGTTTGGCAAATCGAATTCACTATCCTATCAATAGAAAATTTAAAACTAATTAGTCAAGATTAGGTTGTTTTACTAACTAGAAGTGTGTTCTTTTAGGAGTGGCATTTGAGCTTGCACACTTTCAGATTCGTTTCTCTTTTTTGGTATGGGGCTATACCTTTCTTGTTTTCACAATCTGCCCTCTTTTCTTTCTTTCACTGTTTTTGTATTTTTTATTTTTATAACTTTGAATGCAACGGTGGATGAAATATTTATAATGGAAAGAAGATAAAAAGGCTTTTGGAACATAACATGGATCAAGAGAAGTAATTCTTAAGCATCCTACCATTGACAGGACCCCCAAACAGTTCTGCTCCATTCAACTCCTGCAAGAAAAATGCATTGTTACCAGTAGATGAATGAATAGAGTAAGGGCCAAGCCATAAGTTGTCAAATTTTCCATGCTTGCCCTTTTCTTCCATCCTTGAGTCCCACTTTAAAACTTTGTCCCCAATTTTGAAATTGATGGCCTTTGTTCTTCTGTCAAAAAACTTTTTAATGCTGATCTGTTTCTGCAATGCTTTGTTATAAACTTCCTCTCTGGTCTACTGAAGATGAATGGTCTGATTTATCCTTCTGATCATGTCATTATCTTCAGTTTGCAATTATTGAATCAACTTCATTACTGGTAAACCAAGGCAGTTTGGAAAAATTTCATCAGTACCATACACCAGCTAAAAAGGTGACATGCCAATAGATTTCTTCAAAGTCAATCTGTCAACCCACAGTGCGTGAACTAGCTTTGTGTGCCAAGACTTTTTATTTTCCTCCAACAGTTTCTTGATTATGTTCACTAAACTCTTGTTTGAGGATTCTGTAAGTCCATTACCTTGAGGGTAATAGGTCATGGAATGCCCCAATGTTATCTGATATCTATGACAGAAATCAACCATCTTGTTTGATCCAAATGCTGCTGCATTATAAGTGATAATCTTGGTAGGACAGCCAAATCTGGAGAGAATGTTAGTCTCCATAAATTTTATGATAACTGAATCATTGGCCTGCCTACAAGGTATGGCTTCTATCCACTTAGTGAAATAGTCTGTGGCAGTGAGAATCCATCTATGTTGGGCAAAAGATGGGGGATGGATTTCTCCTATGAAGTCAAGTCCCCACTGTTGAAAAGGGGCTTCAACAATGATTGGATGCAGAGGCAGGGGTAGCAGTTTTCTTTTGCCTTCAAAAATTTGAAATTTATGACAAGCTAGGATCATCTTGTGCACATCATGAAAAAGAGTAGGCCAATAGAAACCAGCCCTCAAAATTTTGTTGGCTGTTGTCTTCCAGTACAAATGACCTCCACACTCTCCTTCATGGAACTGGTATTTAACCTTTTCTGCATCAAACTCAGGAAAACATTTAAGCAATACACCACTTGCATTTTTCCAATAAAGACATCTATCTATAATGCAATATTTTATAGCTTTTAACTTTAGGAATCTTGCCTTTGTTTTTGTCAAACCAGGAGGTGTATTCAAATTAAGAAAAACATAAACAATATCAACATACCAAGAGGAATTCATAAAATGGTTTTCAACAATGGGAGTTGAGACTTCCTCTTGATCATCTAAAGCATTAATCATATTAATATCAAGAACTTCAAAATTGGATTCAACCATTAATCTAGCTAGACCTTGGCCTTTGATGAGTTTTGTGGGTTTTATCTCTAAATCATATTCAAGGATAACAACAATCCAATTACCTCTCTTACCATCTGGGTCCTATGTTAGAATGTCTTTAACAACTGAGTTTGGGACAAAGGCAATGATGTGTGAGTGAAGGATGTACACTCTGAAGTCTTTCAAAGCTTTAACCAAAGCAAAATCTTGCTTTTCCATAATGTTATACTTCAAAGGGGAATCCCTCAATGCCTTGCTAATGAATGAAATAGGCTGCTCTTGTCCTTGTGGATTTCTCTGTAAAAGGACAACAACTATGGTATGTTTTGATGCAAATGAAAAAATATAAAAATCCTTTGAAAAATCAGGACTTATAATAACCGGTGTTTTGGTTAACTCTTGTTTCACCAGTTCAAAAGACTTCTTTGCTTCCAAGGTCCATTTTACCCCTTGCTCCTTCTTTAACATGTTTGTGATATCCCTAAGGAGCTCAGCCAGGTTGGGGATGAACCTTCTCAAAAATTTAATCTTTCCAATGAAATATTGCAACTCCTTGATGTTCCGAGGATGAGTGATTTGCAATATTGCCTCAATCCTCTTTGGATCTATCTTTATACCCTCCTTAGAAATAATGTGCCCAAGAATTTTACCTTCTTGGAGACCGAATAGTGTCTTCTTAGGGTTTAAAGATATCCCAAACTTCCTGCATTTCTCGAAAAATTTTCTCAAATGTTCTAAGTGCTCTTCATCTGTTTTTGAAAACACAGTGACATCATCAAGGTATATAATGATGAAGTAGCCCAATTATTCTGAGAATGCTATGTCCATGGCTCTTTGAAAAGTTTCTCCAGCATTCATTAGACCAAAGGGAATTTTCACATACATGAAGGTACCCCAAGGTGTAGTAAAGGCTGTCTTTAATTGATCAGTAGGGTGAACTAAGATCTGATTGTACCCTGAATAGCCATCCAGCAAAGAAATTATTCTAGACCCTACCACCCTTTGTAAAATATGATCCATCTTGGGTAAAGGGTAGTTGTCTTTTAATGAAGCTTTGTTTAAGTCTCTAAAGTCTATACAAAGCCTGATCTCTCTAGTTTTCTTCGTAACAGACACCAGATTAGACACCCACTCAGAGTATCTAATAGGGAAAATAATACCAACTTCATGCATTTTCATGATCTCCTTCTGAACCAAAGGCAACTGAACAGGGTTAATTTTGCGCAGTTTCTGTTTGAATGGCTTCTGGTTTTCTTTGAGGGGAATTTTGTGTTGTATTATTTCAGTTTCATAGGATTTAAGATCTTCGTAACTCCATGAAAAAACATCAGAACATTCTTTAAAAAACTCTATGTATTTGAGTTTAATGTGAGATGGTAAATTTTTAGACAGTTTAATCATTTTTGGTTTAAGTTAGCTGCCTATATTTCACTCCTCCACTTCAGTCTCTACAGCTTCCAGTTTTGGCTTATTTTCTACATCGTTAAAATCGAACAACTCTTCTAAAGGGGCCAGACCCTTAGGAAAAATTTTGTCTTTAGAGTGCAGAGTTTCTAAATCTGCAGTCATTTCCTTTTTGTTTTTAAGTTTTCTTGTCAGAAAATTAAAATTGAAAAGCTCAGGAGACAACTCTTCTTTACCAAGAAAATTTTCTTCCTTGCAGTCTGTTTCATAGTCTGAGTCTAAACTGTTTAGTTAGAATTCATTTCTGAATTACATGAAGTCTTCTATTTGTTTGTCATTATAAAAAACCTACCAACACATCTCATTATCAGGCACATCTAGTCTAAATTTTATCTTAGTTGTGCAGTCTTTGGTGTTATATGGCATTAAGCATGTTCTAGTTGCAAAGGCTAAATTGTGGGTAGCAATATTTCTTTTTCTTGGGACAAAAAATAGTTTGGACTCCTTGAATGTTTTCAAAAGATCCATGAAATCGTTTCGGTAGGCCCTGAGTCTAGGATTATTTGCGTTATACTCCCCATTGACCTACCTAATGACTAACTTTGAATCCCCATACACATTGATTCTTGTGGCTCCTAAATTTTTCAATAAATGTAAGCCTAAGATAAGGGATTCATATTCTGCTATGTTATTGGAACACTGAAAGTTTAGTTTGCAGGAAATTCTTTCTATGTGGTTGTTTTCAGTGTTAGTAATCCAAAAACCTGCACCAGGGTTATTCTTAGTGCATGAACCATCAAAATACATACTCCACAGAGGACTATTTTCGGTTTTTCCTTGGTTATTGTCCTCTTTAACTAATGTGCTCAAGGGTTGTTGTGGAATCTCAGCACTTAGTTGTATTTGTTTTGATTCCCCAAGTTTTTCGTTTATTTGAGGGATATTTTCTTGATTTTGAATGTTTAAAAGCAATGGACACCTGCCTTGTAGCTCAAGACATTTGTTTGGTTTGCTACTATCTTTAAATGCAACAAACTATTTTGACACTTCTGCGTTGTGTTCCTCTTCCTCCCTATCGACCATTAATCCTGTTAAGGTGACTTGTTCACTAAGTGTTTCATCATTAAACATAATAAAAGAATCAAGGCCTGTATTTATAGAATACAGAGGAAATTTTTGTGGTCGGTCTTGACTTGTAACTGTGGATTTCATATGGGACTCCCTGTAAAGTATTCTAGTCTGATTGAAAATAGGGATAGTCGCATAGGTCATGTCCATTTGCATAGTCTCTTGTAACTTAGCCCCCCAGGATCTTGATAGTAACATTCCATACTTTGGGGGCACATCAACCACCACAATATCCATGACTAAACATTTGGCTGGAATTTGGGCTAAGTTAACACAGAGGTCTTTGATTAATCCTAAACATTTTACTCTGCTGGAATCAAAGGAGTAAAGGTCTTTGTAAGGTTTGGTGGTTTCTAGACCCAGGCTCTCCATTACAGCCTTTGGCATTAAATTACGAGAAGCCCCTGAGTCGTACATAACGTTGTGCAAGATCTTGTCATGAACGTTTAAGCTTACATAAAAAGGAGGAACATGTCCTTTTTGATATCTACCTTCAATCTTAGGACCAAAAATCAGCTCTAGTTGGTCATCATTAAGATTGACTGTGTCCTCATTTTCTTCTATTCTTAAAGCCTTCAAAATTTGGGTCTTATATACATGTTGGGCAACTAACTCAGTCAAGGGAATAGAGATTTTGATCTTTGAAATTTCCTTCTCCAGGCTGAAAGGAATTTTACTCTTTGAAGTACTTGTTTCAGCCTTATTAGCTACCACTCTATCAGAAACATCAACTTGCTTATTTATTTTATTTACACTTGACAAAGTTGTTTTCACGGGAGTACTAGCTGAAGTGTTAGTACTACTAATGTCTGCACTCTATTTTTCATTGTTTTGAGTGCCTTTCTCTATAACATCATCAGAATTTACAGCCACTATTTTATCCTTTTGTTTGACGACTCTAGGGTTGTTTGCAGTGCTGTTTTGTGAAGATTTATCAGAGGTTTTGGTGTTGGGAGTTTGTTCACTGGTTTTGTTTCTACGTTCATATTCTCTTTGAGATTCTATGATGACATTTTCCATGTCTTGATAATAATTCTCATCATCATTTCTTCTGTCATCATAATGTGTATAAAGACCTTGTTTTCTTTTATAATGAGCTTCAAAGTCATCATCCTCTACCCCAAACATGTTGATATCATCTTCCTCTGGTATTTCATCCATTTCCTCAACCTCACTTAAATAGTTTTGATGAAAGGGAGGAGTGATTTGTTGATCATCTTCCCTAAGTCTGTTTGGAGGTTGATTCCTTCTAAAATTCTGGTTTTGGTTCTGGTTTCTATTTTGAGGAGCAGTTTGATTTTGGCTTGCTTGTGCTCTCTTAATTATGCTCATCTCTTTCATCATCTCTTCCATCATTTTCTCCATTTTTGATTTGGAAGTAGAGGGTGTAGATTCCTCTCTAAAGGACACTCTCTTTCCATTTTTCATTCTTGCTCTCTTTTCCATTAAGTTGACCTCCACAGAAAGAGCGCCTCTTTGCATATCTTCAAGAGTTGCAAAATCTCTCTCTCTCAGTTGATAGGCCATCTCAGGGTCAAACCCTTCAGGAAACTTGTTTAAAGCTGAGCCTTTTGGAGGTTTTAGTTTTCGGGAAAGTGCACTATACACACAGTTAAATCTAGTGCAATAAGCTTGTACACTTTCCCCGGTGTTTCTATGGAGGTTCTTGTAATCAGAAAGGACTTGGAGAGGATTCTTTTTTACCTCCCATTTTTTTAAGAAAGTTTGATGGAAGGCTTGGAGATCATTAATACTGTGGGGGATTAAATCTTTGAACCATTTTCTTACTTCCCCCCCTAAACTTTGAGCAAATAATCTAAGTTTGACAGAATCATCATCAATTTCATTTCTGTCAAAGTATTCATTCATCTTATCCACATGTTGTGATGCATTTGTAGCATTGCTAGCATCATACAATGGAATTTTGGACTGATAGTCCTGTGGGAGGTTGACTAATGGTACAGGAAGGACTAAGGGAGCATACCATGTTTCCATGATATGTGGTGGAGGTGGATTTACAAGAGGTGTATTTAAAAAAGAGAAAGTGGGCTGAAGTGGAGTGGTTTGAACAGTGGATGTAGGGTGAGAAAAAGTGGATGGACTAGAAATAGATTATTGAGCTGATCTTGGATGAGAGACACCTAGGTTGTGAAGGAAATGTAAATCAGGAGGTGTTGTTTCTCTGCCACCAAGATGTTCACTGGTTTCAGAAGAAGAAAGTGAAGACTCAGAATCTAACTGATCTAAATCACCAAGAGACCTAGTTCTAAAGGGATTTACTAAGTCAAATTGTGATTGTTGTAGAGCTGAAAGATTTTCAGGGACTGAATTATCTCTCAAGGGTGATCTGAAAACAGTTGATAATTTAATCCTAGGAGACTTCCTAAGGATACTTTCTGGTTTATCAACTAACTCAGGTGGATCAGGGTTAGGATAGGCTCTAGTGTGAATCTTTCTAGGAGCCACTATGTTGTCTTTTTCAGACCCAGATAAACCAGAAAAGTTCAACCAGGTATGACAGTCTTTTAAAAGGTTAACTAATCTGTTTACACAATTTTAATCCTACATCCCTCTGAATGAGTTTGAATGATTTTATAAGGCTAAGGGTTCTTCCCAGTGGATTATTAAGGTTTGTTCAGGATTTTGGAGTCGCCAAGTGGAAATTTTCAGCTCTTTTCAGAGGTAAAAGGTTTTATGGTCCACCACCATGTTTATTTGATACCAATTTGAAATATTTTTAGGTTTTCTGGGTTATTTTTCAGTTGTGCGGTTTCTAAGAATGTAATAACTTTGTTTCAAAACTTATCTATGGTTATGAGACAAACAAAGTCTACTCTCATGGCTAAGCCAACTAATTTTCAAGGTTAGATAAAGACTTATGAGAACCCTAGGGTTTTCCTATTTTGTCACTGATTCAAACAAGTTCCATCATCATTACCATTCCTTGGTAGTGCTTGAAAAGGCTACTTTTTAGTCACAAGTTTTATGAATTTCTTAAAGGAACCCAAGGTGAAAATTCAACTGATTCCTCAGCGGAGTCGCCAGAAATGTTAGTTGCTGGTGGCTCAGCTGGTTAATATAGAAAATTTTCTTGAACCAAATCCCTGATATCCTATGGTTACCCTCAAATGAAAATGATTCTGGGTTTCGTACCCAGTATGGTCGCCAGAAATGTTAGTAATCTGTAATTAGCAACATTGGAAAAGTCTAATCACAGAAACAACATCGTTTCAACCACTTTGGGATTCTAGGATCTAGCCCTCCTGAATCCGGAGAGGGATCTCTCCAATAAGTGAAAATATGGATTTGTCTTTGAAGTTTTGGGGTAATAATATTAGGCTGGTTATGAAGGCCAAGGGTTTGTTTTGTTTTTTTATGGTTGAGCATGAATACTATTTGAGGTGGAAAGTCCTAAGTGCAAAGAGTTTCAAAATTGAGAAGTTGCAAATGAATAGAACAACTAGGCTAAAAAGATAGATATAACGCTGGTTTTTAGTCCATTGGGCTATGGAGTCATAACAGGGCTTTAATTGAGCAAAAAAATCAAGAGTGATCCAAGGGGAAAGTCGTCTACATCACAAGATTATTGAGATTAAAATGATGGAATGGAAACAATAAAGTGTTGGAGAGGTGGAAACTAATAATAATTTCACAAAGGATTTATAGTCAGTCCAAACAAGAAAAGCCTCTTAAGTAACTGTTTAAAACCAACCAAGGATAGGGCTAACCATTGACTTCTTGGGCCAGTTTGTATTAAAGCAGCTCAATTGACAAACAATCCAGTAATCCACATAATTACCTTCAGAAAGCGTGAAAACATATAAGAGAAGACAAAGTGTAACTTAAGATCATATAAAGTACTTTTAAACCTAGTCTACTTTCAGTCAACACCAAGGGAAACCTTCAAAATATGACTTTGGAGAGTAGAAGCTAGAAACAGGGAAAACCATCACTTTTCTAGTCTAATTTTAATAAGAAAATAAGGAAAATAACTTTCAAGAACAATGTTTAAAGCAAACAGTAGGATGAGGGAACTCCGGTATTCCTAACTGCTTAAACTGTTTTAAATCATTCTTAAATAAACAAATTGGAGGAAAACATTGAGATAAAGCTTATCAGTGAGAGAAGGGTACTGGTAAAAAATAAATCCTAACTCTATACATGCTGTTATTTATCAGAGAATAGTGAACAATATGACATGCATAGAAGGAAAACAATAACAAAGAAAGGGGCACTTCACCAGTGATATAGACCAGGATCCCAAGAAACATCTTGTTATTGATGTCAAACCAGTTACAGTACTCAGGTCCAATGTTTCAGTTCAGCAGTCATCTTCACTATCCAGCCTAACAAGTCTAACACAAACAGAGCTTCAAGGGCCAGTGAACCCTATTGACAGATAGAAGTCTTCAGCTCAATTATATTTCAAATTTCTACAACCAACCCCTCACTCATCTTCTGCAGAAGTATATATAGAAGAATGAGAAGGTGAGATCTGATAAAAGATCTCTAAAGACAATTAATACAGACTTGATGGTTCCTTTACCTTTGGGGGCTTAATGAAGAAGCTTACATAGGTGTCTTCTGTATTAAATTATTTTCATAAAGATTTAAGCCCGGTGGGAGCTCGTTTTGACCTTTGAGGCTCTGTGTGATGTCGAATTAACTCTGCTGATATTTTGTCATTAGTTTGTTTGCAGAATTTTATCCCTTGGCTGCGTTGTGAGGCATATATCTAGTCCTGATCAATAAATTCGGCCTCTGGTTGAAAGCTTCAAGACACAAGTGGCTTTGTCGTAGCTGGGAGGAATCAATTTGCCTCAAATGTGGCGGTGGAGGCCTTCTGTTCGATGGACCTTTATGATTTCTTCCTTTAACTGTGTTTTAATCGGGGATTAGGCTTTTGATAAACCATATTAGACGTAATCCCCGAAGGTCTGTCTTCAGTCTTCTGTCCTGATGTATCTTTGTTTTTCTGCACTGATACTCTTTGACTATGCTTTGCTGGTGTGAAGGGCTGTGCAGGGGTTATGTAGCATCAATGCTTCATGGATGATTGATGAAACGTGGATTTAACACCTGCAAGTGTTTTTCTTTGACAAATCGAAGGTGGGAGGATCGTCACCCTCTACCTTCGAATTTTCTTCAGACATAGTGGAAAAACCTTTGAACCCTACAAAATACGAACAAAAATTATAAAATCCATGCATATATAGGTTACTACTTCAGAAGGCACGTGGAGAGAGTGTGGTCATTGGATGGCATCATCCAACAGTCGGGATTTGATTAGAGGAGTCAAAGGGAGGGCAGTAGAAGACTTTTAATCGGGGCCGTCGATCGCGCAGTGATCAATGACGCGGACCAGAGGTGAAGGGACGATCATGGGCCATCGATCGCACGAAATCTATGGTCGGGAGCGTAGGTGGAAAGTCAAAACGGAGAAAATGGGCGATGAATTTTGTACCGTCGATCTGCAGATCAAATCGACGGTAGAGATGCTATTACCGCTGCGTCGGAGCCTGGTTATTTTGTGAGAAACTTCGGTGAGAGATCGTCGTCCAATGAGCGGCCTCAGATCGAACGGTGGACGCCAATATCGCGCAGGGTCCGCGTTCGATGTTTAACGCATGATGGACGGCGGTTTGGTGAATAGTGCCCAAGCCACGCATCAATCAGTGAGTGGAATCACTGCCGATCGGAGGAAAATCGCCCTCCGCTTGAAGGTAATGTGATGGATACCGCCGGTTTTGGAAACGGCGAGTGGATGGCAGGGACCACCGGGGTGATGGATTCTGCACCGTCCGATCTTCAGATTAGATCGACGGTGCGGAGTGATTTAAATTTCGCACCAGCGGTAAAACCTGAGAAAATAATAAATCCGACAAATTTTAAATAAAAGTAAGGTTTTAGACATTGGGCGGAGATAATTAATTCAAAAAATGAATAAGCACCCGGAAGGTTAGCGCTTGGTTCAAGCACCAAGACGCATGGAGGGGAAAAGCTAAATACTTAGCCCGAGGGGGCTTAGGTCCATAATACATACAAAATATGCATTTTAATGGTTTTTCAATGGTTTTCCAAGGAAATTGAGGGTTCTGATATAGTTTAAAAATGAGTTTTAAACCATGTGAAGAGGATTTTCACGAAAGGGAGAAAAGGAATCATGAAAACATAGGATTTTTATGGAGAAAGGGAAGAAAATGAAAGTTAGTTTTGGAAAAAAGGGAAATGGTGCTTGCAGCAATAATCTATCTTAAAAATCTGTAGGATTTCTGAATGTAAAATGGGAATAGCAGTGAAGTTTTGGACAGAGGAGAGGTAGGAGGCCTTCAAGAGTCTTCAAGAGCCAACACTTTTTAGTAATAAAATTAGTTCCTCGAAGGCTCAAAAAGTCTTAGCCACCTTTAGCTATAACAAATTTTATAGGTGGCTAATAGACCCAATAGATATTGGAATTGAAATCCATTTTCCTTGATCATGAGTTTTTTTGTATAACACCACTGATTGTAACTCACTCCTTGGACATCATTGGGCCATTGAATTCTACTACATACAAAAGAAATAAAGCATTGAGTGCTATACAATTCCACTTGTTAATGAAGCTTTGAAACTATATTTACCACACTTTTGAGCTGATATGTATCTCAGGAATTTCTTTTGGACTTGCATTATAATATGCATATCTATTACCATGTCACTTAAATGTAAATTAGATGGAAGCTCACTTGGTGGATTTTCTTGTGTTGAAGGTGTATTCCATAACTAATTTAGCATAGGCATGGATGATCAAGTTGCATATGGAATCATGGATTCCATCATATATGATATAAGAGACCATATATTGTTTAAGGACCAATTTCAAATAAAATGATCCACTCTGTCTATAGTTGCACTTAATGGCATTCCTACACTTTCTCCTCAAAATGCTATATAAATGAAAACGTTTTCTTATTTGTGTATAAATGGTTTGGTTCACATGGATGTACATAATATATATGTTTTTGTTTAAAAGATTATTATTTTTATGTGTTTTTGGTCAACATTTTTTTTTGTTTTGTTTTTTTACCAATTCCCATTTCAAAGGGTTTTCTAGTTTGATCATCATTTTGGTTCTGATAACATTAATGCAAGGGTAAAAATATGAAAAATATCCTTGAGACACAAGTTCCAAGAGATAGACAACCAAAGTTCTAGGAAAGTAGTTAATTGGGACATAATACATGAACAATCAGGGTCTAAATACATGGATAAACAATAATCATATATGGATTTCCCTCTGAATTTTTCATAAGTTCCAAAACCATGTTGACAATAAAGTTTCATCTCCAGTATCCCAAAAAGTCAATTGTAGTGCCAAATAAGGTATAAACACATGCTAACATGCAGTTTTCATCTCCAGAATCCCAAAAATTCAATTGTGTGTTTTTAGAAGTGAAATGAGGTAAGAAAGGTAATCAAGGAATTTAGGATGGTAGCTTTAGGGTTTTTGTAGGTTAGATTTTTATTTTTATTTTTTCTGATTTTTTTCCTGGGCCACAATGGAAGGTTGAGGTGTCTACCTAGCATTGATTTGACCAACTCAACATCTAAATTTATTTTTTCAATGAAGTAGAACTTGACTTGTTTGAATAATTTACAATTTTACACGCACAAATAGACATGACACCACAAACATTGTTTAGTGCAACTAATCAATGCCCTTGATGTCTATGAGAGAATTTTTGGGGATAGTTACATGTGGAATAGAGAGGCAATTTTCTTAAGACATTCGATATAGGATAAAAAATCATTGCAAGTGTAATATACAAACCATGAATATCTTGGAAGAAACACACACATTTTTCAAAGTTTAATTGGTTTCTCTCTGTGGTACTTTCACAAATAGTTTACAGACATTGTACGGTGGGTAAATTGTAAAATGTTATAGCATAAATGTCAAAAAAACACCAAACATATATGATTAAAAAAATTAGGAATAGTTGATATCCACTTTGCATTGAATTATTATCATGATTTAGCAAATAAGGAGGCAGAGATTAGAAATACCAGTGGACTAGAGTGCACATAATGGTTGTAGATGACTATTAAAATAAGATAGTACCACCAACAACACGAGTTATTATTTCCACAAAGATAATAATATAGATATGAACATACACAATCTCAGAGATGCAGAGATCAACAAGGGGACAATAATAATGATCAGAAGTCTACATGTTTAGGACAATGAGGTAATTCAAGCCCCTTTTTAGCATGTACAAAAAATCTTTTAGGGAAATCTATCACAGGTGAATGTATAACTCACAAAATAGTTCTTCCATAGGCATATGTGAATCTATATGCACAACACGCAACCCAAAAATTACTTAGCTACCACACACAAACAGAACAAGGCTCTCTAGATCGACCTCTAGAAAAGGTACATGCACAACCAACAATAATAAAGGGTTCGATGTTCTTCTCAGGGGCATATATTCTACTTCTATGCTATTCATCTAATGAAATTGAATATGCTCTGCTCATGGGTTGGTCTCTATTCTGTCCCGCGAATGGGTTTTCTGTTTGATACACGCCCAACTATTCCCAAATATACTCTACCTATGCTTATGCATGTTCCTTTACTGTAGCGCAAAACTTAAGGATTTTGATATTAAAGAGGCCGTGGAAAAAACTCTACTTGAATGATGGGTTGGGGAATCGTCATCTTGCATCTGATAATGTGGCGAAACAAGACTATATAAAATTAGACCTTGTGAACAGTGTAACACATCCCTCTTATGCAACAATGAATCCTAATGGGTTTTGGCCTTTGGAACAGTGAAAAAAACAACCATTTGAAGTGCTTTTCCTCCATTTACAATCCATCTTTTTTTTTTACGATGAATTCAAATAATTCAATCCTATAAAAAAAATTACCTCAATCTAGTTTTCATAAACATTAACTCAATGTATGATAGATTTTTGGGTTCGGTTTTGGTTTTCGTAGTATTTATTTAAGATTATAATAATACATAATATTTATTTAAAATTATAATAATAATAAAATTATCTAACGTTTTCAACTTCTTGTTATGCATGGTCCAATGTTCTCATATTATTGTTTTATATGGCTAAACTTTGACATGGGAATAACATGCATCTAGTAGAATTATAGTTTTTAAAGGGTTTTTCAAACTCTATCATGATTAGAATGTGACCTATTATCTCTAATCAAGCTTTAGACTATGAAGGGATCCTAATTTAATTGTCGTTAATGCCATTTCAATGGACATCGTATGAAGCATTGCTTTATTCCTCCTAGGTGGAATGTTTGGGCATAAAAATACCATGAGGAATTTGATGTTTCCTTCTATACTCCTCCAAAATAGGCTTGAGATGTTGAAGTCCCACCATAGCTAGCAAAAATAACACCCTGTGCAACCCATCAATAGACAAGATTTCTCTAGTAATAATAATACTCCTTCTTCCCTTATTCCTTTAAAAAATTATGAAAACATTTTATTTGGTTCTTGGGAAGTGGAATTTTTGGATCCAATCTAAGCCCACATAAGAGATTTTCTACCTACTCTCTCAAGGATAAACTATTTCCAAACCTCTCCCTTTATCCTACTATATGGACTGAGTACCCTTCTGGAAAAAAATACCTCTAAATACCTCTACGAACTCTTTTGACCACTTTTTGGATGCATTTTCTCTTCATAAAATCAAATTATTTGATGCAATAAAGTATAACCTCAAACCAAAATATAAAGGTGCCTCCCTCTTCATGGAGGAATCATGAGAGGCTTAGGAATACAGGAAGAAAAGGAAACAAATTTCATGAATGATCTAGATTGGATCACCATACAATGTAGAATCTATCCTAGTACTTTATATGTAGAAGATTCAATGAATTAACATGTAGATCCGATTTTAGTGGTAGCTCCTAGTTTGGAAAATTGAATTTAGAACCTTCTAAAGCCATTTTGAGGAATAAAATGATATTTTTTGTAATTAAAATTTTGTGAGCTACCTCCTCACCCCCCAACATTGTTCTATACTCTAAGAAATTTTCAAAAATGCAAAAATAAAATTTTAGGAGGATGATTTTCTAGTATCCATTCAAGACGTAGTGCCAAAATGTAACTCCAAAGTGATTTCCCATTCCTTTGCACGTGCACATTTTACATCTGAAGTAAAGAGGGAAGAGCATAGGTGTCACGTTCTAACAATGTTTTCTCTTAAATTGTGCTTCCCATAGTAAATTTTGTTATTTTGTGTTAATGGTCTATACTTTTGCTTCCCTAAATTGTGCTTCCCATAATAAATATATTGCCACAATCCTATCACAAATTGGAGCTTTGTTACATATCCAAACTTCTATGCAATCGACAGACTAGGTTGAAGTACATGCCTATCATAAAGTCAAAATTTCAGGTCTTTGTCATAGGTCTGAGGGCTTAGATTCAAGAGTCAACACAACTCCTAGGCTCAACAGAGTTCTAAACAATTATCCATTAATATTCATCCTTCTTGGCTTATACTTTCTTCATATTCGAGTTCAATCTTCTCCTTGACCAACTTGCATTGCTAGAATGAGGATCAAGGCTAGGTATTTTTACTTTTTTGAGCCGATGGTGAAGATACATGACTATTGGTTAAGGAGGGAGCCAACATGAAGGTTGACCTGTGCTTAATTTTTTTTATTTGAATTAATTTTAATTAATTCTAGTGTTTTTTTCAAGAGTTCTCATCCTTCTATAGAACCTTCGTTTAGGAATTTCATCCCACTCAAATCATTTCTAAAATAAAATTTAATGCTAATAATTTCATCTTAGCACAAAATTTAGAGATTTATCATAAATAAAAGGGAGCTTATCAATATTTATCTCTTGGTTTAATAATTTGAACCTAAGTACAAAACAAAATCAACTCCAAGTTTCGTCTTAAGATGACTGGTAATGTTCCTTCATATTAAGGTCTGATATTTAATGCTCAATAGGGATTTCTTCTCTTCCTTAGACAACGCTACAATTATCTTAGGATCACAACTACCTTGATACCATTAAATTAGTAAAGATTAAATAAGAACACACACCATAAAGTATTTTCCAAGATTTCTCCATTGTACTTAGGGTTTTTTTTATAAACTTCAACAATACAATGTTTAGATATTCTTCATCATAGACCTATGGATCCTTCCATATATGTTCATCCATCATAATTTAACAATTATAGGGCTTGCCATCATCAATGACACCATTTACATTGAGGTTGATTCAACAATGTGGGATATCATATTGACATCAATGAAAACCTTATCCAACAAGAATCTACCTTGATGTATGCCTCATATTAAATCCTCTTGAAAGGCCCAATTTGGAGTCTAACCTCATGAAATTGTGAGCTTCAAGGAAAATTAATTCCAATACTTTCCATTCCAAGTCATGGTGGAAGTGCTAGTGGTTGGAATCAAAGAAATTTTCCCACCCTTACCATTAAGTTCCATTTGTCTTATATATATCCCCATCATCCATGTGTGAGTCACTTGGCCATGAAATCTACATGTGTCTGCATCCATTAAGACAACATTAGAAATCATAAGAGAATATTATTAAAAAAATTAAACTCTAGTATCAATCATATGCAATCAATTAAAATAAAGGTTTTTGACTCAACACATGCATGTGCCTCCTCGTGGCATTCTAGCACACTCAAATAGCCATCAGTATCATCTACTCATAAGGTTATTCATTGAGGTATTTTCACCTGCTAGAAGGTTATTATTTGAGGTATTTGCACCTGCTAGTGGTTGGACATATCCAAACTTCTATGCAATCCAAAGAATAGGTTGAAGTACATACCTATCATAGAGTCAAAATTTCAGGTCTTTGTCATAGGTCTGAGGGCTGAGATTCAAGAGTCAACAAAACTCCTAGACTCAACAAAGTTCTAAACAATCTTCCATTAATATTCATTCTTATTGGCTTATAATTTCTTCAAATCCGAGTTCAATATTCTCCTTGACCAACTTGCATTGCTAGAATGAGGATCACGACTAGGTATTTATACTTTTTTGAGACTATGGTGAAGAGACATGTCTATTGGTTAAGGAGGGAGCTAACATGAGGGCCGACCCATGCTTACATTTTTTATTTGAATTAATTTTAATTAATTCTAGTGTTTTTTCAAGATTTCTCATCCTTCCGTAGGACGTTCGTTTAATTTTCAGGCCACTCAAATCATTTATACAATAAAATTTAATGCTAATAGTTTTACCTTAGCACAAAATTTATAGATTTATCATAAATAAAAGGGAGCTTATCAATATTTATCTCTTGGTTTAATAATTAGAACCTAAGTATACAACAAAATCAACTCCAAGTTTCATCTTAAGATGACTGGTAATGTTCCTTCATATTACGGTCTAACATTTAATGCTCAATAGGTATTTCTTCTCTTCCTTAGACAAGGCTACAATTATCTCAAGATCACAACTACTTTGATACCATTAAATTAGTAAATATGAAAGAATAACACACACTAGAAAGTGTTTTCCAAGCTTTCTCCATTGTACCTAGGGTTTTTTTCGTAATCTTCAAGAATACAATGTTTAGATATTCTTCATCATAGACCTAGGGAACCTTCCTTATATGTTCATCCACCATAATTTAAAAATTCTATGGCTTACCATCATCAATGACACCATTTACATGGAGGTTGATTCAACAATGTTGAATATCATATTGACATCACTGAAAACCTTATCCAACAAGAATCAACATTGATGTATTCCCTGTAGCAAATCCTCATGAATGGCCCAATTTGGAGTCTAACCTCATGACATTGTGAGCTTCAAGGCGAAGTAATTCCAATGCTTTCCATTCCAAGTCACGGTGGAAGTGCTAGTGGTTGGAATCAAAGATATTTTCCCACCCTTACCATGAAGTTCCATTTGTCTTATATAGCCCCATCACCCATGTGTGAGTCACTTGGTCATGAAATCGACATGCGTCTGCATCGATTAAGATGACATTAGAAATCATAAGAGAATATCATTAAAAAAAATAAACTCTAGTATAAATCATATGTAATCGATTAAAATAAAGGTTTTTGACTCAACACATGCACGTTCCTCCTCGTGGCATTCTAGCACACTCAAATAGCCACTAGTATCATCTACTCATAAGGTTATTCATTGAGTTATTTGCACCTACTAGAAGGTTATTATTTGAGGTATTTTCACCTGCTAGTGGTTGGACATATCCAAACTTCTATGTAATCCATAGACTAGGCTGAAGTACATGCCTATCATAGAGTCAAAATTTCAGGTCTTTTTCATACATCGAAGGGCTTAGATTCAAGTGTAAAAATAACTCCTAGACTCAAAAAAGTTCCAAACAATTGTCCATTAATATTCATCCTTCTTGGCTTATACTTTCTTCAGATCTGAGTTCAATCTTCTCCTTGACCAACTTGCACTGCTAGAATGAGGATCACGGCTAGGTATTTTTACTTTTTTGAGCCTATGGTGAAGAGACATTTTTATTGGTGAAGGAGGGAGCCAACATGAGGGCCGACCTATGCTTAATTTTTTTTATTTGAATTAATTTTAATTAATTCTAGTGTTTTTTCAAGATTTCTCATCCTTCCATAGGACATTCGTTTAGGAATTTTAGGCCACTCAAATCATTTCTACAATAAAATTTAATGCTAATAATTTCACCTTAGCAAAAAATTTAGAGATTTATCATAAATAAAAGGGAGCTTATCAATATTGATATTGTGGTTTAATAATTCGAGCCTAAGCACAAAAAAAAATAAACTCCAAGTTTCATCTTAAGATGACTGGTAAAGTTCCTTCATATTAGGGTCTAACATTTAATGCTCAATAGGGATTGCTTCTCTTCCTTAGATAGGGCTACAATTATCTCAGGATCACAACTACTAGTATACCATTTAATTATTAAAGATGAAATAAGAACACACACCATAAAGGCTTTTCCAAGCTTTCTCCATTGTACCTAGGGTTTGTTTCATAATCTTGAACAATACAATGTTTAGAGATTATTCATCATAGACCTAGGGATCCTTCCATATATGTTCATCCATCATAATTTAACAATTCTAGGGCTTTCCATAATCAATGACACCATTTACTTGGAGTTTTATTCAACAATGTTGGCTATCATATTGACATTAATGAAAACCTTATCGAACAAGAATCTACCTTGATGTATGCCCCGTAGTAAATCCCCGTGAATGGCCCAATTTGGAGTCTAAATTGATGACATTGTGAGCTTCAAGATGAATTAATTCCAATACTTTCCATTCCAAGTCATGGTGGAAGTGCTAGTGGTTGGAATAAAAGACATTTTCCCACCCTTACCATGAAGTTCCATTTTTCTTATATAGCCCCATCACCCATGTGTGAGTCACTTGGCCATGAAATCAACATGTGCCTACATCCATTAAGATGACATTAGAAATCATAAGAGAATATTATTAAAAAAATAAAAATCTAGTATCAATCATATGCAATCAATTAAAATAAAGTTTTTTGACTCAACACATGCACATGCCTCCCTGTGGCATTCTAGCACACTCAAATAACCATTAGTATCATCTACTCATAAGGTTATTCATTGAGGTATTTTCACCTGCTAGAAGAAAAATATCAAAATCATCATGATTGTACATAATATATAATTCAATATAACTATAACTGAAACCATGCAGAGTCATTGTAGTATATAAGTATGGGAACATAAAATGAAATCGTCATCATTATTACACATAATCATCAAATAGGTGCACCACATTCATCATAAAAACCAATCATAGCATCAATATGGTACATCAAAATCATCATCACATCTACTAATAATAATATTTAAAAAAATGAATCCTCAACATGAAGTCCTCAAAGAATAATGTGTGTGCCATAAGTCTATATCAAGGTTAAGATAATATCAAACATAGTCAACTAGAGTGGGGCACTACAACATCTAATTTGTTAGACCATTATTTCACAAGGGGAGAGTTACAAAGGATACATGGGTGGAAGGATCCATGGATTAGGGTTTTATTCACTAAGTTAAAATATGTTCCATATGATATAACTTCCTCAAAAGAATTCATTACACACTCCTACTGATGATGGGGATATTCCTTTAGACATGTTACAATGAATTTTATGCTCTTTTACTCTAGGTGTTTATGGGCTTGTGGGAGGAATAAATGGGTGAGGATTTTTGTGTTGTATGTTATAAAGATATGTAATGAGTAGTAATACAATCTATAAATCCCTAACCCCTAACCTTGATGATATGGGAGTAGGAGGCCTATGGAAATCAAAGAAGAACACTACAAATGTGTAAAAAGGAAAGTGGAAGCCATAAATTTGGAACTACTAGAGAGCATCAAGCTCCATGAGATTATGGAATTGGAGGATTTATTCATTGTGGTACAATTCCTAAATAAGAGGATGAATGATGAAACACTAAAATCATGGATTAAATAAAATTCCATAGGTATTCTTGGACACTCACTGTGCATATGGGTTTGATTATAGGATGGTTAGTTTGGATCGTTTTCTCAAGCAAACAAATGAATAAAATCATGAAAACATGAAGGAATTTTATATCCCAATATATTTTCTTGAAAACTTGGCATTTGAAATTAGATGCTAATTCTACCAATATTGATTTTTTTATATTATGGATTAGGCTTCCAACGCTACACCTAATTTTATGGTCAAATGATGTTTTCAAGGAAATTGGAAATGCCCTAGTTATATTTTATGACGTGAACTACTCTTACAAGGACTTGGAATTATTATTCATTCAATATTTGAAAAATGATCAAACCCACCTATTTATTTTCACATATGTGAGTTTTCAAAGTATAACCATCCATTTCAGTGAAACGTTTTCACACTAGTGATTTTATAGTATAATGAATTGTAGTGATCTTATAGTATAATTATTGGTTCATTTTCTTCTATAATAAAAGGTAGTGATTTTATTATAAAAGGTGACATATTTGATTTATGATGATGTCTTTATGTGTTGGGTTGAAGGGTGGGAGGGATTTTAGTCGAGATTTATTATGAAACTACGATGGGGGCTTCATTGTTTCACTGTATTAGCCCTATTAAACTACCCTTGTTCCCTCAATTATATGTAACTAGTAGGAAAATGGAGGTTTATTTTCATAATCTATGACTAAAGGGTTGGGGTGTTTCCCTAGGTTCTCTAAACCTATCTTGAATACTTTTTTTATGGTTTTTTCTCTAACAACCCTTGTGTTTATGTCAGCGAGTCATCCTTAACTTATGTCATTTTTTACAATAATGATGTGGTGGGCCCCTGTAGGTGGGGGGTCGGGTGGGGGGCTTGTTCTATATAGTGTGTCAACTTTGGGAATCCTTCTTTTATGGCCATAGAGTCTTCGCACTTGATGGGTTCTATATCGGGTAATATTTTTCATTCGTCAACAAATGATGTTTTATTGTTGGATATTTTTGCAAAACTTGTTTCTAAACCATATATTTTTAATAATCCTAGGTTTGGTAGCTTGCCCCCATCCACCATGCACCCTTTTGTTGTTAAATATGTTATAAAATCATAAAGGCATAAATACTTTCTTATCTTGATATCTTAATTAATAAGTTGAATGAGAGTTATGTTTAGGATTGGTGCTTAAGATACATATCTCTTTTAAAATAAGAATCATACTAATCAAAAGTCTTACTTATTTCATGATAACCATGACTCCTACGAGGTATTCATGTAGTGTTATCATGGCTTTATTTGAACATTTGAGTTGATTAGGATTTTAGAAATCACAACTTACATGGAACCGAAGAAGAGATATCTAATATAATTCCCATAATTTGGTTTTGTTGCAGTAGTTCAATTACAAAATCTAAAAAGCACTATATTTTTAGGTTAATTACCATATAGAGTTAAAACATTGAGTTTGTAGTAGAGTTGAACTAGTTATTAAAATCAAGGGAAGAGGATTAGTTCAAGAAAGGATCTCATGAAAGCTTGGTTAAGGAGATTGTGACATGGTTAAAGAATTTTGAGGTGGAAGATGATTACATGTCTTTTAGTTCTCCATCCATGGAAGTGTAGGCACCAATTCTTGGGGGCAACCTAGAATGGATTGACTGGTATTGAACAACTAAGGGAACAAGGTGCCTTCATACAACTACTTATTCCAGGTCATCTTTATTTATGATATTTCATCTAATCATATGAGTGCTAGTTGTAGGTAACATCTATAACTCTTTTTCAGTAGCGTTGTTCCAACCCGTACCAGATGTTGTTCAAAAATTTAAAATGAATGTAAAATCAGAGTTACCTCTTATGATGGCCTTTCATCATGAAATTTTCTTAGTGAAACGTAAACATCCTACACATTCATAAACTCATTTCCAAGATTTTCAATGTCAAGGGAATTCTTATTTTTCTAAATTTGTCAAGGTATTCATACCTTCCCCATGGAGATGTCATACTATATCCTTCTAGTCATCATATTTTGATTCCTTATTTTATGTGATCATGGTTGCAACTTCATGAATCCTTCTTCCTTTTCTCACATATTGTACCCCGAGAACTTCTATAAATAGTTCCTTCATCTTTCAACCACCTCATATTCATATTAGGTCATATCATATTCATATGAGGGCATATTATGTTGATTTCGTCTTATCAATATGTGAAATAGTTCAAGGTGTATACCTTCATGCATCAAGAAGAGATTCTTCTTTTTCCATCCTGCTCATAAGACAGATAATTCAACCATGATTTCTACAACTATATGATTACATGACTTAATATATGAAATACATGCATGCGTACCTTATTTCTTCCTTTTGTCATCTAGACTTCCTTTGGAAGATTAAATTCCTTGCTTGAAAGTAATTCAATCATCTCAACATGTTGCACTCCTTTGTCATTGGTGAGCCTTGGTATTGCAACAAGAGTGTAGAAACTCCTAGAGGCTACTCAAATTTAATTATCAACCCAGGGTTTGTAAAAACTTGGAGGTGACAACTCTATATGCACATCATATGAGCTCTACTAATGTCATCCTTGTCTTAGTTCCACTATGAGGTGTTGGTAACTATTTCTATTATGAGGGAGAAAGTATGTCAAACTTCTAATTGTAACTCAATAATAAAAGAAAATCATTCACACTATTATATCTACAAGAAAAGAAGATATACTAGATTGCACTCATTAATCTACTTAACCTCTACTTTTGCAATGAAAAATACTAGAGCTTACTCTAATTACAAGAAGGAAGATTACACTAGATTGCATTCATTCTCTTAACTACTCAATCAACTTGCAAGAAGGGAAATAATATATCTTCACACACACACACACTGCATCAATGATGAGTTAAACTATATCTACTGCATGATTTTTGTTGTGCTAATGATGTATTATATGATGGACTAACACACTAAAACTATTATGTTTTGCAGCAATAGAAAAGGAAGTTTGGGTGACCAAGGGGTGTCTTTGGACCAAGAATTCAAAGTTTGGGGTCCAATAAGGCCTATGCTAAGTGCAGGTGAGGTGGAGGAGTGATTTTGGAAGGAAGGAGGTGGTTCCCAATGTTGCTACAGGAACCTGCTACAAGATCCTTTTTATTCTACAGGAAGCTGCTACAAGATCCCTATTTTTCTACAGGAAGTCTTGTAATGCTATAAGAAATAGGTCGGGAGGGTTTTGAGGCTAGAATTGGTGGAATGGAGGTTAGTAAAAGTGATGGAAAGGTGGATATTAGTGTATGGGGGATGACCAACTCCCTTGGACAAGATCAGAACCCTTGGAAGGCATGTCTTGCACCAAGAAGGTTGCTCTCAGTGGTTGTGAAGATGGTCTTCAAAACAAGGTTATAGGTAGTAGAATGGAGGGAAACTGAAGGAGGGTTGAATTCCAAAGATACAATTCTTAAAGGGGTCCTTATCTGATGTTGTAACTAGTCCTACAATGAGTAAATTCACTCATGCATTGATCATTAACAAACTATCATGTAAAGCAGTGGAAAGGTTGAGTTGAATTTAACTTAAGCTAGCATTCACCTAAAAAATGAATATAACCTCTCATCTACAATAGATTCATGATAATAAGAGTGAACACTACTTTATCCTTTCCAAGAAATCATAAACTGAATATTTTTGGTCTGTGGTTGGAGACCATTATCCTGAGTCTCCAATGGAAAAGGTGAGAGAGAGGGACTGCCAACACAGTTTTAATGATTTTCATATGCTACTAAAATGCAATGACATCAACTAAAATATTCAATCATAAAGGAAACTTAAATATACACAAGAGATATTTCAGCCCATGTATTAGTCCCTAACCCACAAGATTCAGTCCTCTGGAATCAAATCAGTGAGAGGAAAATGAACTTCTCATTCTCATTGCATAACAAGTCTCTTACATCAAAATAACAGTCAAAATATCTCTAATACAGAGTCAAGGGTTTTCTAGCTACCTATGAAAATCAAATCCCAATCATCTCTTTCTCTTGTTTATTTATAATAATTGGCAGCTACCAACAACTCCCTAAAATGTAGGAATTTTTCTCCTTGATATTTGAGAGGTGTGGAGCTTGGCTCCCTATTAACATTCACTTTCTCAACTACCTTTGACTTTGAACTTTTGGATGAGGATCTTAGGTCATCTTGGGCTCATTTTGGAAGCTAATTAGGTGGAAAACCTTCCTATGATTGCTCCTTGTTGTATACTCTGAGACCTAACCTATAATATGACTCAAAAATAGATTTATTTCCTGCAATTAAACCATGTTAGGCTTCAAGTCATGATAAACCTCTTACACCTTTTTCACTAAGACAGACATGACAAAATGTAATTGAGAGAGAGAGAGAATTAATAAGCTAAAAGGTGACATTGTAACCCCTTAAGATATACCTAATGATGAGCCTCATCAATAATCATACCACTAAATTTCTAAACAAAGGATCTCACACACGGTGGAATGTAGACCATCAATGAGACATTTTCTTCTTCCAAGTAGAGGTGAAAATTCCTCTAATAAAGATTCTAATGGAGGATATTTATTATCTCCATCGTGGAAATTATCCTTCCTAAGATTATGTATGTTGATTTTCTTTCTATGCTAGATGACTTTCTTACAACCATACATATTTTTTATGCTTTCAATGTAGTTATCGAGAGCTACTTCCTTGCTACATCCATGTACAATTGTACTTCAGCTATTCTCTCAAGCTTATATAGTGATTTCATGATCTATTGCTTCAATCATATGCTTCTAAGATGATGTAATCTATTAAAATTATTCATCCTATCATACTCACAATTCCTTCTACCATGATATCTATTTTTCACAAAACTGAAAAGAACTACGTGAAAAATATTATATTAGTCATAATAGATATATTTCACTTCTTCCTTCTTTGATTTCCTCTTCTCGGGTTCTTCCACTTCTTCAGTGAGATGTGATTCATTCCTTTCTTTCTTTTTCTTGTTGTCCTTCTAGAATTTAGGAAAATTTCTCTTGAGATTCCCATATTCCTGGTAGCCATAGCATTAGATATTTGACATATCAATCTTCTTCTTTTTTCGGTGACCAAACTTCCCAAACTTTCCTTTTCTCTTAGTCATAGCAACAAATGCTTGAACTTTTTCGCTTGGTAACACATCACCTTTTTATTTTAACCTGGTTTCTTAAACCAAATTTCAATGAATGGGGTAGCTTCCTTTTCTCCATAGATGCTTGATATGAAGTTGCCCCATTCATCTGGTGGTGCATTGAGCACAACTATGGTCATTTTTTATCAGACTTATTTCCCCCAACTCTTTCAGTTGGCCTCTTATTTGTAACACCCTTAAAGTATGTGGATATTCCTTATTTTTTTGATATCTTCATTTTGTATATATCGGTTCTCAAATATATGATTTCTCCAACAATTCTTATGGAGAACAATTCTACTATTTTTTTATAAATTTCTTTTCATGTCTCCAACTTTGCTACATAGGGTTTGAGGGGATCCTTGATGGATTCCATAAGGATCCTTTGAGCCCTTATTTCCCATTTCATATACTTTGACATCGCTTGAGATTCATCTTGTGATGATTTGGATACTTTACCATTTCCATTACCAATAACTTCATTCTCTATGAGGATCAAATCTGTCCTCTTTTTCAATCCAAGGAAGTTCGGTGAACCAACCAATTTGTTTCTTTCATTGCAAACTGAAGTCATTTTTATAGATTCATAGATAGATATAAAGATACTTACTTGTCAATTAAATATTCTCCTTTGACATTGATACCTTCAACTTGATGCCTTTGTTGATGATGTTGATAATAGAAGATGTCTTCTTGTTGAAGATGTCTTCCTTCACATGTGATTTGATGGTGATCCTTGACTCAAGAAGAGGGAGATCACCTTGATTCCTTGACGATGATGCTAGTGTTTGTTCTTACTTCCATGTGATGTGTATTCCTTCTCTGTAGGGTCCTTGAGGTATTCTTCTCCTTGTGATGATTGTAAAATGTGTGATGTTCAAGAATGTGGAACCCTTCTTTGGATGAGTTAGGGTTTTGAGATCTTATTTGATATTCCTTCCTTCAAGATGATGACTGGGATAGTACTTTGATGATTTCCTTGTGTTCATACCTTGTGAATCCTTTATTTATGGTTTGATGTCTTATTTGATTCCTTTTTATGGTCCTTCAATTTTCCTTTCCTTGTTTTGTCACTTTAGCTCTGATACCATGTTGAGAAATCTAGGGCAGCTAGATTTAAGTGATTTCTCTTAATTTTATAGTTTTTTGTCATGTATTTATATTTAAATTAATTATCTTCTTCTTTCATTTGATTATATTTATTTCTCTTATCATCAAACAACTACCACACAATAAATAACAAGAGACTATAGGACACAAGATATAGGCTATCAACCAGGGCCAAAACCTCTCCTTTTGAGAGGAAAAATCACAAGAAATATTCTCTTATTATAGAATTGCAAATAAATAATTCCAAGACCTAATACCCTTGTCAAATTCCCCTCCAATACCAAGCTAATCCTTCCTCCCTGATGAGCTTTATTTCTAGCAACTTCGACAATGGGTGCTTTACCTATAAAAAAAAATTTCCTTGAGCATGAAACCCATGCCTTAAGAATAACAATAATAAGTTTATTTTTCTCATTACATAAAATGCATAAAATCATGATTACATATGTCATTATGAATACTGAACCTAGTTACATATTTCAACATTAACAAGGAAATTCCCCTCCAAGACTAAGTCAACCTTTTCTCTCTCATGAGCTTTCCTTCAAGCAACTTCAACAATTGATGCCTTACCTATAAAATAAATTTCCCTGGAGCATGAAACCCATGCTTCAAGAATAAAAATAATAAATATATTTTTCTCTTTACATCAAATATATAAAATCATGATTACATGTTTCATTATGAAGACCAAACCTAGTTACATATTTCAACATTAACAAGGTGAATAATTTCTTTCACTTTATTTCTAGACCACATAAAAAAAAACATTTTTCATCTAATGGAGTCCAAGATGCGTAATGGATCCTTCATAAGATTAAGCCAATAAAAAATAATATTTAAAAAAAAAACCTTGACAAAGACCAAACGATCTCCCAAATAAATCCATCTATACATCTAGATAGTAGTCCTTTTCTCCACTTTTTTTAGAAGCCAATATCAATCTTCTTTACCATAACCATTAGGATTTAAAAATAAACCTATATATTTCAAACTTCCTTCTAAAGGTTTAACATACAATGGAATAAATGATCCAATATCTTTAGCTTCAAGATGGAATAAACTTAATTACATGTAAAACTTCATCTTAACCATGTAACTTAAAAGGCATGAACATAAGAAGAGAGAAGCACATAAAATCATGAAAAGAAGAAAATAACTTGATAACGGAGTTCATCCAGGAGGGACTATGTCTTCGAGCCCTGCTCAATGAGTTGGGAGGCCCTTTTTCATAAAGTGGAAAATAAAATGAAAGTACAAGCATTAATGTAAAATTACACCCTTATACCTCCAATCTGCAACTAGCTGAAAAATTGAGACCTTTGCTGAAGAAACATATGGTACCGTTGGATATTGTTGCTGAGAGGTGCAAAATCCATACAAAATTTTCCTGATTCTAACTCGAGACAATTCTGGGCCCTCTGGAAATGAGCTCAATTCATGGTTCTGCCCCCTCCTGAAAGGCTCTCAAGGTTCTACCTCTGCATTGTTCTCCATGTCACTCCTAGTCTGCCTAGGCGCACTTCTGAAATAGAGGTTCATATAGTGTTGGGTTGGGCGGACTCCCTAAGGGAGCCACTGGGTGAATTGGTTATGATCCAAAATAGTTGGGAGGAGGTTGGGTGGTCAAACCCCACCCCCTCCCACATTAGGCATATTTTTTTTACAACCAAACAAATAACTGTTTTAAATAGTCGTCATTAGAAATTGTTGGGGGCCGGACCTGTTGGGCTAGAATTGTGAATTACGGATAAATCACACTTCCCTAGACAGGTGCTAGTCTAGAAAAATAGGTGAAAGACTATACGACTATTTTTCCTAACTCAGGGTAGATACACAGAGAGGATTGGAGGCTTACTTGTTCAGTCGCTTCCAAATGGCTCATTCTGTCGCTTCTGTTGCAACTTAAAATTCAAGCAATTTGTGCGCTGAATGCTTCCTTAAAGAAACAACACTAAAACAACATAAGATGCAATAATATAGATATCTATTCAAGCTAGTTAGCTAAATCAGTAAAGCATAAACCATATACATCAACCAAGATCTTGCAATATGGAAAATCAAAGCCAACACATATGCATATAGGAAAAAATAAGTAGTACTCTTTATTGATGATAAAAGGAGACATTAAAACCTAGTGACTGATTTGAAGTGACCTTCCAACAACGTTCCAAAACCTCATCACAGTATAAATATCTCCTGTAGCAGCTTCAAAAATCTAGCTCTCAATTGAAAATTCTCGAGCATTTCTCTACTCAAATTCTTCCTTCTCAAGCACTCAGATCTGTGCTCAATTTATAGATGAACTGTAGGTTGTTTTGCAATCAATGACTTTCCAATAATAGGAAAGACATGTTTCCAATCATGTAGATGTCAAATGTACACTTGGATCCGAAGCTTGACACATGTGAACTCTTCTAGAAGGCACTGGCCAAGTGGAGATTCCGGAGCAATGATAATTGTGCTCCCAATGTGACCAACGCACTTGTGAATGTCGGGAAGTGCTTTGCAGAGAAGCCTTGCATGGGTCTTCCTGCATATGCAATGCACTTAGGCCCCTTAGAGCCTACGTTGGTGACCTCTCATATGCTATATAATAAGCTTCAAACCATGGAAACCTTTGCTAGATGAAAGTCTTGCTTGATTTGTCTTGTTTCTTGTCTTAGGGCATGTAGCAACTGAAATGATAGGGAATGATAGACCCCTGATCATTGGTCCTGGAGATGATGTCCAGTTAACTAGGTCATTGGGAATGGTGCCCAAATTGACCTATAAAAATTGCCCCCTAAAGCATGATATCCAAATAATAAGAACATTTGATTGAGACTCTTTACATTGTGATGAGTCTGGAAACGAAGCAAAGTGGTCAGTTGCATCAATATTACAATGCATTTCATCATGATATATCCTTTTTTGATCATAATTGTTGAGGGTAGGCATTCCCACGTTCAACACAAAAAGAAATCTAATAACATGTACATAATTGAGAAAGTCATCTTCATTGGAATGTTGCCCAGATGTAGATATGCCTATAGATATAGGCCCATGTTTGGATGACAATCTGTAAGTAAGGTCACCATGCAGATGATGTGTACAAAAATCCTGAAATCATAGCCCAGATGGCTGAAACTTGATTTGGGGTCTTCTTATCTCGTTCACTCAATAATTCGGGTACAAGCCTAGCTATGCAAATATATGATTTGTAGTCGAACATGGAAAGACATCATTTGATTACCAGCCAATGATGTGGGTCGTTAACAAATGCAAGAGAACCACCATTAATGTTAATGTCCCTCAAGGTACTGTAGTAAATTTCATAAGGTGTGAATAGATGACTTGGTGTCGAACGCCAAATAAAATCTTTCGGTCAAAGGTCCGGAAGTGAGGATCTTGTCAATGTTGTAACAAGCCTCATGGTACTGGAATCTGATGTTTCTAAGAGAACTTCCTGGATATTTATTTGTCATTGAAAATAAGTTACCTTATTGCAAAATTGGAGTTACTGATTTCAGAGACAAGGGTATGACTTAATATAGAAATTTTCAGGGATGACAGTCATGAGAATGAAGGTTTATGAGTATTGCAGAAAGATGAGTTTTTAATCACTAGATGACTTCTCTTGAACATATCGGCGACACTATGATGAGTTGGCAGCATTGACCAAAAACCAAAGTGAAGGTATGATGAACCATAGGTGTGAAGGAACCGTCAAGATGATTACCCAACCCAAATAGTCACGGACATGGAGTGAAAGAAGTGTCATGTTCAAGAGTGACTTGCTGCCAAAAAGAAACTTTTCTCACTTTTCCGAAATTTTCCCTGGTCATTTTTTAACTAGTACCTCTTTATTTTTTAACAAGCTTGAGGAGGATAACATTTTATTGATCTATAATTCAACCCTTCAGGTGAATAAAGTATCTCTATTTAATAATTTAACGAGTCTAGCGATGAATGAAACTCGATTCTTGCCATGATTGACAAGCCTATCACTATTTTATGTTTTAACGAGCTTAATGATAGCGATAGCGCGGTCCTTTTTCATATTTACAGAGTCTGAAAAAGAGGACGAAAGAGAACTCCATAAGTACTTTTTCGTAAATATCTGAGAGAACCTCTTTGGTCATGTTTAACCAAGGTATTCCTTTTTCGTAAATAATATATCTCAGTCTGAAAAAGGGTTAAACTTATACTGAGTATATATCAATTAATTTACTTTTACGAGCTCGAAAAGACAAGTGCTCGGCAATATTTTCACATTATCAGAGCTTGAAAAGAGTTGAAAGAAGACTCTAGCGGTTCCTTTTTTGCTGTTATCAAAGCTAGAAAAAGAGATAAAATTTCGCTTCAAATCCTTTTTCATTTTTAACAGAGCTCGAAAAATAAGGAGAAAAAGTATGCTTTGTGGTCAAGTCATTCTTTGAATAAATCTGCACGACTAATATGTTCATCAGTTGTATTTCCTGTTCAAAACAACATCAAATGGATTAAAAATAGCTGTTTCATGATAAAAACATAATAAAACTATAGTGATAGCAATAAATTTAACTTGCAAACAATTAAACGACTATAAAAAAGTAGTTTCACTATTCATTTTTACCATTCCATAGTTACCATTTTCATTTTGGAGCTCTGAACCTGATTTTGCCCCTGAACTTCAGTCGTTGATTGTGGTCATTTCTATGCATGGATTTCGTCGTTGTTTGATCCAGGTTAGAACCATGAACCGCCTCTTCTGTTTGGTATTCATTTCATTTCGATTCTTGCAAATTTTTAGGGTTTTGAGGCCCCTAGGGTAAATTATGCCCAAAATGAGGGAAACGCACCCCTGAATGTCGAAACCTATGTTGCATAGCAGGTGCAGTGAAGGGTACCTGCATGTGCAATGCACTGTCTCAGCCTAGGGAGTGCGTTGGGCACAGTTCAAGTTTTTGATTTTCATGTTGTGCCCAAAGTTAGCCTAGTTTTTGGCAATGAATAGAATCTAATGGATCTAATGGTTAAATTTCAGGTTTCCATTAGATTAAAATGATGATTACATGGAGGGAAAGAGAACATGAAGAACAAGATATGATTGCCTTGAATGATCCGGGTACTGTAAGATCCCTAAGAGATTGTGGACTGCTTAAGTACTTTAAATTGTCGGGAATGAGGAAACAAATAGAACTCTTAGAGTTCTTAGTTCGAGCATGGGATCTAGCGATAGAGGCATTTCACATTAAGAACAAATTGGTTCCCATAACAGTTGAGGACGTGTATTTTCTCACAGGTTTTTCGAGGAGAGGTTTTCCCATTTCTCTCACAGGGTCTACCGTTGGAGGAGAGACAGTAAGGGATTATGTTATGAAGAAATGCTATATAGGGGTAGAACCTAGCAAAGATGGAAAAATAAACATCCGGGATGTCAGGGATTTTCCTTTGAGAACCATCATTTTCATGATTACTAAACTTGCTGGCACCGTTACACTACATGTAGCGAACAAATCGTATATGCAGTATGCGCTAGAGTGCTTAGAGCCAAGATTCTTCAACTGGTCTGAAGATGTTCTATCTCAGATAAAGGAACAACTAAACAAGGCAAAGGGAGGAAGGAAGAAATTTTTTAGTTATGGTTCAATCCTTATCTCCTTTAGTTTGGAACGGATTCCAGTGATGTAGCCACAACATGTAACATTGGATATATCTAGTCCTAGAGATCCTCGAATGAAGAGATGGGTAGAACTCATGGGTCAGCATGCAAACCAATCGACCATTATGTTCTCTACTACATTCTTTGCCTGGTTCTGGTGACAGATCGTCGCCATCGATGAGTATGCACATGTAGGCGTCGACTTCCGAAGAGATCTAGATCTAGTATTACTAGAAGGCGCTCAGTGGGATGCAACAGGTAAGCATGATTTGATCATGGTTTTTTATTTTTCTAAGGTTTATATAATGTTTTTGTGTTTTTATTTCTTTCCAAGGCTAAACTAAATTTCTGTTGTAATGCAGATATTGGTCATGTTCAACCAGTAGAGGAACCAGAGTGCGAAGCAGATGCACCGGCAGAGAGGATTGTCACGAGAGCAGTCCTTCAGGACCTTGATGTGGTTGAGACTCTAGCTAAGCTTCAGCAACACATAGAGGGGTTGACCTTTGGAATTATCGATTTCCGGATCGAAGAGCTTCCCATGCGACTATAGCGACACACTATTGGGGTTCCTAACTATTGGATGTGGTTGCTCCATAGGATTGCTAGATCTATAGCATGTTACCATGAGCACCACTAATTTACTTGTGAAGTTTTGCATACATTTTGAGGTCAGATGACCAATGTGTCTTGGAAACAAATTTTGCAAAAACCTATAACTATCTATCTGTATAATTTCAGAGTTTTTCCTATGTTTAATGAGCAATCCTATTCAATGATGTGAATGTTTTCTTTACCTATGTCGCAAATGTCTATCTAGAACTTGATTAGCTAATGAATCAATTAAAGTGTTCAAATTTATGGAAATGTGTTGATATTTAATGAAATCAAAATGTCTTTCCAAAAGACGAACTCTTAGAAAAAATCTAAGAAGTGTTGGATTTCTAACAGTATAAACACTAGTAAGTTGTAATACCACAAGTTGTGAGTCTAACCTTATGATTATGCGGTTAATACAAAATTAAATGGAATCAGAGAGAAGTTCGATCAACGTGTTATACTCAGCAATGTTGTTCGTCAATCTACCAATAAAAATCCCTTGAAAACTCACTAACTTGCAGTTTGGAGCGAAAATGGCCCATGCTGCAGAGGATAGATTTTGCATACTACGACTAGCACCATAATCATATCCAACAAATGGTTCTGAATATTCAAACATCTGCCATAAAATGTAAAGTGGATTACTAATGTCAAGCAAAATCTGAAACAAATTAAGATAGTGAATGCAAATAAACAACATATAAACAATATAATACAAAAAATTACTACGCTCATGATTAAGCATAGTAACGTTTCAAATACAACCCATTTCTAGGTTGTGCCAATGGAATTCCATCGTAATCAACTAACTCGTAGGCACCCTTAGCAAAAACTTTTTTGACAATATAGGGGCCATGCACAATGGCTCGAATTTCCCTGTACCTATAACATCAGCTTCTTGATCATAAAGAAGGACCAAGTCGCCATCTAAGTAGATGCAAGGCTGGACATTTTTGTCGTATTGCACCTTTATATGTCTCTTATTCTCTTTGTTGGCCAATTGGGCTTCACAATGCATTTCATATAGATGGATGATGTTAAGGAGACGCGCTTCTTCTTCTAAGGTATCAGGTAACAAGTCTATCGCGAATTTTAATGAAGATATTTCGCATTGGATTGGTAAGTTAGCTTCCAGGCCATACATTAATTGAAAAGGAGTAAATCTGGTTGTGTTTCTTACCAAGGTTTGATACGCCCACAAAGCGGAGTACAAGATCAAGTGCCAGTTCCTTTTACGGACTCCTATCATTCGTTGAAGCATTCCTTTAAGAATATTTTTAATAGCCTTAGCTTATCCATTTGATTGTGGATAATAAGGAGTAGAATTATCATGTGACAATCCTAACTTGGTAGTCAATTCAGACATCATATGGTTGTGAAAATTCTTCCTATGGTTTGTAACTATAACCTTTGGGACGCCAAACTGTGCAATAACGTGGTTGAAGAAAAAAAATGCAGTTGTTTGTCCTGTGTTATTGAATGTAGGCATCGCTTCAGCCCATTTGGTGAAATAGTCAACTATGAAAATAATATAACCATGCCCCCCAGACGAAGGGGGGTTGTAGGTCATGAATTCAATACCCCATGTCATAAATGGTCTCGCAGAGAACAAAAGATGCATTGACAATGGCGGTTCACAGATTTTACGATAAAAAATATGGCATGCATAACAACTTCTGACTGCGAGGATGCAATCTCAAAAAATAGTATGCCAAAAGTAACAGGCATGGAGTATCTTCTGCGCGGTAGCATATCCAGATAAGTGTCCACCACAAGCACCAACATGAAAATCATTTAACACTATTTCGGCCTCCTCATGAGTGAGGCACCTCCTTAAAATGGTATCGACACCACGACGATAAAGTGTATCACTGACGATCAGATAATATTTGGCTTGGTATTGAATATGTTGTTGATCAGAGCAAGAGGTATTAGGTCAAAAATTTTGGGTTTGGAGATAAATTATGAAATCCCCATACCAAGGATCAGATGATCCGATCAGAAACATAGACTCATCTAGAATAGATGGTTTCGACGTAGTAGCAGTACTATCAGAGGGAAGGTTACAGAGAAGCTCAGCCAAAACTAAAGACTTCTTTGACTTGGATTTGATGAATTCCAAATCAAATTCCTACAAAATTAAAATCCATTTTGAATATTTTCCCCCTAGCAATTGACGTGATAAGATTTAAGTCATGGGGTTGCAATCCAAAACTATTGTTTTTTTTTGGAGCAGGATATAATGGCTAAATCTTTGAACAACTTGAACAACTGCCAAGCCAAGATTTTCCACGTACGAGTACTTAACTTCTGTATCATTGAGATTACGACTCAAATAATAGATCAGATGTTCAATTCCATCTTCTACTTGGACCAAAACCATAGTGATGGTCATTTCAGCCGTGACGATATATAGGAAATAATCATTTTGATAATTAGGAAGATACATTAATGATGCTCGGGCAAGATGGTCCTTGACAACATCAAAAGAAGCTTGCGCAACTTGGTCCCAGTGGAAGGGAACCCCCTTTTTCAATAATTGAGTAAATCCCTTAGCCATGTCAGCGTAGTTTGGAATGAACCTTCTCAGGAAGTTAGCCTTTCGTTGAATTTTTTGTATCTGAAGTAAGTTTGGTAGTGCAGGAAAATAAAGAATGACCTGTACCTTCAGTGGGTCTATTCTAATTCCTTATTTTGAGACTACGAATATGAGAAATCGACCAGAACCAACACAAAACACACATTTGTGTGGATTGAGGTGTATCTTGTAGTGTTAGCAGTGTAAGAAAATGGCTCTCAAATGCATCAGGTGATTAGTCTGATTTCGTGAATGCACTAGTAAATCATCTAGATATGGTTGAACAATGTGCTTGATGTCATTGAAAGCATAATCCATTTCTCTTTGAAAAGTTTCCCCAACGTTATTTAACCCAAATGGAAGTTTACTATATGTGAATTTTCCCTAGGGATAGATGAATGTTGTCTTATGTTGGTCATCTGGGTGGATATTGATTTGATTGTAGCCGGAAAATCCATTCATGAACAAAAATATTTCGCATCCAACACAATCTTCAATAATCTGGTTGATAAAGGGAGGAGGATAGTTGTCTTTTGGACAAGCATTATTAACATCCCGATAATCAACACACACTCTAATGGTTTCTTGTTTTTTCATAACAGGAACGATATTGGAAACCCACTCTGTTAGCATAACAGGATAAATGAAACTAGTACGCAAAATTTTTCAACTTCTGCTTTGATGGCAGCAGCTTTCTTTGGATGAAAAATATGAAGCTATTGGCGCACCAGTTTGACATCAGGATACATATTAATAGTGTATTCAACTATACTAGTATCTATGCTTGGCATTTCCTCGTAAGACCAAGTGAATACGTCATGAAATTCATGAAAAAGAGAGCAATGTGAATCAAGTTCTGATGGAGAACAAGATACATCGACATGAATATTTTCTACAACGCCAAGTTTGGTCGAAATATAGATAGAAGTCCTTTCTTCAATATTTGATAACTTTTGCTGAGAGTCAATTGCATTAATCAATAAAGAATTTGAAAATAATGTTTTGATGGATGGGTGATATAGTTCACTAAGATTGTTTTCTTCATAATCAAGAAGATGGGAATGACAATGATAATCTTCCCATGGTTCCCCTTCTGACATCATAGCTTCCAAAATATTTTCATCTGTCAAAATTTTTGAGGAAAATGAATCAGATGGAGTACCAAAATCTAAGGAAAAATCAAACCAAACACTCTGCAATGCTGATTTCAGATTTTCCACCCAAGACAAATAGATTGATTTCTATGCCAACTCAATAGGGATGGGCAGTAAAACTTCATCCAACGTAGAAATATCAGAATCACCTGTACTCTCCCTTAAGCCAGATAGAGTGGAAGAGATCATGTAGCAGGTCTCTATTCTTGCAATTTCTGCCAACATCATAGGTGGCAGTAATGCAAAGGTTCCCATAAGAGTGGAATTCTTTAAGAGTCCTACACCAATGTTCTAAATTTCTAGTTGGGGTAAGTGAAAAAACAGAATGATTCCAGTTACTTGCGAAGCAGAGGAAAAAAGGGATAATTGATTAATGACTGTGATTGTACCTTTATGTGGAAAGGCAATCATTCTAAAGTATGTAGAAACAATGGCATTCATTGCATATACCCATGCGCTCCCAGGTAAAATATTATAGTCAAGGGGTCTGTCAACAGCCTCGACATCAATACTTACCATTTTCCCCCTAATTCAACATGCAAGTTATTAATAATACCACAAGGTTTATATGTTCTTCCATCAAAAGCCTTCAACGTCGTTGATGATTTTGATAATCGCGGCGAGCCAAGTGACTTCCAACAGTTTAGAGACATAATGCATGTAGATGCTCCCTCATCAATAATAGTGCGATGAACAAGGTGATTGAGAACATTTACTTGTATGGAGAATGCCAATTCTACTGGTAATTGCAGCACATAGCCCCTATGATTAAAGACGACCAGATTAAAATTAATAGGATCAATTCCACCAATGGCTGACAATAAAACCTGTTTCTAAGAGGGACAATTTTGTAATACCTTAAGAGTAGACATCGCTGAAGGGGATTGACCCAAATCTTCAACTATATTATAATTTTGTGCAGCTCTTGCTCGAGGATTATATGTCGATTTATGAATTACTCCCTTCAGTGGTTTAATTTTCAATTCAGGAATAACAGTAGGTGGTACTGATTCATTAGATGGATTCGTTGTCGAGGTAGTAGGTTGATCAGTGGTCGGACTACCATATTATTTATTCCATGTCGACACCAAAATATCTTGTGAAGGTTTTGTGGTGGATAACATTAACATTTTTGAACTAGGAGTTGGATCTGTAGCAACCAAATTTGTGTCTGGACTTGGAAATGGGTTTGTCAACATAGCTAATGCATGAGAAGTCTTGATGATTTTTGAGACTTCAGTACAGAGAGGAAAATCCCTAACAAATTTTTCCTCGTTACATATTATGCATGGATAACGAGGTTTTCATGGTCCAGACGGTTGATCAGATGATCTTTTCGGCAGGTTAGAAGTTTTCTTTTTCTTTGATTTCCCCTTTTTCTTACCTCCTGGTTGCTTGTCACTTTTTCCTTTGTCAAATGAAACGATATTAATTTCATAAGTAGGAGCAGGATTAGATGCAGTAGCATGGTGTGTGTTTGTAGTGCCTATCAATCCATCTCTGGCATGAGAGTCCTTTATTTGAGGAGGAGCATTGAAATTAGATCGTGGCACATTAGGGATTTTTTCATAGAGCATGCCATACTGAGTGTAAATTAAGTCTAAATATTGGGCACGAGCGATAAATTTCTCTTCAGTAATGACGCCACCTTTAGCCACATCTTCAGTTATAGATGGTAACATGAACTTAATGAACCATTCAACAAGGATTTGATCAGGAACAAATGTCTTAACCATTCGTCGACGGTGATGCTACTCATGAATATGATCAGAAATGTGAGTAGCATTAGTTTGTTTGAAATTGGTCAAGAGTTCCATTCCAGTTTCGTATCTGATCGGTAACTGGAAATGGGTCAAAAAGACAGTAGCTAAAGCAGTGAAATTTTTGAAAGAAGCTCTAGGTAACTCAATGTACCATTTAGAAGTTGGACCTATGAGCATATGATGGAAAAGACATAGTTGAACAGAATCATCATTCAGGGAATTTGATGAACACCATAAATTATAAGTCATGACATGAGTTGACGGATCTTCTCTAGGGTTTCCATTGAATTTAGGAATATTAGAGGGTAATTTATGAGGTATCACTGGCCACCAAGGAGCATAATTTATAGGATCATTGGTTAACCAGTTTAAATCTGGTAATTCCAAGATTGCAACAAAAGGAAATTGTCGATTAAGGTCAAGTTGAGCATAGCCAGGGTAAGATGGAATTTCTTGGGCAATAGTCCTTTGAGAACCAACATACGGAATTTGCTGCTGGTAACCCAGATAGGGGTTGTTTTGTATAGCAAACGCTTGAGAATTCTGTTGACCAAAACCTGGATATGATACTTATTGAAATTAAGTTTGAGGCATTTGTGCTTGTGGCTGCCAAGGGATCTGTCCACCAATGTTATAACCCAAATTAGTATAAGTTGGATTCGGTTGATATGTATAACCATGTTTCGTTTGTGACATCCCATCAAATGGTACACCAACTTGTGAATAAATGATTACTGATACAGGTTTTTGTAAATTAACCCAAGGATTTTGAGTCTGTGGACCCAACATTTGGTGATATTGAGTCGAAGAACCTGCCTGATAAGGTTTATGTTACAATATTTTGATTCTGTCACAGGGTTATAGATGTATTAACAAGTGGTAATGAAGTGGGTGTAATAGGTTGAACAGGTTGATATGAATGTATAACAATTTGTGGTGGGATAGGCGGAGTGGGCTTCCATTGACAAACATTCATGTCAACATTAGTTTGACCAAAAAGTGACTGAGTACTATCATATTGGGTGACCAAATGTTTCCCCCCAGCATAAGGAGGATAATAAGACGAAAAATAATTTTCTCCAAATGTTGGGAGTCCAATTGATATGGTATTTAAAGGAATTGACCCAAAAGGACTGACTTGATATTTCCCTGATGATGTATGTAATGAATCAAGTCATTCAGTACTAACGATGGGACTACCAGTTAAAACACCAGATGATGATATTGGCAAAGACCATGAACATGAATATGCACTAGAGAAAGTGCCAGACAATGATTTGTAGCCCGTTGGGACCGGTGGGTCACCGTGCAAATATGACTCTAGTGAGGTAGTGAACATCGAAGGAGTAGCGAGGGTAGGAGCTGATGTAATTGGAAAAACAAACCCAACCGAAGTTGTTGGTTCATACATGGTTGTGTGACCAAATTTATACCCTCTAAAATCAATGAGAGATTGAATGGAAATAGGATCAACAAAAGAATATGGAAACAATTGAGGAAAATAATCGTACAGGTAAAGGTCCCCCCTCCCCAAAATGGGTTGGAGTTAAAGGTGTATCGTCTTGTGGGATTTCTTCAATCGCAATTAAAATAGGAGGAAGAACTACACCATCAAGCCCAAAATATATTTCAGACGGTTGACTGTGTGATATAGGAGTTTCAGTGGCTACAGAAATTTGTGGAGTGACCAAGGTAGGAACAAATTCCAGTTGTTCGACTTCAGGATTCAGATTTTCTGGAAAAAAAGAGACAGGATCTGGATCAATATTTGATTGAAAAACTTCGGGCCTAGGAGGTATGGTATCAATTATTGAATGGATCGTGACCACGGGTAGCTATGAAGACTTCGTTTCGACAACAGTAAACGAACCGGGATGTGTGGAAAAAATTTGAGCTAAATCTAGTTTAAAAGATGATGTTTATCTAGAGGTACGATTGTACTTGATTCAGCAGATTGTGATTGCCTTCGCCTACTAGAAGTAAATTCTGGTGGTAAAGGTGGTTTTAAAGCTAATCTACACGAACGACGAGGGATAGGATTTTTTTCTTCCACAATTACTGATTTATTTTATCCAAAAAACAAATAAAAAAAAGGGTGATCCTAGGTAAAAGGGTTTACCAAGAAACTGTGAACTACAGAATACCTCCTAGTGAACTAAGAAGTACGGGAAGGTAATCTCCCCGAATGTTTTTTTCAGTGTATCACAATTTCAAGGCAGCTAACTTGGTTCACTATGGATGGATAGCACCTAAAATTTTTCCTCTCAAATACACTCGAAGTTACGTGGAGACTCAAGTCTGTATTAGCATTGTCTGATGTGAAACCGCACAGTGAGAGCACCCCTTTATACTTATCGTACTGTAACACCACCCAATATACTTGAAAGTACGTGGATGAGCTAGATATACTTACGTACATGAAGTGAGGTATCACACTAGGAATGTGTTAGCTCCCGAATTGGACCCAAGGCTGAAAAGGGAAAAATAGGGTAACAACTAAACCATGCTCAGCCTTGTAGCTAGCCCTACAAGGACAAGAGAGGGCTCTCTCCGTGAAAGGATATTCAATAAAGTACAATAAAGCAATAATATTAGGCTAGGTATATAAATGGGAAAAATTTCTAAATAAATGAATGGATTTTAGGGATGTTGGGACAAAAATGGGACAGTATGAAACTGGGGAATTAAATCAAGACATAGGGTATTTCATGGGGCAAGGTAGGCAAGAAATTTTAGCAATCAAGGTTAAATAACGATGAAATGGAAATACTGGCGAGGAGCTGAAAATGGCACAATAAAATGGATCCTTTTCAAACAGAAGAAAAAACACAGAGTATGAATGATTCCCTAGGGTAAAGCATAAAAATGGATTCTACCTTTCTATCTTGAAAGTATTCAAAAGGAAATTTTTATGGATGAGAGGTGAAACATAACATTTTACATATGAAACAAAGGAGAGAAACAAATGCTAAATCTCATACCACATGGATCCCATAAATCAGAGCTACATCTCTTATTAATTCCTTGTCAAACTGTACAATGGAGCGCAAAGAGTTCTTCCACACTATTCCCCTACTACTGAGTTACAGACTGCTTTACAAATGATTTAAAATTACATTAAATAGGCTGAAATGTGGGAACATAGATCCACAAAAAGAGGGAGTTTTTTAACAACTCAGAACTGAAATCTGTTGATAGAAAATAAAACCAACAATCTGCCCCTAAAGAAGGAAGAACATTACATTTGATTACTTGGGCAGATTCACAATTTCGCTGTTGAATGATAAATAGGCGATTTGAGGAGAAAATCCCTATTTTTAAGGTGATGTAGAAATATCTGTCTTATTTAGCTCTTGGCCAACTGACTGTTGCTTTCCATTATTCATTTGAATAAAACTGACTTTTATAAAATGCTGTTGAAAGAAAATAGAATGAAATTATATACCTTTGTGAAGGGAAAAATTAATTTTGAATGGGAAAAGGGAAGGGAAGGAGGTGGAACATAATATAAACCATTGTAATATAATACGTGACGGTGCCATCACAATCAGCGATCGAAGGAGTGGGGAGGGTGTTATCAAAAATTTCCAAAGCGATTGGCAGGGCCTGATGGGGTGATCAACCATAGAATGGGGGAAATCCCTTTGAAAGCAATAATAATGGTTTTTTGATTTTTACAAAGCAAGGATGAACTTTTCATTTGAAAAGGCAGAGGGTAATATGGTGGGACCAGAGTCAATGAATCGCAATCGGAATCAGGATTGGGAGCTCAGGGAAGAGTATAACATATGACATTTCTTCCGATGCGATGGGAGAAATACTTTGTTTAAAATGAATAAAAAAAAATTTGATTTATACAAAGGGAAAGGGTTTTATATTATGAACGGGGCGGAATATAATGTGGTGGGCCAGAGGGCCAATCGGCATCGGGGATCGTAGGGGAGCAGGATAGAGTGATACATATGTAATTTCTGATGCCCATGAGTGCGATGGATTTTAGGCCGTCCGATTGGATTGGGTGATCGACGGCTGAGGAACAATCATGGGGTGTCAATCGGGGGTTTGCAATCGGGGAGGGGCTCTTTGGAAGTGCTGGTGAGGATGTTCTGATTGGATTTGGGCCATTGGATCACATATCAAATTGGTGGTGGGGATATATTTCGGGTAGATTCAATCGAGGGACATGGCATCAGAGATTTACAATCGGGGCAATCACATCGAAGGTTTCACGATGGGCGAATCGGGGCGCGCTCATAAAATGTGCCGATGCAATGGGAAAGGGAAAGAAAGGTATCGGTGGGGTTTCATAATATAACTTTGATTTATATTATAATGTTTCAAAGCATGAAGGGGAAGTGGTTTGGGAATGGCGAGACTTTATAATAATAAACTTTGAAATGTTTATTATGAAGTTTAAACGAGTATCATGGGGAAGTGGTTATTAAATCGAATGGGATTTATAATAACAACTTTATAATGTTATTATAAGGTTTTAAAGGGACATGGAGGGGAAGTGGTTAATCACATCGGATCTTTGTATTATTATTGGGTAATCGGAAGGGGAAAAAGGGGTTTATAAAAAGAAATATTAAACTTTAATAAAATAAATTTTAGGGAAAAGTGGGAAAAGGGATAGTTTAAGGGTATAGGGGACTTTTTACTTCACTTAGGCATAAATTTCAATCCAGAGGTCAGTTTTGAGAGTGTAGTATACCGTTGGAAAGCTCTTTCTGAGCTCTTTCTGATGGATCTACTTGGAAGATGATTTGATGCTAAACACGCTGTGGAAAACTTCTCTGAAGGCAGGGTGATGACTTTTTGGAGATAACAGCTTCTAAATTGTGACTTATTACATATGCTGACATAAAATTACATAATGATGAGAATTTAAAGTAAAGTATCATGTTTTTACCTCAAAAAATAGTTTTGAGGTGAAAATTATATCAAAATGATAAGATATTTCTTTGATCTTCCAGGTGCTATGACTTTGAGTTTATTGACTTCCTCATGACCTTGCTGATATTTGTTGACACTTGACTCATTAGTTTGACCATGGTGAGATCCTAGAACCTAATGAGACCCATAATTTTAACTAATGATATGATTTGAGAGTGAAAGTGACTCATGAATAAAGACCATAGAAAGGAGAATCAGCAAGTTTCAGATGAGGGAAAACTGATGAAAAATTACTACCATCAATGAATCCATGACCTAATGGAATGGTGAAATTTATTGGTATGGGACTCCTAATATGCAAATGAAAAAGAGAAATTTTGATCACTGATGGCAGTATGACTAGACTGACACTAACATTGGCTTCAATTGGGATGGTAGCTCCTTGGAGGTGCCAAGAACACCGTAGACCAAGTAGCCTTATCCATTGGTCATGGAGTCAAAACACTAAAAACTGACACAATGCAGATTGACTCTGACTCAAGACTAAGACTGAAAAATGAAATAAAACCAAACCATACACATATCATTTAAGTTTTATAGCCTTCACCTCGGGCGCAAAACTTCAATGACTGTGTACTTGAACTCTGATCAAAATAACATGGTATATACAATGATGATGACATATATTCTAATCCATTGTCTTCAATAGTGGTAGTGCTTCAAAAGCCTACCATTTACTGCTCCTCTAGGGCAATCTTGGCCATCCATTTCTGAAAGCAAGAGGGCATTTTGTCTCCTGTATGCTGAAATCCTATATGGTCCTTTCCATAGGTTGTCAAACTTACCATGCTCCCCATTGTCCTCATTTCTTGCATCCCATTTCAACACTACATCATCCAACTAAAAATTTTCTGCTTTTGTCTTACGATCATAGATATTTTTAATATTCTCCTACAACTGAACAACGTTCTGTGACACTTCTTCTCTTATTTTTTGAAGGTGGATCATCTGATTGATCCTTCGCTGATTGTCGTCATCTTCGCTGCCAACTTCTTGTAATAATCTCATAACTGGGACTGTAAGAGATGTAGGAAAGATAGCATCAGTACCATAAACCAGTTCAAAAGGCGACATACCTATTGATTTCTTACTGCTAACTCTGTCTACCCACAATGCGTTGATGAGCTTTCGATGCTAGTTTCTTTTGTTTGCCTCCAACATTTTCTTAATTATATTTATCAACAATTTGTTCGATGATTCTTCTAGGTCATTGCCTTGTGGATAGTACGTTGTCGAATGGCCCAGCACGATATTATACTTATCACATAAATTGACCATCTTCTTAGATCTAAACGCTGATGCGTTATCTGTCACAATTTTGTGAGGGTAGACAAAACGAGATAAAATATTCGATTCCAGGAATTGAATAATTACCGTGTCTATAGCTTGCCTGGCTAGGACTGCCTCGATCTATTTAGTGAAGTATTTTGTACCTGTCAGGATCCATTGATGCTGCGTTGATGAAGCAGGATGGATTTATCCTATAAAATCGAGTCCCCATTGCTGAAAGGGAGAGTTTACTCAAACTGGTTTCAAAGGAAGAGGAAGCAATTTATTCTTCCCTTGGAAAATTTGACATTCATGACAATTCATCACCGTTTTAGAAAATAACGTGGGCCAATAATACCCTACTCTCAATTCCTTGTTAGCTATAGTCTTCCAAAACAAATGACCACTACGGTCACCTTTGCTAAAATCATGCATTACCTTCTGAGCTTCTTCTTCAACCAAACAATTGAGCAGAAAACCTCTTGGATCCTTCCAATATAGAGCACTATTTAAAATGCAGTATTTTGCAGATTTAAGTTTTAGAGATCTACCTTTACTCTTAGACATGCCTGAAGGTAGTGAAAGATGCTAAAGGACATAAAAAATATCTAAATACCAAGGGGATTGTAGAAAAATGTTTGAAATTGGAATAAGCAAACCTTCATATTCATTTTCTAATATTGCTGTAATGAGGTTTATGTCCAAGGCATGCAGATTTGATTGGGCCATCAATTTTTCCAAGCCTTGGCTTTTGATCAACTTTGTGGGTTTGATCTCGAAGTCATACTCCAACATAGTTGCTATCCATTTACCTCTTCGACCTTCTGGATCATTTTGCATCAACACATCCTTCACTGTTGTGTTAGGGACATATGCTATAGTATGTGAATGCAAAATATAGTCCCTAAAGTATTTCAATGTCATTATAAGAGCCAATGCTTTCTTTTCAATAATATTATACCTTAAAGCGACATCTCTAATAGTTCTACTGAAAAAGGAAATTGGATTTTCTACCTGATCTCTCTTTTGCATTAAAATAGCAGCCATAGTATGTTCATATGCAAACAAAAATATGATAAAATATTGAGTATAGTCGGGATTAATCAAAATTGGGGCATTGGACAAAGCAAAATTTACCAGATTGAATGATTTGATAGCCTCCTCACTCCATTTAAAAGTGTTGTCCTTCTTCAACATATTGGTCATTTCTCTTAGATGTTCAGCCAGATTGGGTATAAATCGGCGCAAAAAGTTCATCTTACCATTAAAGGCCTGAATCTCCTTCTTGTTTCGTGGAAGATCTATGTGTTGAATTTCCTCCACTCTAGATGGATCGATGCAGATACCGTATTTAGAGATGATATGCCCCAGTAGCTTGCATTCATCCATGGCAAAAATACTCTTCTTGGGATTGAGATAAATCCCAAATTTTCTGCATCGCTGAAAAGCAACTCTCAAATGGTGCAAATGCTCATCATCTGAACCTAAAAACTTTGTCAAATCATCCAAATAAACAACAAGAAAAACATATTTTTCATTTTCAAAAGCAATTTCCATTGCACGCTGGAAAGTAGCTCCAGTGTTCTTCAGTCTAAATGGCATTTTAGCATACTGGAAGGTTCCCCAGGGTGTCGTGAAGGTAGTTTTGTCTTGGTCTTTCTCATGCACCAAGATCTAGTTTTAGCCTGAGTATCCATCAAGTAGTGACATCCTAGATGCTCCAACTACTCTCTGTAGAATATGGTCCATTTTCGGAAGTGGATAATTATCCTTTAAGGATGCCTTATTCAAATTCCGAAAATATATGGAGAATATTATCTCTCCTGTGTTTTTACGTACTGGGACCGAATTTGAAATCTAGTCAGAAAATCTAATAGGAACAATGATACCTACTTTGTACAGCCTATTTACCTCTTTTTTGATAAATGGTAGTAGCTTCGGATTGATTCTTCTCAGATTTTGTCTAAATGTATTTTGATCCGTCTTGATGGGAATAGTATGTTGGATTATGTTCTTATCATACACCTTCAAATTTGAATAATCCCATGCAAACACATCATAAAATTTTGAAAGAAATTTAATATACTTTTCCTTTACCTCAGGGGATAATTCTTTAGAGAATTTCACAAACTTCAGCTTGTCAGGTGTTTCGAGTTCACATCTTCAACTCCTTTCTCAGTGGGCACCAAGCTCAGATTTTTTGCAACATCATCCTGATCAAAGAGCTCCTCTAGAGGTATGAGACCTCTATGAATTACATTATCCTTCAACTACAATATTTCCATCTGTTTTTTTTCCATTTCTTTATCATCAACCTTATACTCACCTTCTATTGCAGTGTCTTTGAATTTTCCATCACTCTGCAAAAAAGCATGAATCTCATTATCATCCCAAAAGACTTGCCAATACCTTAAATTATCCAGAACAACAGGCCTATGTTTGACATAGATCTCAAACTTATTGCTGGAGTTCATCGGAATCTTCAAGTTTCTTACAGTAGTGGCAAGAGAATCAGCAATAATGTTCTACATCCTGGGCACTGTTGTCAAAGTGTACTCAGGGAATGTCTTCAAGATATCCAGGACTACATTTCTATATGCCCTCAATCTCAGATGCTTTGCTTGGTATTCTCCTTTCACCTGTTTTATTATTAACTCAGAGTCGCCATATACAGAAATCCTCTTTGCATTCAATTTCTTCAAAATTTTGATGCCTGCAATCAAAGCTTCATATTCCGCTTCATTGTTAGAGCAGTCAAAGGCCAACTTATAAGCACATACTCTAACATTGCTGGGAACCTTTTTAGGCTGGAAAATAGGGCTCCTAATCCATATTCCAATACCAGATCCATCCTTACCAATAGCTCCATCAAAATCCATGCTCCATAGGCCTTCTTCTTCTTCTTGTAGATGCTGAAATTTTGTTTCTTTCTCTTCTTTACCTTGGCTGATTTCTGGTTGTTCATTGTCTTTTTGCTGCTGGGAGGTAGGAGGCTCAAAAGTGCTTGCTTCTTTGTCTTTTCCTATTTGAGGACTTCCCTGAAATTCTCTGAAATCTTAGGTATTTGATCTACTTGTACCAACTAAACATTCTCATCATTTAAACCACCATATGAATATAGGACAAAGGATTCTAAATCTGTGTGGACTGCATTAATGGGATGATTGATTGGCTTCTCTTTGCTATTAATCATATATTTCATTTTATTCTCCCTATATAGCTTTCTCAACTGACCAAACATGAGAATGGTGGCATAAGAGAAGTCAAGCTGCATGGTTCCCTTAAGTTTTTCACCACAAGACCTAGATAGAATCATTCCAAACCATGGTGGGACATCGGCAACAACTACATCCATCAAGACATCTTTGGCTGGGATTTGATCCAAATATACTACCAAGTTTTTTATTAGACCAATACAATGGACCCTACTTGAGTCAAAAGAATACAAATCATGGTATTTTCGAGTAATATCAAGACCTAAATTCTCCATGACAACTTTAGGCATAAAATTATGTGAGGCTCCGGAGTCCAACATAGCATTATGCAAGATGAACTCATGCAACCTAAGACTCAGGTAAAAGGGAGGGAATTCACTTTCTTCAAATTGATCTTTAGTTTTTGGACCAAAAATAAGTTCAAGGTAGTCATCTTCTACATTGACCATACCAGAAACAGAGTCTATTTTCAAGACTTTAGACACCTAGTGTTTATAAGTACTATTTTTCACCAACTCAGTCAGGGGCATAGACACTTTCAGTTTAGCAATTTCATTTTCTAAATTAAAGGAAGGAGATTTTTCTACCTCTTTAATGGGAGGGTCTTTCTTCTCCGTTTTCTCCTTTGCTGTGCTCTTTTGATTCTTTTCATTTGATATGTTAATAGCTGTAGTTGTTTTGCTGGAGGAAGGATCGGCCGGCTCTTTTCCTTTCTTCTGTGCATCATTCTTCATTTGGAGTCATTTTATCCTTTGAATGGGACTAACTGGAACATCTCTGTTCCTTAGAGAGTACTGCCTTTGCTGAGCCGATAGAGCATTCATATACCCTCTCTGATATTCGTCAGCCTCTTCTTCCAACACTGCATCATTAGCCAAAATGAAATTTTCGTCCCTTTGAATGTCTGGAGTCGCCACTGTATATTCTTCATCTTCTATGAGGAAAATTGGCGCACCATCAGCTGTGAAGAAATTATTTGCTTCAATCAGAGGATCATCATCCTCATCTGTCTCTGTTGCTTTCACGTAGTTCTGCTACAATGGAGTTTTAATCTGCTGTTGTGGTGCCGCTTGGTCCCGCGCTCTCTGTTCTCTCTGTTTAATTCTAAATTGTGGCTGCTACCCTCTAAAATTTGGATTTATTATTTGAGGTTCAGGTCTATCTGTAATGGTTAATCGATCAACCATCCTTTCAACTATTCTGATCAAAGTGTCCATTTTTTTTTTCTGAAGGGGACGCTTCCTCTTTCACCGTGACTCTCTTTTTTTCTCTGTTTCGTGCTCTTTTAGTTAGAAGATTCGCTTCTACACTTACCTCTATCTTCTGCATGTCTTCGAGTGAGGAATGATCTCTTTCACGAAACTAATATGCCATATCGACATCAAAACCATGTGGAAATTTCAGCAAGGCTAATCCCACAGGAGGTTTGAGATTAGCTAGAATGGCATTATATACAACATTAAACCTTGAAAAATAGTCCTGCATAGTTTCACTCACATTTCTTTTAATATTCTCATATTCAGAAAAAATTTGGAGTGGGTTCTTCTTTACCTCCCACCGGTCAAAGAACTGTGTGTGTAACTCCTGTAAAGTGTGAATAGAGGCTGCTGGTAAAGCTTTGAACCACTTTCTAACTTCACCTCTGAGGCTTTGAACAAACAATCTAGTAGTTACATTCTCTACGTCTACCTCATGTAGATCAAAAAAGTCATTCATCTTGTCAACATGCTGCTGTGTTGTGGTGCTTTGAGTGGCATCAAAAATGGGAATTTTAATTTTATAATCAGCAGGCATGTCATTAAGAACCTGAAGTAAAACCAGGGGTGCATACCGGGCAGCCATGGATCTAGGTGGATTTACAGCAGTGTTTGTAGTACTAGGATTTAAGGGAGGTGTTGATGGAGGAGATGATAATTGAGAATTAACAGGAGGGAATGCCGATGAATTAGGAGGAGGGAATGCTATTCCTGATGATTCTGAAGGCTCGGGGATATTAGTAACATTAATGGATGACTGAAGAGAATTTAGGATATAATCAACAATTGAGGAATGTGCCCTTTGGAATTCAATATCTACAAGGAAATATGGATCTAAAAATATGTCTTCAAGTGTAGTTTCAGACTTATTTCTAAACAAATAAAGCTCAAAACTCTCATCAAAAGAAATATCTTCTTCAAAAAACCACTCACTGGGCCAAGTATGGGATCTGAAAATGGGTCTAGGACTTAGTGATCCTTCTTGTCTTCTGACAATTCTTGGGATAAGATTTGGATTTTCAAACACAGGGGGAGTATTTGGATCTGGATTAGCCCTTGTGTATCTTCTTGAAGCCAGTGTGTGTAAATCCTACTGTACAAAATTCTGTTTCAGCCTAATAGACTCTGAAAATCATCTTCCAGAACCGAAAAATTTACAAGACGAATATTTACTGGGGTGATCTAACTTTATACTCTGATAGAAATATATTTGCTACTGTGGAATAAGTGGCTGTAGTTATATTCCCTTTTCAAGCTCCCAAGCAAACCTTTCATATGATATAGGGGAATATATTTAAAAAATGCTTGAGTAAACCTTACCCTGGTCGCGATATCAAATTATAGCAATGGTGTAATTCCTTCAAAAAAACACAAACCTTTGAACTTTATACCATAAAACAAATTTGTGCTACCAGCGCGACATATATCTCATTCGACGGGGGCACACACATTCACTTTTCAGCTTTTTATGAATAAAATAAACATATAATAACATAAAAACACTGGGTCGTACCTTGATTTATCTCTCGTGCTCCTAGGCGCGCTATTGTCGTCAGATCAAAGGCTCTTCAGATCAGACGACCATCATGAATATCACGTTTTTTCAAAATCTAAAGTTTAACAGCTAAGAGTTGTGTGAAATAGGCAGTTTTTGGGTGATGACGTGCCCAAAAATTTCTGGATCGCGTTTTTTTGAAGTGGTTTTCCTTCGGGCCAAAAGCAGCGCGATATAGGCGGTATGGTTTTTGAAACCTGCTGGAGGTAAATCAACCGTGCTTTAACTTTGGTTTAAGACTTAATTGCTGGCGTTAACTTTAATTTTTGGGTCCCACTTAATATTACTCTGCCGGTAAAGAATAAAGCCTTTTACTTTGATAACATATATTTTCTGAAGGTTGGTCACGTTCAATGTAACCAAAGTTTAACCTTTGACCAAATTTTTTGAATATTCTTTATTCACACAGGGCCTGAATATGATTTGTTCTTCAAACAGAATAAACACATTCAATGAGCGCCAAGAATATAAGCTCGCAGACAGTCAGATCAGCGTTCCCCAGTATGGTCACCAGAGATGTTAGCTCCTGAATTGGACCCCAGGCTGAAAAGGGTAAAATAGGGTAATAACTAAACCACGCTCAGCCTTATAGCTAGCCCTACAAGGACAGGAGAGGGCTCTCTCTGTGAAAGGATATTCAATAAAGTAAAATAAAGGACAAATATTAGGCTAGGTATATAAATGGGAAAAAGTTCTAAATAAATGAATGGATTTCAGCGATGTGTGGGACAAAAATGGGATAGTATGAAACTGGGGAATTAAATCAGGACACATGGTATTTCATGGGGCAAGTTAGGCAAGAAATGTTAGTAGTTAAGGTTAAATAAGGATGAAATGGAAAGACTGGCGAGGAGCTGAAAAGGGCACAATAAAATTGATCCTTTTCAAACAGAAGAAAAAACACAGAGTATGAATGATTCCCCAAGGCATAGCATAAAAATGGATTCTACCTTTCTATCTTGAAAGCATTCAAAAGGAAATGTTTATGGATGAGAGATGAAACATAACATTTTACATATGAAACAAAGGAGAGAAACAAATGTTAAATCTCATACCACATGGATCCCATAAATCAAAGCTGCATCTCTTATTAATTCCCTATCAAACTGTACAATGGAGCGCCGAGTGTTCTTCCACACTATTCCCCTACCGCTGAGTTACAGACTGCTTTACAAATGATTTAAAATTAAATTAAAGAGGCTGAAATGTGGGAACATACATCCACAAAAAGAGGGAGTTTTTTAACAACTCAGAAATGAAATCTGTTGATAGAAAAGAAAACCAACAATCTACCCCTAAAGAAGGAAAAAAAATACATTTGATTACTTGGGCAGATTCACAATTTCGTTTTTGAATGATAAATAGGTGATTTGAGGAGAAAATCCCTATTTTTATGGTGTTGTAGAAATCTCTGTCTTATTTAGCTCTCGGCCAGCTGACTGTTGCTTTCCATTATTCGTTTGAATAAAACAGACTTTTATAAAATGCTATTGAAATAAAATAGAATGAAATTATATACCTTTGTGAAGGGAAAAATTAATTTTGAATGGGAAAAGGGAAGGGAAGGAGGTGGGACATAATATAAACCATTGTAATATAATACGTGACGGTGCCATCGCAATCGACGATCGAAGGAGTGGGGAGGGTGTTATCAAAAATTTCCGATGCGATTGGCAGGGCCCAATGGGGTGATCAACCATAGAATGGGGGAAATCCCTTTGAAAGCAAATAATAATGGGTTTTTTCTTTTTACAAAGGGAGGATGGACTTTTCATTTGAAAAGGTAGAGGGTAATATGGTGGGACCAGGGTCAATGAATCACAATCGCAATCGGGATCGAGAGCTCGGGGCAGAGTATAACATATGACATTTCTTTCGATGTGATGGGAGAAATACTTTGTATAAAATGAATAAAACAAAATTTGATTTATACAAAGGGAAAGGGTTTTATATTATGAACGGGGCGGAATATAATGTGGTGGGCCAGAGGGCCTATTGGTATCGGGGATCGGAGGGGAGCAGGATAGAGTGATACATATGAAATTGTTGATGCTGATGAGCGCGATGCCTTTTAGGACGTTCGATTGGATTGGGCGATCGATGGCTGAGGAACAATCGCGGGGTGTCAATCGGGGGTTTGCAATCAGGGAGGGGCTCTTTGGAAGTGCTGATGAGGATGTTCTGATTGGCTTTGCGTCGTTGGATCACGAATCAAATTGACAGTGGGGATGTATTTTGGGTGGAGTCAATCGGGGGACATGGCATCGGAGATTTACAATCAGGGAAATCGCATTGGAGGTTTCGCAATGGGCCGATCGGGGCGCGCTCATAAAACGTGTCGATGTGATGGGAAAGGGAAAGAAAGGTATCGACGGGGTTTTATAATATAAATTTTATTTATATTATAATGTTTCAAAGCATGGAGGGGAAGTGGTTTGGGAATGGTGAGACTTTATAATAATAAAATTTGAAATGTTTATTATAAAGTTTAAACGAGTATGGTGGGGAAGTGGTTATTAAATCGAATGCGATTTATAATAACAACTTTATAATGTTATTATAAGGTTTTAAAGGTACATGGAGGGGAAGTGGTTAATCAAATCAGATATTTTTATTGTGATTGGGTAATCGGAAGGGGAAAAAGGGTTTTATAAAAATAAATATTAAACTTTAATAAAACAAAGTTTAGGGAAAAGTGGGAGAAGGAATAGTTTAAGGGTATAGGGGACGTTTTACTTCACTTAGGCATAATTTTCAATCCAGAAGTCATTTTTGAGAATGTAGTATACCGTTGGAAAGCTCTTTCCGGGCTCTTTCTGACGGATCTACTTGGAAGATGATTTGATGCTGAACATGCCATGGAAAACTTCTCTGAAGGAAGGGTGATGACTTTGTGGAGATAACAGCTTCTGAATTGTGACTTATTACATATGTTGACATAAAAATACATAATGATGAGAATTTAAAGTAAAGTATCATGTTTTCACCTCAAAAAATATTTTTTAGGTAAAAATTATATCAAACTAAATAAGATATTTCTTTGATCTTCTAGGTGCTGTGACTTTGAGTTTATTGACTTCCTCGTGACCTTGCTGATATTTGTTGACACTTGACTCATTAGTTTGACCATGGTGAGATCCTAGAACCTAATGAGACCCATCCTATGACCTAATGATATGATTTGAGATTGAAAGTGACTCATGACTAAAGACCATAGAAAGAAGAATCGTCAAGTTTTAGATGAGGGAAAACTAATGAAAAATTACTACCATCAATGAATCCATGACCTAATAGAATGGTGAAATTTATTGGTATGGGACTCGTAATATGCAAATGAAAAAGAGAAATTTTGATCACTGATGGTAGTATGACTAGACTGACACTAACAAAATGTATCGTAGACAAGTTAACGACAACTGCTATGTTTTACGACGCCGGAACACGTCTCTAGCCTAGACATTCTAAATGTTATCTTTATGGTTCCAATGCATTTTTAAGTAAATTGAGATTAATTTTATGTTGATATTGCTTAAAAATTTTCCTTTCAAAGGTTCATTGCGATGATGTGTATGAAATTCCTAAAATGCAAGCTAAGAATGATAAACAAAATTTCACTTTCAACTTTTTCAATGAAGAACCTAGCTACTAAGGGAAGAGAGCAAATAATTTGTGAGAAAACAAATCAATGAAAAAAACAAAATCAATGAGAAAAAACTAAATGCAGATTTCCTAATGTTCCTTTTGCAAAACACACACAATTCTACATGCAAATGCAAGTTTTTCTTTTCAGTTTCCTTAATGTTATGAATGCAGAAAAGAAATTAGGTGCACTAGATCAATAATTCAAATTATTTTTACTTTTGAGAAATGAAGAATACAAACAGAAATTTCTCTTTTGAAGGAAAAACGAGGATTTCAACAACAATTTCTCCTATCAAGGAAATGAATATTTTATGACAATTTCCTATTTTGAAAGCAAATGATTCTTAATGCGACCATAAAAAGTACTTTGAAATCAACTTGTCAATGATAAAGAATTTTTTTTTTTAAACAACATTGAACAAATTTTCATTCAAAGGAGGAAGAAGTATATAGATTCACTGGTCAATTGAGCATCAAACTTTTCAAAACACAGTAGCAAACAAAACTGAAGCAAGTTACAAAGTCAAATTCAAGGGAATTTGGGTACTTTCAGGAGTCAACGCAGTCTCCAAGGGGAGACAGTGCTCTGCAAAGTAGGCTAGGAAGGGAGACAGTGCTCTGAAAAGAACTGTGTCCAGTCTAAGGGTGCGTTGGACATAGTATAAAAAGAAAAATACTACCGTTTAACTCACTCTCTTTGCAAATTAAGCTTTGAAAAGGTTTAATATTTGTGTGTAACAACTGCTGGGTGGATAAATAGATCAAATTAGAGGCTAAAACACCTAGAAATAAGAGAAATTATCCCTAGCAGAGTCACCAATTTTTTGGGCTAAAATTATGAATTACGGATAAATCACGCTTCCCTAGACAGGTGCTAGTCTAGAACAATAGGTGAAAGACTATACGATTATTTTTCCTAACTCATGATAGATACATAGAGAGGATTGGAGGCTTACTTGTTCAGTTGCCTCCAAATGGCTCATTCTGTCACTTCCGCTGCAACTTCAAATTCAAGTGGTTTGTGGGCAGAATTCTTCCTACAAGAAAGAACACTAAAAAAACAGAAGATGTGTAATGATCCTTTTTCACGAATTTCAAGAAGGTTCTCAAGAGAAACGATGTAGAAGTAAAACTGTGCAAAAATAACGCATATCAGGACTTGGTTCCTCTTATTTATGCTATATGGGACTTATATATGGAATTTCATACAAAAAAAATTAGTTTAGATACATTAAAAAATATCCCAAAAACTAGACTAGACAAAAAGCCCCCAAAAAGGGAGGCTGCAGCCAAATGAAAACACTGCTTCAGAAATTGCATATTCGGATTAGATGTTTAGTGGAGATCAACAAGGAGGTTTATATTTCAGTAATACAGCAGAAAATCAGCATTAGGATTAAGCTCTTTCACTCTACAGTAGAATACATGAGACAATACAGCAAGAATCTTCAGAAAAGAGAGCTATAACACATGTACATTTGCAGAAATGGCTCAACAGTGTTATTTTTAAGGACATTCAGCAGCTGGAAGTTAAAAATCAAATCTAAGATAGATATGTGGACAAAACATCAGATCAGTTTCAGATTTGGAAGCTACATAGTCTTCTCTTCAAGATCCACTTGGAATTTTGGAAAAAGCATGCATAAATAAGAGTAGATCTGAGAAACAAGTTGCAGATCTAGAAATTGTTGCAGTAAATTTCTGAATATAAAATTTCATTAAAATGGATTAAATCTAAACAGAACATAGATCAACAAGCTAATCCATCGATCACCAAGTGGAAGGCAAAGCCCAGCACTAGAGATCTCTGATCTGAACTATGAGCAAGACACCATGAAAACCCTCATACAGAAATAACGCAGTCTACTCATGGTGACAACGTTGTAGCTCAAATGACATAGAAAACTACTGTAAAATTACAGATCTGAAGCACAAATAAATGACACACTCTTCCATGAGGTCAAAGGACCCACTCCATGGAAAGAGGCTTCCAAAATACACTAGATCTCTGCAGATCTAGATCCCCACTTGCTACAGCTTGTAGAGACATCAAAACCCTTAATGGATCAGCGTTGCCAATGTAAGTAGAGCTTGGCCTCAAGCCTGATAATATTTCAATTCAGAAAAATTTCCTCCAAGAATCCTCAAAGGAAGAGGTGAAATCCCTGCATAGGAATTCCAAATACAATCCTCCACTAAACAACAGAAAATGGTATTTGTCTAAGCAGACAAATACTCAGAAATATGATCAATCAACAACCTTCTCTTGCTACCCTCCTTTTCCTTTTATAATATGAGAAAAATTTTGCAAACCCTAAACCATCTTCATGAGTTAGCCCTTTTCACATGACAGGATTCCTTCTAGAACTGTGATGTCCCTTTTGGAGATGCAATGAACCTAGACAACACTGTTGATTTGGTCAAGGTTGACCCAGTCTTTAGCTCAAGCCTCTTCCACACCTACAAGTGATTATTTACATGGCCATGATTTGTCTTTGTTCACATGGGCATTGATTTATTCAGACTTTTTAGGAGTTTTACATGTCCTCCTTTATTCATTTATTCATGAAACAAAAATTAAAACAAAATTGAATGTTCCTCTTAGCTAAGGCTAAGTGGGAACTTTACAGTCCTTCCCTCCAAAATGTTGCTTGTCCCCAAGCAACTAATAGGGTAAGAGCTGTAGTTCTTCTCCTTCTCCATTGATAGCACCATCAAGGATCAAGCTCTCATCATGCGCCAAGTGCTCATTAATCAAATACATAAAAAATTTCTCTCCAAAGCTAACATGATAGGGGCATAGTCCATCCCTTCAGGAGTGTAAAACTTAACAGAAATAAACATGGGTGAAGCAAAGTCACATCTAAAACATGTATCATGAAGTACAAGATGAAGTTCCATCCCATGTGGTACAAATACACTACCCACTCTTTTCCCATACAAACCCATAAAAAATACCAATATATTATCTATGTATGGAAGCAAAATTACATATATGAAAACTGAGATTTGCACTTGAGGAGGTGGGTCACAATCCCACATAATATACCAACACAATGCACTCCTTGTCTTGAGTAGATCTTAGTATGGTAAATGGTACTCCCACCACACCTTTGCTACATGGGTCACTTTGATATGGTTGAAAGTGATACCCAAGTTAGATGCCTTTGGGAAGCACCCATCATGATAGAGAATATCCCTTTGCACCTCAAGGGAGTGACCAGATTTAGAATTTTTATTGGCCTCACCAATGCCATGATATCTGCATGTAATTTCACTCCTGATAGGAGCCATGGCCTGCATACATGTGGTAAGAGAATATGTCAAATCAGAAAAATAAACATGCTCCATAAGATCAGATTCTTTACCATTCAAGTCTCCCCCACACATGGAGTTGGGCATGGACATTTCTCCTCTTTTAAGAGAAGGAAGAGATGGATGAAATGACTCCTACATAGAGTCCTTTGGCTGTCCCAAATCCTCATAACTATTGCACTCTTGTAAGTGCTGATGTAGTTCCTCCCAATCATAGTGCTGATGTAATTCCTCCTTCATACCCTCCCAATCAAAACTCCTAATGATTAGGGTGTAGATCTTTGTTGACTACATATCGCTGGAAAGGAACTCTTTGTGTGCTCTTTGTAGTATCTCTTGCTTATGCTTGGAGGCTTGAGACAAGAATAATTTACCAAGATGATAGATTACCCCTTGTTACACAGCAATTTGTCACTGTCCTTGCGATTTTCCATCCCGCACAATTGGAGGGCTCATTCCGTGACCTATGAGCAGTGACATGACTTGAAACCACTTTCATGACATCCCTTTGAACATGAGCTTTCATTGCCCTCAAGACAAATCCTTGTGAAAAACCCTAAAAACACCCCTTTTTTCATTGGCGTGGGAGGCCAGTTCAATACCCGTGCAAATGGGGGAAATCATTCAAATAGGGCACGCCAATTGGCACTCTGTCTCAGAGTCGCACTCGCGCTAACCATTTTAAGGAGTTTTTTTTAAAAATAAATGGCGGAAGTTTCGTCCTAACTAATCCATAAACTAGCATCTAATTTGAGTTGGGAGGTTTGGCTCCGGATCTCCATGTAGAGGAAGTGGTTTGCCACTTTCATGGAAGCTTCCTTGAGGATAGGGCCAATCCCATGATTATAGGGATCCCAACTCACCTTCCTCCATTTATAAAGCTTTCTCATCTCCTTTGCAAGCTAGTTCCCAAGAGCCATTAGAGCCTTATGCTGCAAGAGCCTTGATTCATTCCCTTAAGGCAAAATCCAAGCAAGGAGATTATTGTCGAGACATCTGAAGAGAGAGGCTTGTCCTATCCCCGATAGGCTTTTTTCGAGACGTGTTCCGCTGGCAACCCTCCGAAGGATAATTCAGTGTTAGAGCCAGGTTGTATCCTCCTTTGATTTATTAATGATAAGTGACTATTGGTTATGGTTCCACTCTTGTTGTTGATTATGATAATGAGTTATGTCTTCTCTGACTGACATATAGTTGCATATACTGGATTTTATGCTTGCGTTTGTTGTGTTTCTTGCATGTGCAGGTGTCTGATCACGGAGATCGTGAGGATCGTGATCTTCCAGAGCTAAGGAACGGGAGTGCTACTTTCTCTACAAGCGACAGCGTTGGATTCCAGGTAAGCCTTCATCGCTAGTTGGTTTATTTGCAATTAGGAACCTGCACTATAGCGTGTGACGATTGTTGATAGACCTGGTCTGGGCTAGTAGGGATCGCCTCTGTCCGCAGAGGAGATTTACCTCTTTAACAAATTGGCGACTCCGCTAGGGAATTAGCTTGTTGTTTGCTTTATAAACTACAGATAGAGCCTGAAGTTAGCCAGATAGCCTTTGAAACGCTCTTGCTCTGCATTAGCAAAGTAGATCAATGCTGCTTCTGTCAATCTCCAGTTTAGTTTATGAATTGAAAACTTGGAGTATTGTCTTGTCTTTCTATCGATTCTTGACTTTGCCTGCTTGATCAGCTATTTTGGCTGGATCTTTTCATGAGTTTGGATTTTGGTTTGAGCTCCAACATCACTGTTCTGCTTCTTGGATTGCTTATTTTTATTTTTTCATAGCAAACTTGATGGCGCGCTTAATAGCCTGACAGCCATGCCAATTGGTGTCAGTTTCTAGTTTATTACCCGTGCCAATCCTGTTATGGCGCTAGTTTAAGCCTGACAGTCGCGCCAATGCTGAAAGGTGCTAGGGTTTTCTTGGTTTTGAGCTTTCTAAGCCTGATCTATGGTTTTGGTTTCATATTTTCGACTTCCTGAGTGTTATGGAGCCTTTTTTGACTGAATATGACCTTCATCCTTTGGTTGTTTGCCCGTTTCTATCGATTTTACATTTTAGCCCTAGGGCATCTAGGTGCTATTGTGCGTCGAGCCTCCCTTGGAAGTTTGTGGTTTTTATTTGCTCTGTAAAATTTGTGATTGCTTCTCTGCATTCGTTTGGTGGTTGTTTATCATCTCATTGCGTTATTTGAGTGATTGGCTTCTTCTTCATTCGAATTTCGCTTTTTCTCACTTTGAGCCTCGATTACATGGTTCATTTGAGTCTTGGAGATTCTGATTGAAGTGGTGAGTCTGGTCTTGGTTGGGATAAATTCTTTGTTTTTCCATTTTTAGGCATTGGCGCTTGTTGTCAGTTAGCAACCCGCGCCAATTTTCCATTGGCGCTAGTTGTCAATGACAAAGTCGTGCCAATTTCAGGGTGTGTGAAAATTGAGATTTTTTCCCTAAATCCTTCACCAATGTGTCTTTCCCTTCTGGTTTTTTCACTGTATGAGCATAGATTACATTTCTCATTGTTTGAAATGTCTTATTTCCATGATTAATTGATGTAAGAGGGAATGAATGCCTTGTTTTGATCTCATGCTTTGGAAGTCCTTTTTGTGTTTTGTCACCTTTTGAGAATTTCGTTACAAAGTGTTTAAAACAACGATTTCATTCTTAGTGTTTGTTTACATCTCTTTTGCATTCATCTAGGAGATTTTCATTCTTTTAGTTTTCGTCTCATAGTTTGCTTTTAGTTAAAATGCATTAGATCACATTGCATTGAAAAGTATTTTTTGAGATCCATCATTGAACTTAGATTACATTGTTTAATGATTGAAAACTAGAAATTGCTTTGAGTGCATTGTCTTTCATTAAAATTATGCATTAAGTAGATTCTCATTTCATCGAAAAATGCATTGAGTGCATTCTTATCATTTGAAAAGAAGAAGGAAATTGTGCATAGATTGCAATTGCATAGTTTTTGAAAAAGAGGATTTTGCATAGATTACATTGCATTATTCACATCGTTGAATGTTTGAAATTACTTTTGGATAGTGAAAGTCATCTAGTTTGGAAATATTTTGTTTACAGTGTTGTCCCGAATGTCTCAACTACTAGTCAATCAGTTCCTCCACCTGAACAACATCATGTTGATTCCAAGGTGGACCTCTCCCCTTCTTCACCTGTTTTTGCATCCTCATCTTCTACTTCGCCTGGTGAAAGTCTGGATTCAAGTAACCAGGTGGCTAAGAAGAAGAAGAAGAAGACAAAGAAGAAGAAGCCCGATAAATGAGAGGCTAGCTCTGCGGCTATTGCGCCTAAGAAGCCTTCCATCGATAAACCTTCCAACCCTCCGCGGAAAGTCAAGTTCCCTTGCATGTTGTGCACAGGAGATCATCTTCTTCGAGATTGCCCTGGCATTCCCAAGGTACTCGAAGTATGGTCCATCGGTCATCTGTCATTGCCTTTGGCTTCTGGGAGTCGGGCTGGGGGCACATCTTCAACTGGTGTTGGTAAAACTCCTAAGAAGCAGGGTAATATTACCAATCCCTGTAACTTGTGTGAAGGGCACCATGCCATTCACCTTTGTCCATATATGGATGAATCCAAGAGAGTTTTGGATAACTCGGCTATTTCTGTGACGTGCCTTCTGGCTGGTTACAAATAGCTTTCTTTGAGTACTCCACCAATTGATCTTACGATTGGTCAAGAGCCATCCTTGGTCGATCCCACTCCCTCAGAAATTCAAATTCAGGAATCCATCCCCGACCAACCTTTGGTTGTGGGATCTGTTGCCCCATAAGCGGTGCACCAGGTCTTTTCTGTTGAGAGTGGACCTCACACCCCTCATGTTCTTCTGGTTTCTTCAGATTCCTCGGGCTTGGAGAAATATTCTCCTATCCCTATACCTCAAGAAGTTGCTCCTCCACCTCCCGTGATGGAGGTCCCAAAGGATACTCCTCCTGCCTTCGAGATGAGGGTTGTGTAGGATGCTTCTTCTTCTTCCGTAACACCATGGGAAGACCATATCAGTTCAATGGTAACCCCTCCAAGTAGTTTGGTCACTTCCTTTGATTGGAATCGATTTGTAGGATACCGCCTTCCATCTTATGTGCCTTTTGAGACCACAGTACAGACTTTTGGTCTGGTCGTACACATCACCATTATAGATGAAGGCGCAACTGTTAGTGTTCTATCCTCAACTACTTGGAAATATTTTGGCTCACCGCCGCTTACGCCTGTTACACAGAATATGTTGACGTTCAACAGAAGAACTAGTCAACCATTGGGGATCCTTCCAAGGTTACCTGTTACTTTGGGAGGTAAAACCGTCCATATGGACATGATGGTTGTTCCAGGCCCCTTGGATTTCAATCTGCTCTTGGGGGCGATTACACCTATGCCATGGGAGCGCTTGTCTCCTCCCTTTTTCGTGTGGTCTGTTTTTCGCATGAAGGACGGATCATGACCATTGATCAGCTTTCATTCTTTGGTTTTGATGTGGCAACTGGCCCACCATCATCCCTTCCTGGTTTTTATCCACCCGTTGTATCTGCCCCACCTCAGGTCAACTATGTGGCTACCTACCCTGTGCCTGTGCTTAGTGATAGTGTCGTCGTGCATCGTGTGCTGGGGGCATTGGGTCCAGACTTCCAATATGTTTTCCTTCCATAGGACGGGAAAATATTGGAAGCCATGACTTCTTGTTCATTATGATGAGGTCGGTTGGAGCACAGTTCATTTTCTTGTGTCAAGCTCCTTAAAAAATGAAACAAGGTCGTCGGAGCATAGTTCTTTTCCTTGTGTCAAGCTCATTAAAAAATGAAACAAGCTGGTCAGAGCACATTTCATTTTCTTGTGTCAAGCTCCTTAAAAAATGAAACAAGGTTGTTGGAGAAGACTTCCTTGTCTTGTGTCAAGCTCCTTAAAAAATGAAACAAGGTTGTCGGAGCAGAGTTCCTTGTCTTGTGCCAAGCTCCTTAAACCATGAAACAAGGTGTCCTGAGGATAGTTATTTTAATGTGTCAACCTCGTTAAAATAATGAAACACGTTCTTGATCAATTCGAGTCTTTGGTTAGATCTCATAAAATCCCAGTCGAGTCTTTATTAGATCTCGTAACTTGAACCTTCACTCCCTCCATCTGTTTACTCAGGTGCATGGACTAAAGCTTGGGGGGCATGTACCTCAAATTGAGTCACCATGCTAGGGGCATGCTTACTTTTTCAAGCATAGTTTGTTTTCGTTTCAAGCTTGTGTAAAAATGAAACCGGTTTCAAGCATAGTTTATCTTTGTTTCAAGCTTGTGTAAAAATGAAACCAACTTCAAGCAGATTTTTCTGATTTCAAGCTTGTATAAAAATGAAACCATTCCTATTTTACCTCTTGTGATTGCCATTTTGTCAACCTATTTTGTCAGATGAGCCTAGGTTTTCTCACTCCATCGTCACTATCTACTTGGCCGATCATATGCCTTCACTTGGTTGTTTTACCCATTCCCAAGGAACCGCTACGATGAGTAGTCTTGTTAGCCAGCCTCTCGACTTTTATCATGTTTTGAGCAGTTCCACCCTTACCGGAACCAGTTGCTACCCTTTATACCACTCGTTCCTCCAAGAGGAGTCAAATTTCAGCTCTTTTCTGACTCTCCAAACATGAAAAGATTGTCGAGTCCCTTGTCGTTTCAATATCGTTAAAGCGGTCACGAAACGACATCTACCCAGTATACGTTTACCCCTTTTTTGGGCTGGGATAGATTATTTACGAAAAAGGAATACCCTAGACTATCACGACTAGGAGGCTTTCTCAGACAAAGTTTTCTACCTTTTTGGATATGAGAAACTACTTACGAAAAGGGACCTTTGGAGTTTACTTTTCCGCTGTCTTTTCAAACTCTCTAAACATGAAAAGACGCCGAGTTCTTCCTTTGTCAGACTCGTTAAACCCTGATGACATTGGATTCAGTCGTAATGAAAGTATCCGAGCTCCTCCTTCCTAGGGCTCGTTAAATGTACTAGGATGGGCTTATACAGCAAGCATATGGTATCCTCTTCAAGCTTGTGTAAAAATAAAGAGGTACTTGCCAGAAATGGTGGGGAAAATGGAACCAACATCTTTGTCGCGTCGGCAGTATGTCGCTCTTGAACATGGCACTTGTCTACATTCGTGTTGGGTCGGGGACGGCTCATCTCATTTTTCACTTGCCTCCTTGGGTTTGGGTGATCCCTTTTGACCTCTCATCTGCTCTTTGCCTCGTCATCATGACCTCTAATCTATTGATGTCAAATACTTCCAAATCCACTGTCGTGCCGCCGATATGTTCAAGAGAAGTTGACCTCTGCAAATTCCAACCTTCCTCTGATTCTCATCCGATCTTGATTCACAAATACATCATGTTCCTTTGTCTCGTGTTGATGATGTGGGAAACACTATGGCCCACCTTCAATCAAGGTCACTTCCTGTCGACTTCAGCTCATTATCCAGGAAGCTAATCTAGAGACTCCCTTCTGGTACCTTGGAGCCTGCATGCCTCAATGGCAGGTTCTTCGCGTTCGACGTGAGGTTCTCATTATTGGCCTCCGATCGAGTGATTCTACGGGTGTCTGATGCCAACTCATTGATTCGCATGCCATAGATTGTAACTGTAGTACCTTGAGGGCCATTGTCATTATTGGTGGTACCTCTCACATCTGTTAATAGCTTTCATCACTAGTTGGTAATCAGACGTTGTTCTTGCATGTTCGACTTCAACTCACTTATTCACATGCTTGAACTTGTGCTTTGTTCGGGTCGAGATGGAGCACAAGACCCTGGATTTTGTTTGTTGGAATCCAGGCTACGATTTTGTGGATTATTATGATTGGTTACATGACTCATTCACTGGATGGCTGCGACCATAGCGGAGTCTATTTTTCGATCCTCACTGGATGGCTGTGTCCATGCCTCGGATCTAGATTATTACATACTCTGTTATGGATGGCTGCGCCCATACCACATATATATCATGTATTTGAGATATTAGTTGTACTTCTTTACGCAGGTTTTTCGATGGTGGTGTTTTCAGTTGGACACGTTCTCGTAAATCATTTCACCCCTCTCTCTCTTTCGGGCCTCATGCTTTAGGGGGCATCTGTTACACAACAATTTGTCACCATCCCTGCGATTTTCCATCTCGCACAATTGGAGGGCTCATTCTGTGACTTGTGAGCAGTGACATGACTCGAAACCACTTTCATGACATCCCTATAAACATGAGCTTTCATTGCCCTGAAAACAACTCCTTGTGAAAAACCCTAAAAACACCCCTTTTTGCATTCGTGCGGGAGGCCAGTTCAGTACCCGCGCCAATGGGGGAAATCATTCAAATAGGGCGCGCCAATTGGCGCTTTGTCTCAGAGTCGCACTCGCGCCAACCATTTTAAGGAGTGTTTTTTAAAAATAAATGGCGGAAGTTTCGTCCTAACTAATCCATAAACTGACATCTAATTTGAGTTAGGAGGTTTGGCTCTGGATCTCCATGTAGAGGAAGTGTTTTTCCACCTCTCATGGAAGCTTCCTTGAGGATAGGGCCAATCCCATGATTATAGGGATCCCAACTCACCTTCCTCCATCTATAAAATCTTGCTCATCTTCTTTGCAAGCTAGCTCCCAAGAGCCATCAGAGCCTTATGCTGCAAGAGCCTTGATTCATTCCCTTAAGGCCAAATCCAAGCAAGGAGATTATTGTCGAGACATACGAAGAGAGAGGCTTGTCCTATCCCCGATAGGATTTTTTCGAGACGTGTTCCTCTGGTGACCCTCCGAAGGAGAATTCAACGTCAGAGCCAGGTTGTATCCTCCTTTGATTGATTAATGATAAGCGACTATTGGTTATGGTTCCACTCTTTTTGTTGATTATGATAATGAGTTATGTCTTCTCTAACTGACATATAGTTGCATATACTGGATTTTACACTTGTGTTTGTTGTGTTTCTTGCGTGTGCAGATGTCTGGTCATGGAGATCGTGAGGATCATGATCTACCAGAGCTAAGGAACAGGAGTGCTACTTTCTCTACAAGCAACATCGTTGGATTCCAGGTAAGCCTTCATCGCTATTTGGTTTATTTGCAATTAGGAACCTACACTATAGCGTGTGACGATTGTTGCTAGACCCAGTCTGGGCTAGTAGGGATCACCTATGTCCACAGAGGGGATTTACCTCTTCAAAACCCCTTCATGGACCAAATAGCCTCCTCCTTGCTTCAAGCCATCTAATATCATCCTGGTGTGAAGATCTTTGGAGTACTCCATAAGGAGTTGAGATCTCCAATATGGATCCACACAGCTCAACAATGACAGCGCTACTGCTACATCTATGGTGTTGCTTTCCTTGTTGTTGATTTCTTCTTTGACATTACACATGCCAAATTTTTTTGTTGGGAGGCTGATCCTCCCCTTTCCTTTCACCCACAGCACTGTAGCTTTCTCTCTCATTGCTCCAATCCTTGCTTGATCTATGTTTGGAGCAGCACTTTTTGAGGCTTCCTCCACATTATCAGAATCTAATGACATTCTAAGTGGCTTGCCATGAGGTAGGAATGTTCCTTGCAGCATTCTCATAAACATGAGAGAAGTAACTGTGAGATCCGTGCTTCCACTGTGCAAATCCATCTCTATTGTTTTTGTGGAAACATTAGGTGTAGGATAAGTGTGCATGCCTTGAATTATTTTTGGTTTCCCACTCTTCAAGTCCACCCACTCCATTTGCAAGGCTTTCCAATCAGTGTTAACCTTCCCCGAGGTAATCAACCACTGGACACCCAAGATGATATATGTGTCTGGTATGTCAACTACAAAGAAGTGGTCCACCAGGGTGTAGGAGCCCATAGTGACAGAAAGTGAGGGAACATATTGCATGCATTGCATGGTTCTATCCATTGGAACTAAAATAGAGAACCCATCAAAAGTGTCAGTGGGGATTCCTCTCCTCTGCACAAGGTGAGCATCAATAAAGTTGTGGGTTTCCCTACTGTTAATCAGAATAGAAACTCTTTGGTTCATGACTGAGCCTTGCACTCTTAGGGTCAAGTACTTAGGCACTCCTCTCAAAGAGGCAAGAGTCCCACTTGTTGGAGCAAAGGCTCCCTCTTCATCGTTGGATGGTGATTTATCTTCCTCCTCGTCATCACCAGCACTGTGACCCCTCCTACGTCCATCATTCCCATCTTCCTCCTCAAAATCTGAGAAGACTTCTATATAGTGTGCCCTTTTAGTAGCACATCTATGTCTCGGTACCCATGGCTCTTGGCAAGTGAAACACAATCTCTTTTTCCTCAACTCCCTCCGGAGATCAATGTCAAGAGGTTTCTTCAGTGAGCTCTCCTTGGGTCAAGTAGCTTTCCCTTCTTTCCCCTTAGAAGAGTGAGGGGATTTTCTTTGGAAATTTTCCTTTGCTCTTGGCAGGGCATCTTGGAGATCTCTAGCTCTCTCAATGGCATCATGAAAAGTGATGGGCTTGGTAGACTTAACCAACCCATGAAAAGGTTCCTCGAGGCCATCAATGAACATGTAGACTCTCCTTGCTACAGACAGATCAGGGAACATGACTGATAATCTCAGGAACTTAGAGATATAGGCCTCTACATATCCTGTCTGCTTCAGCTTTGCAAGACTTATGAAAGGTGCCTCGGGATCCTTTCGGTCAAATCTCTCCACCAATATTCTCGTGAGCTTAGCATAGGTAGAGACATTACTGTGTCTCAATGTAGATAGCCCATGGAACCACCAGTTGTGGGCTTCACCCTCAAAGTGCAACGCAGCAATCTTGATGGCTTCTACTTCGAGGACTTTGTTCAACTGGAAATAGATATCCAGCTTTTCCACCCATGCTTTGGCAGAACAAGAGGATGATCCATCGAACTTGGGAAAAAATAATCTACCCACAGTGTGGTGTCTCCCATGAAAGAAACCACCATCTCTATACTGCTGCCATGGTCTCCTTTGGTCCTTGAGATGGAAAAAGTCTTGGAAACTCAAGTTATCCTTGAATCTCTGACTCTGTGAGTCATATTCCACAAAGTAACCTTCCAGGGAGATTGGCTCTTGCGGTCCTTCATTCTCTACAGCCAAGAAGGTAGGAATAGTAGAGCGTTTTGAGGCCTGTGGAGCTTGTGGCAACCTTATAGGTTGACCAGTCACATAATGAGACATGTAAAAACTTTCTCCTTGATGGAACCTCCCAAGAGATTCCCTCATCCTATCCACCCTCCGTTATAAAATTAAATATTACAGAGCAATGCAACACATAAAATATGTGGAAAAATACAAGCACACAAAACACATAAAACCAGAGAGACACAGATATACGTGGTTCACCCAGTTTGGGCTACGTCCACCCCGAACAGCCAGTCCTTCCTTTCTATTATCTAGCAAAAATGAAGAGACAAAACCTACAACAGATCCGCTGTAATATCCTCTGTTCTCTCTCACAGTCTCCCTCTCTGTTTCTCGCTCCGAGAATACACACATAATACACAGCCGCAATACAATACCCTCATATATACAAGGGGGTTTCCTTCTAGGGAAAAAAACCCTAATCTAAACATAACTTCTACCGTCAAATCATTTGCCTAATGAACGGCCCAGATTGACTACAAATTACTATACTTTTACAAGGAAATTTTACATCTATTTTTAGCTTCGGGAGCACTGCCCACGAAAACCCCCACCAGGGGGGGGGCTCCGAAAAGCACTGCTTCCCCCCCTGGACCCCCCATGGCAGCGATTAATTACGGATGACGTTGCCACCCCTTTGAAGGTATAGGGGTCCAATGCTGTGATACAAAGTAAACAAGATAATCAGGCTCCACACCCAACAATCTCCCACTTGGAGACTGATTGTAGCAACTCCACCACTGCTTCATTTGTTGGACAATGACTCCTCTTTGGACCTGGTTGTTTCTCATCTTCATCGTCATCCTTGAAGACCAATTGAAACTAAGCATGTTCTCAGTTTCTCCCTGGTTACAACTTTTGTTAGCATATCTGCAGGATTCTGGCTAGTGTGTATCTTTTCCAGCTTCAACTCTCCATCTTCCAATACTGACCGTATGAAATGGTACTTGAAATGTATGTGTTTAGTCCTGGAATGAAATGCTGAGTTATTTGCAAGATGAATGGCACTTTGGCTATCACTGTATAACGTGCCCATATCATGCTTCTTACCTAATTCATCCATAAACCTTTGTAACCAAATCATTTCTTTACTAGCCTCTGTAGCAGAAACATACTCTGCTTCTGTTGTTGAAAGTGCAACAACACTTTGGATTTTTGAAACCCAACTGACAGTTGTTCCACCTACAGTAAATACATATCCTGTAGTGCTCCTCCTGTTATCTCTGTCACCTGCCATATTTGCATCAACATATCCCCGTAGAGCAATGTTTGAACCACCAAAACATAATGCTTGATTTGTGGTACCTCTCAAATATCTGAGAATCCATTTTACTACCATCCAATGTTCTTTTCCTGGATTATTCATGTACCTGCTTACAACTCCCACTGCATGTGCAATATCAGGCCTTGTGCATACCATTGCATACATTAAGCTTCCAACTGCTGATGCATATGGAACTTTAGACATATAATCCATGTCTTCTTGGGTCTTTGGGCACATCTCCTTACTAAGTTTGAAATGGCTAGCAAAAGGTGTACTAACTCGTTTTGCATTCTGCATATTAAATCTTTTCAACACCTTTTCTATGTACTCATTCTGAGACAGTGTTAATTTGCGATTTTTCCTGTCTCTAGTTATCCTCATACCAAGGATTTTTTTTGCAGCTCCCAAATCCTTCATTGCAAATGAATTTGCCAATTTTCTTTTGAGCACATTTATTTCCTGCATGTTAGACCCTGCAACAAGAATGTCATCTACATACAATAACAATATAATATAGCTGCCATCATTTTGCCTTTTTAGATAAACACAATGATCAGAGTGACATCTAGTATAACCTTGTTCGGACATAAACTTGTCAAATTTTAGATACCACTGCCTTGGAGCCTGTTTTAAGCCATACAAGCTCTTCTTTAACCTGCACACCAATTTTTCTTTCCCTTTTACCTCATATCCTTCTGGTTGCTGCATGTATATCTCTTCCTGCAAATCTCCATGGAGAAATGTTGTCTTTACATCTAACTGTTCAAGATGTAAATCTTCCGCTGCTACAAGAATTAATATGGTTCTGATTGAATTCATCTTAACAATAAGAGAAAATATTTCATCAAAATCAATACCTTTCTTTTGTGCAAACCCCTTCACCACAAGTCTAGCTTTGTACCTCTGTTTTCCTCCATGTTCTTCCTTCAGCCTGTAAACCCATTTATTCTGTAATGCAGTTTTACCTGCAGGCAACCTGACTAAGTCCCAAGTTTGATTATGCATTAAGGAGTCCATCTCTTCTTCCATGGCTAGCTCCCACTTCTTCCTACTTTCAACCTGCATTTCTTCTTCATAACATTTAGGTTCACCAGAATCAGTCAACAATAAATAATATAATGAAGGAGAGTATCGTTCACGGGGTCTACTTATCCTAGTAGATCTTCTAACACCACTTTCAGGTGTTTGAGGTGCTTGTTGCTGTTGTGGTGGTTGTTGCTACTGTGGTTGTTGATTATTATTATTTTCAGGCACCTTTAATTTTTCAATTATATCATCAGGAATCGTGTATTCCTTGCTTTCTTTTACCTGTTTCTTTTCCTGCAACTAATTCTTATACAAGACCTTTTCATTGAATATTACATCTCTGATCCTAATGATTTTGTGATTTTCATAATCATATAAGCGATAAACAAAATCATTAGCACCATATCCAATAAAGGTACATTTCTTTGATTTTGCCTCAAGATTTGTTCTATTTTCTTTATTAATATGGACAAAGGCCTCACAACCAAAAGGCTTTAAAAAAGAGTAGTTTACCTTTTTACCTGTCCATGCTTCCTATGGAATACCACCATCCAAGGAACTTGAAGGCCATCTGTTTATTAGATAAACAACAATATCTACAACATCTACTCAAAATTGTAAAGGCAATCCTACATGCAATCTCATGCACCTTGCACGCTCCATGATTGTTCTGTTCATCCTTTCTGACACACCATTTTCTTGTGGTGTTCTTGGAACTGTCTTCTCTCTACGAATTCCATGCTCTGAACAGTACCTATCAAACTCTTTGCTGTAATATTCACCTCCATTGTCTGATCTAAGACACTTCAACTTCTTTCCTGTCTCAATCTCAACCAAAGCTTTCCATTTCTTGAAAGTATCAAATACATCAGATTTATTCTGAATACAATAAATCCATGTTTTTCTAGTTGGTTCATCAATAAAAGTAACATAATAACGAGAGCCACCGAGAGATGATACCTAAGCAGGTCCCCATAAATATGTATGCACAAGCTCCAATTTTTCACTCTTCTTTCTTTCCAAACTCTGAGAAATCTGACTCTCTTTTGTTTTCCATAAATGAAATTCTCACAGAAATCCAAATCAACATTCTTCAATCTTGGCAAAAAATTTCTTGAGTGAAGAATCTTCATTCCCTTCTCACTCATGTGTCCGAGCCTATGATGCCATAATGCTGCATCTTCTCCTTTGGAAGTTAAAGCATTAATAGAGTTAGAAATAACATTGCATAAATACAATGTACCAACCTTTTCACCTTTTGCTATTACGAACGCTCCTTTGGTGGCCTTCCAAGTTTTATCTGTGAAAGTTGTCACACAACCTTCACTGCCTAACTGCCCTGTTGAAATCAAATTTTTCTTCAGATATGGAACATGCCTTACCTCCTTTAGTAGCCATTGGTTTCCATTCTATTGTTTTACAAGAACTTTACCCATTCCAACAATTTTACAGGGTTTATCATCACCCAAACGAACTTGTCCAAAATCTCCTTGAACATAGTCATGAAAATATTTCTTATCACGTGTGGCATGGAATGAAGCCCCTGAATCTACAACCCAAGAATCATTAACATTTTCGAAAGAAAGAATCAAAGCATCATGTAACACATCACCTGTCACATTTGCTTCATGATTATTTTCTTGCTGTGTGTCTCCTTCTTTTCCCTTCCGAGATCTACTGTCTTTCTTTAGGTGTCCTTTCTTTCCGCAATTCCAGCACACTATCCCCAATCTGGACTTGGATCTGCCTTTCCTTGATTTACTATGATATCCCAAGCTCTTTCCTCTTTCCATTCTTCTTCCCCTAGACTTTGCACTCAAAGCATTACCTGATGTCTCACCGGAGCTTTTCCGTCGCATTTCCTCACTAAGGATAGCACCAACAACATCATCAAACTTTAAAGTACTAGATCTAGAGACAGAGTTACTAATGGCCATTACTAAACCATTCCAACTCTCTGGCAATGAGCACAAGAATAACATAGCTCTAACTTCATCATCAAAGTTTACCCCTACAGAACTTAACTGACTGGTAACTGTATTAAATTCATTTAAATGGTCTGCAACAGATCCACCTTCCGACATCTTCATATTAAATAGTTGTTTCATAAGAAATACCTTGTTTGAGGCCGAGGGTTTTTCATATAGTTTTTCCAATGTCTGCATCAAACCCTCTGTTGTTGTTTCCTTCGAAATATTGAAGGCGACTGACATTGAAAGGCACAAACGTACTGTTCCAAGTGCCTTTCTATCAAGAATGTTCCATTCTGCGTCTGTCATGGCCGTTGGCTTCTTTGTTTTTCCGCTCAATGGTAGGTACAGATATTTCTGATACAGATAATCTTCCATCTTCATCTTCCACAACGAAAATTTTTTTCCGTTAAATTTCTCGACCCTAAACTTACCATCGTCTGTCATCGCTCCCACTCAAACCAGGAACCCTTCTTTCCTGCGAGTTTATCAGCCAAATATACCTTCGTCTCTGATACCAGTTGTTAGAAAATTAAATATTACAGAGCAATGCAACACATAAAATATGCGGAAAAATACAAGCACACAAAACACATAAAACCAGAGAGACACACTTAGTGAACACACTGAAAACACATGCTCCACCCCACAACTGCCTTTCATTATTTATAATAAAGTGATGTCCAGCAATGACTTTTTGTATTATTCACTTTTCTCATTTCCTCTCCGTTTTCTGTCAGAATACACACAATACACAGCCGCAATACAATACCCTCATATATACAAGGGGGTTTCCTTCTAGGGAAAAAAAGCCTAATCTAAACATAACTTCTACCGTCAGATCATTTGACTAATTAACGGCCCAGATTGACTAGAAATTACTATACTTTTACAAGGCAATTTTTACATTTGTTTTCAGCTTCGAGGGTGCTGCCCCCGAAAACCCCTGCTAGGGGGGGGCTCTAAAAAGCGCTGCCGGACCCCCCTAGACCCCCCACCACAGCGATTAATTACAGGTGGCGTTGCCACCCCTTTCAAGGTACAGGGGTCCAATGTTGTGATACAAAGTAAACAAGATAATTAGGCTCCGCACCCAACACCCTCATCTCTTTTATCTCCTTGGAAAGATCTTGCATAGTATCCAAGAGATTTTTTTCAAACTCCTCAGCTTCCTTATCATTCACATATTCAGGGGCTTTCCCCTTGTCTCGACCCTTGTCAGGGTCATCACTGGTATAGTCATACTTTTTATGACTTCTATTTTGGTACCTCCTCTCCCTCTTAGTGAGAGGATACTCTTCTTCAGAATGTATCATGACTGGTGCTCCAAGGCAAGCATAGGCTGTGCCAAGAGTGGAGCTCCGATACCACTGTAATGATCCTTTTTCAGGAATTTCAACAAGGTGCTCAAGAGAAATGATGTATAAGTAAAAATGTGCAAAAATAATGCATATCAGGACTTGTTTCCTCTTATTTATGCTATATGGGACTTATATATGGAATTTAATCTAAAAAAATCATTTTAGATACATTAAACAGATCTCCCAAAAACTAGACTAGCTAAAAGGCACCCAAAGAGGGAGGCTACAGCCAAATGCAAACACTGCTTCAGAAATTGTGCAGTTTGATCAGATGTTTAGTGGAGATTAGTAAGGAGGTTTATATTTCAGTAATACAAGAGCAAATTAGCATTAATATTAATCTCTTTCACTCTACAGTAGAATACATGAGACAATACAGCAAGAATCTTCAGAAAAGAGAGCTATAACACATGTACAGTTGCAGAAATGGCTCAACAACATTATTTTTAAGGAGCTTCAGCAGCTGGAATTTACAACTCAGATCTAGGACAGATCTGTGGACAAAACATCAGATCTATTTCAGATTTGGAAGCTAGATAGTCTTCTCTTCAAGATCCACTTGGAATTTTGGAAAAAGCATGCATAAATAAGAGTAGATCTGAGAAACAAGTTGCAGATCTGGAAATTTCTGCCGTAAATTTCTGAATATTACATTTCATTACAATGGATCATATCTAAACAGAACATAGATCAATAAGCTAATCTATGGATCACCAAGTGGAAGGCAAAGCCCAACACTAGAGATCTCTGATCTAAACTATGAGCAAGACGCCATGAAAACCCTCATATGGAAATAATGCAGTCTACTCATGGGAACAGCGCTGGAGCAAAAATGACATAGAAAACTACTGTAAAATTTCAGATCTAAAGCACAAATAAATGAGACACTCTTCCATGAAGTCAAAGGACCCACTCCATTGAAAGAGACTTCCAAAATACACTAGATCTCTGCAGATCTAGATCCCCACTTGCTGCAGCTTGCAGAGACAGCAAAACCCTCAATGGATTAGTGCTGCCAATATAAGTAGAACTTGGACTCAAGCCTGATAGTGGTTCAATTCAGCAAACTTTCCTCCAAGAATCCTCAAAGGAAGAGGTGAAATCGCTACATAGGAATTCCAAATACAATCCTTCACTAAACAACAGAGAATGAAATATGATCAATCAACAACCTTCTCGTGTTGCCCTCATTTTCCTTTTATAAGATGAGAAAGCTTTTGCAAACCCTAAACCATATTGATGAGTTAGCCCTTTTCATATGAGAGGCTTGCTTCTAGAACTGCGTTGTCCCACTTAGAGATGCAATGAACCTAGACAACACTATTGATTTGGTCAAGGTAGACCCAGTCTTTAGCTCAAACCTCTTCCACACCTACAAGTGATTATTTACATGGCCCTGATTTGTCTTTGTTCACATGGGCATTGATTTATTCAGACTTTTCAGGAGTTTTACATGTCCTCCTTTATTCATTTATTCATGAAACAGGAATTAAAACAAAATTGAATGTTCCTCTTAGCTAAGGCTAAGTGGGAACATTACAAGATGCAATAATATAGATATATATTCAAGCTAGTTAGCTAAATGAGTAAAGCATAAACCATATACATCAACCAAGATCTTGCAATATGGAAAATCAAAGCCAACACAAATGCATATAGGGAAAAATAAGCAGTACTCTTTATTGATGATAGAAGGAGATGTTAAAACCTAGTGACTGATTTGAAGTGACCTTCTAGCAATGTTCCCAAACCTCATCACAGTATAAATCTCTCCAGCAGTAGCTTCACAAATCTAGCTCTCAATTGAAAATTCTCTGGCATTTCTCTACTCAAATTCTTCCTTCCCAAGCACTCAGATCTGTGCCCAATTTATAGATGAACTGAAGGTTGTTTTGCAATCAATGACTTTCCACTAATAGGAAATATATGTTTCCAATCATGTAGATGTCAAATGGACACTTGGATCCGAAGCTTGACACGTGTGAACTCTTCTAGAAGGCACTGGCTAAGTGGAGATTTGAGAACAATGAGAATTTCACTCCCAATGTGACCAATCTTGGGAAGTGATTTGCAAAGCAGCCTTGCATGGGGCTACCTCCATATGCAATGCACTTAAGCCCCTTAGATCGTGCATTGGTGAGCTCTCGTATGCTATATAATAAGCTTCAAACCATGGAAACCTTTGCTTGATGAAAGTCTTGCTTGATTTGTCTTGTTTCTTGTCTTACGGCATGTAGCAGCTGAAATGATAGGGAATGATAGACCCTTGATCATTGGTCCTGGAGATGATGTCTAGTAAACCAGGTCATTGGGAATGGTGCCCAAATTGACCTATAAAACACATCTAGTCAGTCATGCTATAAACTAGATCAATCATAATTCCTTTTACCCCTTAACATCCTAATTGCACAAGAACGCCTCTCCTTAATCATAATTTCTTCCTAAAACAACATTAAATCAAGCTCTTTAAGCTCCAACACAGTATATATGCATGTGGACTTGCGTTCACTAGTAAGTTTCTCCATGTCGGGCAATGCTTATCACCAGCAAGTTTCCCTGTATTGGGTTGCATAGATTCTAGAAATTTGGGAAAAAGAGAGAGAATCATGAACCCTCTTCTTCTAGAATCTTACACTATTTGTTACAACTCATTACCTCATATAAAAATATCTAATCCTATCCTATCCATCCTTGGAGTTTCCACCCCTTATCCTTTGATCCTGTCCCCCCATCAAGAGTGGATCTCAAAGCCTAGATTGGTAAATGGATAAGAACTCCAAACTTACCATCCACTTCTATATATTTGTTGTAGAAATTATATACAATATGCATGTATATATCTAGATTCTCCTGATCTAACAATATTTATCTTATTTCTAACTACAGAATCCTTCCACTTTTAATATTTTGCGGAAATTAAACATTCAATTGCAAACACATGAAGAAATAAAAAAAAAAAATCGAACATAACACAGTTGTTTAAAGAGAAAGCCTAAAGCTAAAAATACCAAATATCATATATTATGTATCATGGAGATCATGTAAAAATCTCATACAAAGCTTAGTACATCAAGCTCTCAGTACAATCAATCGTCACACACTAATCAGAAAAAATTTGCAAATCCATGCACTGATTTCTTGCCACCTGTTATCCTGCCTCCACTGTGCAATCCCTGCTGAAGAATAGCTCTGAATGAATTCGAATTACCCTTGCCTTGATTGCGCAATCCTCATTGGAAACTCCAATGTGTGTGTGGTGCAATCAATGCATCACTATAGTCACAACAAATAGTCCATCTTGCCCTTTCACCTATCTCTCCACCGGGTCTCCACTGAAACTGCCATGCACTGTATTTAACTACTGTATTTTTCAGTTGATTAATGAGTTACTATTTGTGAATTAATTAACTAATTAATTCACTCCACTCTCACTAGTGTATCGTTCATTTAGACTAGATACAACTAGCTCAACTGAGTTTAACTCCATTAACTGAGTTAAACTAAATAAAAAATCCATGAACTACTCTTACAAATCTGTCATAACTTTGCCACTTCAGTTCTAACTGAGTCCTCCATGCATGAACCACCAGTAAACCATAGGAATTGTGTAATTCCTTCAGCCCACTGATTTTCCAAATCTGTGCACTGAAATTAAGTGCTCCAAGAGAATATGTTGTTGTTTACTGTCGGATTATTATTAAGAGCTAATAATAATCGACACTTCTATTTTTAGATCGATGATCTATAAATAGGCTTTGCCCAATATTCTAAAAATAGAATTTCATCTATTTTTCCAACTTGACCAACCATCCACAAATAGCATCCTGCAACTTCTGAAATATGATCACCATGTCTAAAAATAGACATAGTCTAAAGATAGACTTGCGCCTAAAATAGCCTGCGGGCCCACTTACTGAAGGTGACTCATTTTCACTAAGCTCATCATGTTGTTGAATCTCAACACTCTCTCTCAACAAGATAGGGATTATCCTTCACCCCGATCTTGCCTTTATGGTATTCTAATTTTCTCCTGGTGAGCGCCTTCGTCAGAATATCTACATCCTGATCTTCCGTAGGAATGTACTGAAGCAACATGATCTTCCACTGCACACAATCTCTGATATGATGATACCAGATATCAATATGTTTAGATCTATCATGAAACATAGGATTAATCGAGATTTTAATGCAACTCGGATTATCACAATGTATCACTATAGGATCTAAATGTGAACCGAACAAACCAACTAGGATCTTCCTCATCTAGGTAGCCTCACATGCAGCTTGACTTCCTGCCATGTATTTTGCTTCCGCTGAACTGAGTGCCATGGATATTTGTCTCCTGCTGTACCAAAAAACTATCGTAGATCCGATACTAAAAATCCCTCCTGATGTGCTCTTTTTGTCTGTTGGGCTGCCTACCCAATCTGCATCTATGAAGCCATGTAACTTTACCTCATCTGTCTGTTTGTACTATAATCCATACTCATATGTGTCCCTAATATACCTCAGAACATCCTTTCCTGCCTTTCAAAAGAGCTTGGTAGGCTTAACCATCGCTTGTGAAAGCTAGTTCACCGCATAGCATATGTCCAGTCTTGTATTAACTAAATACATGAGCGAACCCACCAATTGTCGATAAATAGTGGCATCCACTACCTTTGTCGATGTAGCATCCTCTTTTCTCTAGTTTCCTGGAGGCGGAGTTTCGATAGGCTTGCAGCCTTGCATGTGAAACTTCTCCAATATCTCTCGGGCATACCTACCTTGAGACATAAATAGTTCACCTTCCCGCTGCCATATTTCCAATCCAAGGAAATAATGAAGGAGGCCCGAATCCTTCATCTCAAACTCCTTTGCAAGATCTTCCTTGCATGAGTGTATCAACTGCTCATCACCCGTTAGTATTAAATCATCAACATAAAGAACAATGATTAAAAGATTACCCTCCACCACAATTTGGTACAGGTTTGCATCCACCTCACTCTTGGTGAAACCAAGTCCCATGAAATAGTTGTCGATCCATGTGTACCAAGCACGAGGTGCTTGCTTCAGCCCATAAAACACTCTTTTGAGCCTGCACACATGCGAATCACTGTTGAAGATCTCAAATCCTTCAGGTTGCTCAATGTACACCTCTTCCTCAATGATCCCATTAAGGAACGCAGTCTTCACATCCATTTGATGAATGTGCTAACCCATCTGCACTGAGAGAGAAAGGATGTTCCTTATGGAAGAATACCGTGCGACAGGTGCAAAGGTTTCTTCATAATCAATCCCCTTGATCTATGAGAAGCTCCAGGCAACAAATCTTGCCTTATACTTCTCGACGCTCCCATCAGCAGCATGCTTTACCTTATAGATCCATCTTGATCCTATAACTTTTTTACCCACCGGCTTTAGAACAATCTCCCAAGCACTGTTTCTGACAATGGAGTGATACTCCTCCACCATGGCATCTACCCATGTGGGCTACTGCACTTTTTCTTCAAAAGAAGATGGCTCTATCACAATACACTTGCTCATAAGAGTCATGTATCCAGTAAATCAATTAGGTGATTGTCTCTATCTATGATGTGATGTAGGGACTCCTACATTCTGTGCCACATCAAGCTTCAGTTTCTCAGCTTTTGTGGTATGCTTTCTGGCCTGTCTAATGTTTGGTTCTGCATGAGTGGAATCCTCCACTCCATGAATCTCCTCCTGTGGTTGATCCACATCTAGAGGCTCATCTTTGGGAACAAGAAGTTCCTCCTCTGCATGAAGTGTAGCTCCCTCTCAAGCAACAACTTCATGGCTTTCACCTCATTGAATTTTATATCATGTCGTACCACAGTCATACGATTTTCTAGAAAATACACACGATAATTATGGGGTGTTTCTATTTACTCTAAAAATATCCCAACTTCTACAGTCAGCTCCAGCTTCTTCCTATCGTCCTTTGTCACATGAATGTAAACAAATGAGCCAAAAATCTTCAAATGAGAAATATTAGGCTTCTTACCAGTAAAATCTTCTTCAAGTGTACTCATTCCAAGTACTCTATAAGGACAACAGTTTTGCACATAAACCACAGTGTTGCACTCTTCCGCCCATAAGTGCATCGGTAGGCCCTGGTCATGCAACATCGCTCGTCTAGAACCCACGATCATTTTGTTCTTCCTCTCTGCGACCCCATTGTGCTATCGGTTATGAGGCACTATGAGTCCTCTTTGAATTCATTCTTTGCTACAAAAATATTTGAATTCACCCAAGATGTATTCACCACCATTATCGCTCCGTAGAGCTTTCACTTTCTTCCTCGACTCCTTCTCCACCAATGATTTAAACTCACAGAACTTTGAGAATGTTTCACTCTTATTATGCATGAAGAAGATACGACATATGCAGGAATAGTAATAAAAAAATATAACATAATACCTGTGTTTTGTTGTTGAAGCAACCGAGAAAGGTCCACACACATCTGTGTGAATTTTCTCAAGGATCACCGAATCATGGTTCTCCTTCTCATGAAAGGCGGTCTTCACAAACTTACCCATAGTACATCCCTTGCATTAATCTTACTGCGCAAAAGTGCCTTTGGGAATTCCATTAGAAATCTACTGCAAAATCTTCAAAGTGCCATGGTGAATATGGCCCAATCTCCTGTGCCATAATTCGCCCTCATCTCGACTCACCACTTCTTCTACTTTTCCCACCATTGTATCACAGCCATCTACCTCCATCTTGTAGAGATTCTTAACTTGAATCCCTATCCTCTTGGTTTGACCCATTTTTTATGTCACAGGAAAGCTTTTCCATTGCTAAAAACAACTTCATAACCTTTGTCTTCCAATATTGCGACCAAGACCAAGTTCTTCTTCAGACCTGGAACATGCATAGCATCTTTCAACAAGAATGGATTACCGAAATCCCTCTGAAAGGTAATGGTTCCAATGTTGATTGAAATATATCAACCATCATCACCCATATTTATATGCATTTGAAGGTCCTTCTCCTCCAAGTCGCTAAACAACTCCTTGTCTCCCGTCATATGGAAATATGCACCACTATCAAGATACCACACTGAACCCATATAGCTTGAAACCAAGCATGCAATCAAAGAGAAATCAAGTTAAAATTGCGAGGCTAAGGCCTCTCCAATTGTAACTCCAACAGCCTTCTTATTCTTCTTCTTTTGTGGGAAGTTAGTGGCGAAATTCCCATGTTCGTGACAGTGAAAACACTTCACCTTGGACAAATCCTACTTCTTGCTTTTAGCTTCAGATTTTGAAGGAAATTTCTTCCCCATCCCCTTCCTTTCTTTGGCAGCCAAAGAAAAATTCTCTTCATCATCATTCTTCGATGAAGAGCCATCCCTGGTACCTCGCCTTATCTCCTTTTGTACAAGATCCAACCAAAGTCGCTCCCATCCCGGTGGTTTCTCCCGTCCATTGACAGAGTCTTTGTAGCTATGCCAACCCTTCGGAAGCCCAAGGAGAGCCAATCTCACCAATTCTTCATCATCAACAGTAATCCCCACACTTCCCAGTTCATCCCTACAGTGGAAAAACTTCATGAGATATTTTGGAATACTGTAACCCTTCTCCATTTTTATTTTTCTGAGCTTATCTTTCAGTGCCAACTTCCTCTGGTCGCTGTTGCTTTGGAACAAATATTTCAAAGAATTCCACTTAAAAAACGGAGTGGATTTCTTGTGAAGGCTAGACACAATATGGTCCTTCACACCTTCCAATATAATTCTTCTTGTCTTTCCTATATTCTTTTGCCATGCATCAAGTAATGCAGCATCACTAGATCCCGACTTAGGAACATCGCTATCAATGAACTCTTTCAACCCATTATCCTCCAGTACCACCTCCATCCTATCCTTCCAGGCTGTGTAATTCGAGCTCCCATCAAGGTCATACTCCAATCGCAACCCATTGAAATACATTTCAATGTATACTCAACTGTCGCACCAAGAACTTTCTGCAGCAAATTCGAATTTTCCACCAGCACAAACTTAACCATTCTTCACAATTGCAATCTTCAAGAATTAACACTAATTTTATACCATGTAGAAATTATATACAAGATGCATGTATATATCCATATTCTCCTAATCTAACAATATTTATCTTCTTTCTAAATACATAATCCTTCCACTGTTAATATTTTGTGGAAATTAAACATTCAATTACAAACACATGAAGCAATAAAAAAAACAATCGCACATAACACAGTTGTTTAACGGGAAAGCCTGAAGCTGAAAACCCAAACTATCATATATTATGTATCATGGAGATCATGTAACAATCTCATACAAAGCTTAGTACATCAAGCTCTCAGTAAAATCAATCGTCACACACTAATCAGAAGATATATGCAAATCCATGCACTGATTTCTTGCCACCTGATAGCCTGCCTCCACTACGCAATCCCTACTGAAAAATAGCTATGAATGAATTCGAATTACCCTTTCATTGACTTTGCAATCCTCATTGGCAACTCCAATGTGTGTGTGGTGCAATCAATGCATCACTATAGTCACAATAGATAGTCCATCTTTCCCTTTCACCTATGTTGCCACTGAGTCTCCACTGGAACTTCCATGCACTGTAGTTAACTATTGTATTGTTCAGTTGATTAATGAGTTATTATTTGTCAATTAGTTAACTAATTAATTCACTCCAATCTCACTATTGTATCATTCAGTTAGACTAGATACAACTAGCTCAACTGAGTTTAACTCCATTAACTGAGTTAAATTGAATAACAACTCCATGAACTACTCTTCCAACTCTGTCATAACTTTTCCACTTCAGTCCTAACTAAGTTCTCCATGCATGAACCACTAGTAAACCCTAGGAATTGTGTAATTCCTTCAGCCCACTAATTTGCCAAATTTTTGCACTAAAATTAAGTGCTCCAAGAGAATAAGTTGTTTTTTATTTTCGGATTATTATTAAGAGCTAATAATAATTGACACTAATATTTTTAGATCGATGATCTATAAATATACTTTGCCCAATATTATAAAAATAGAATTTCATATGTTTTTCCAACTTGACCAACCATCAACAAATAGCATCCTGCAACTTCTGAAATATGATCACCATGTCTAAAAATAGACATAGTCTAAAAATGGACTTGAGCCAAAAATAGCCTGCGGGCCCACTTAGTGAAGGCGACTTATTTTCACTAAGCTTGTCATCTTGTTGAATCTCAACATTTGCAGGCATCCACAAGCTAGGGGTGGGATTTTGGATATAGATTCTACCCTCATGCTGCTACTATGAAGAGTCATTATTCCATGCATTAGGGTGATTAGAGGTGCACTTTATGGAAAATAAGGAACAAGTCAACTTGGAGAAGCTCTTCTACAAGATCAACTCCTATATTTGGTTGTAACTCACTCCATTTCTGTTAATGCAAATATTTCTTTTTTTTCCTATATATGATGTTATGATCTCATATATTTCAATTCCATGTTAATCCATTGAATGAAGTATTTATATGATGCTACATAGATTTCATAGATCGTTGGCTTGTGTTGTTTTATTTTGTAGGTTCTAATTATAGAGACTGGAACTAGGATTGGAGCATTCAAAAAAAGAGAGGAGCAATGCATACAATGGATCACAAGTAGGCTTCATCCCATTATATATCTACTTCAAGGGAAACATTAGCTTCTTTGTATTTATGTTTTTATAGGTTACGATACCCAATCTAGGGAAGATACTTATGTCCACATTCGTAGATTATATATAACAAATTGGTGACTCCGTTGGGGATTGGTGCATGCCCTTGCTATTTTATTTGTCCTTATTTTTTGTTTGACCTCTTCTTCATACCTTTACTATAATATTCATTCAAGAACAAGCCTAGGAATCCCTTTCATTGTGTCTCAACTGTAAATTCTATGCCAGATATTTCTATTTCTTGACAAATTATCCCTTTGGTCTGGGGACAAAACGTTGCACCCCTTTTGAGCCCTCTTTTTGTCTGCGTTGCATAGCACTGATGCCTCTGTTGCACCTGTGTTGGCCTCTATTCATGCATTAATTTTCTTTTGTGTTGGTTTTCTCTTTGATCAACCTTATTCCAACTACTCTTCCTTGAGTCTTTGAATGTCTTGTGGTCCCTCTAAAGCCTCCATTTGGTTTTATTTTTCTTTTGAGTGCCTTGGATAAGGATTTATTTATATTTTCTTTTGTTCTTATCACTAGGTCATTGGAAAATTGATTTTTCTTGATGATTGGTTGTTTAAATGAATTGTTGTTTTCAGTCATCACTCTGAAAAATTTATTTGAATGAATGACTAGAATTGCATCTTAGTTTTCATAACATTTGAGAATTAAGAGGAATTGAAAAGAAAACTATTTGCATTGGCATATAGGGTTTTGTGTTTTCATCAATATTGGAATAGTTACATTGAAAATGGAATTGTATCTTGCATCTTGTTTGTTGCATTTTGTATGTTGCATACTCTTTGTCTCTTCCATTCCATAGATAGATTTTAATTGAAAGAGAAAGGTTTAATTTCTTCATGCTAGCTTGCATTTTAGAGAATCCAGCTGAAATTCGTGGTGAGCCATAAAACTAAAACTTAATATAATATAAACATTTAAATTTACTGAATCAACCTCAGGATAATTTTTAAAATTAACACAAAAATTTAGAGGTCTAGGATAGAGAGGTGTTCTGGCATTATTAAATGTAGGAGTTATCACTATTTTCTAGCATTGTATCTCAAGGTTGATATCCTGTTCCACATATGTAAGTGTATAGGATTTTACTTCACATACCTTCACGTATAGTAGATGGTGCTCCAAACATGAAAATTATATGGGAATGATCTCATCGAATGGTTATGTATTTGAAAACACTACTGCGGATTGTACTCCCACGTATTGTCGAGTATATTTTGGGATTCCCCTATAGGTTTCTATCCTCGCCATAGGTTACTGAGTTGTCTGACTTGTATACCGTGATACACCAAACACAACATTCATGTATATTTCCTGCATATACATTAAGTCCTTAGTTCTCCAAGGTGTATATTGTAGTTCATGGTTGCTTGGTAAAACTTTATGCTTAGTTTTACCCCTTTTTTATTTCTTTTGTGTTAATTTTTTAAAATTTACAACCCAACATGGAAGGAAAAACACCCCCTCTCAGTCTTTCATGTAAAATGAAAAATAATCCTCCTCTTCCACCAGAGGCTACTCCTGGCCATTTTCAAAATCATAAGAAGACACAAAATACTGAATCATGAACTTTGGGAACTACTTCTGGTCCTCCTCTTGGCATTAATCCACCAGAATCATCCTTCACTTTAAGTTCTGAGCTCGAGATTACATCTACCCTTGATGGTCAAACTAACATAATTGAAATAGAAGTACTCGAACATTTGTTTCCTGAGATCATTAAACCTGACATCATTGAGTCTGATACTTAATACCTGAGTTTATTCAACCCGAGGAGCCTCAATCATCCTCACCTTTTCCTTACTCTTCTCTTCCTTTGTCTCAGATACAACCGAAAACAATATATATTGGACCCAATGGTGAAAATCTTCCATATTATCTTACGAGTATTGAAGAGATCCCACAGGAAGAACCTCATACCTCCTCTCTTGTTAAATTGAGAGGGTTACACCTTTATCATATATTCCTTTCCCTTCTCTTCAGACTCCATCTGAAGCTCACTTTAACTGGTTCTCCTCCTTTCATTTCATCCGTGAGTTTCTACGATAATCATATTTGGGATCATTAGCCATGAATGAATCCTCTATGGTTTCCCAACCTATTTCTACCATGGCTAATACATCCATGTTTGCAACATCATTAGAGAACCATCTCTATGGTGTCCCTTCCATCCTTCCTAGTTACCAATAATTATCTTGTATCTTCTCTGGTGTGGAATCCAGTCCTTGGACTTCTCCCATGACATCTGATTCTGTAATTTCATCTGGAACTTCTCTAATGAGCTCAATACAGTCTCCTCATTCTCCTCCACATACACCTATAGTTGGCTAGCATGTTGTTCCTTGCATTAGTGGACACCTTCAACAATCCAATATTGGGTACCCTCCATCTGGTGGGTAGTTTCCTTCATCACCCCTTCCTCCTTTGGCAGGGGGAATTTCTCTTGGTATGCCTCAAGTTAGTGCTCAACCTTCCTTAAGTCCACCTTATCCTAGTTTGACTGCTAATTTTTGGCAATCTACTTTTCTCATCCAACCTAGTTCGGTTGTGGGTACATATATACATTCTCAACCTATACCATCTACACCTCAAATTCCTACTCACCAATATGTTCCTTTACAAGATCAAATTAATGTAATCCAACCTATAAAAGCTGCTCAATCTATTATGATGGTGTCTATTACCTCTTAGATCATTCTTACTCAGCTTTTGCAAGGTAACTTACGGTCTCAACAGCTTTGAAACAGTATCCCTCAATTCCCCATAGGAAAAACTATGCATGGTATGGAAAAACCCCCACCTACCTCACCTTTTGTGGGTACGATGCATAATACCAATGGGAAACAGTTTGAAACGTTTAAAGGTATTCCTAAAACACCTTATTTAGGTCATCAAATACAAACCCAACCATTTCAACATTTACGAGGTCATCCTGGATTTGGACAATAGGGATACATGTATATTTGTTATCAAACTCCTTATTGTGGTGCCCAAGTTCCTCTTTATCAAAATCCCCCTTATCATGTAACGCAAGTACTTTTTTCTTAGGTTATCCCATCTTATCTAGGCTATCCTCCTTCGAATTTTAATATGAAGTTTCCATTTGTGGATACTCTTGAACTGCCAAATTTGACTCAGCTCACCAATTATCCCGTCGCTCATTCTCCTTGGTGGCCAATAATTCCCACTAAATTTCCCTCTGACATTCCTAGATTCAATGGGAATCCTAGAGAAGACCCATCTACACATGTAATGATGTAAAATTTGTGGTGTTCTTCCAACTCCCTCAATGATGATTTGATTCAATTACGTCTTTTCCAACACATGCTTACATGTACCACAACTAAATGGTATATTGAATTTCCTAGAGCTTCATTTCATGATTTCAGGTCCTTAGCTACCACCTTCCTTACATATTTCCAGTTTCCCATTAGCTACAAAACTGGAATGGAAATTTTGACCAACTTTAAACAATAATATTACACCCATATCTTATATCACATTCATGAGCGGCAACGCCATCGCCGATTGGTTAAGACATATGTTCCCGATCAGTTGTTAGCAGAATGGTTTACTAAATATTTGTTAGCTCCTATAACAGAACATGTAGCTTAAGGTGGAGTCATGACCGAAGAGTGAGTGATTTCTCTTGCACAATATTTGGATCTTTTTTATACCCAATAAAGCACACTTTATGGAAAAATACCAAATGCTTCTAGACCTTTGAACATTTTTCCTCAAATACCTAGTAAACAATCTCATGTTACTGATGGTGTGATAAGTTTTGTTAGTTCATAGCCCGCGAGTAAACGATCTGGTATTGATATCGCTGCATCTTCCCAAAAGCATCCGCCCAATCCTCCCACGTCTTCTATTTCCAAGATCAATGTCATTCATTTTGATAAAGGAAAATCCCTATAGAAACTAGGAAGTAAGAAGAAAGGTAAATGTGAAAGGAAGAAATATTCTTCAATGTAGGATAAACAAACAATTTAGTCCTCTGATGAGAAATGAAAGTGTCATTATCCATGTTTGATATGCAAAGAGGAGCACTTTACTCATGACTGTCATCACCACACTGAAGTGAACCAATTCTTGAAATATTTGACTTCCCCTGATCCATTGATTGGCCTGTTTCCTAATCAGGAGACTCAAATGGTTTCCTGAGACCTTACTTCCTCTAACATAATTTTAATGCTTTCATCCACTAAGCCTAAATTTGATATTATGGTGGCTATCCAAAAAAAATATTATGGTAATGTGAATCCTTCGAATGGTCAGGTTATTAATAAACCTTCTATTTTGAAACCATCCTCGTCGAATCCCACCATGACTTTGATCCCTTCAAAATTAACTATTAAGCCTTTGAAGGGTGTTATTCATAATTCTTCTTTCAACCCTCATGCGAGAGCTACTCAAAATTATAACATAGTTGAATACTTGGCTCAATATCCATCAACTATGTCAACTCTCGAGGTGTTACAAAATTGTCCTACCTAGAAAAAGGATTTGCTTTATGCTATCAGATTTGTTTATCCTTCGAATTTCAGCCTAGTCATTTTCAATCATGATAGCTATTCCCCTCGACTCCCAACTCAATTGGGATTTATGATCTAGTTTTTTGTCTGCGGTAAAAACATTCACCAGTCTGTTGTGGATGGAGGAGCCTCCACCTGTGTCATGTCTGTCTTTCTGGAAGGCGATTGGTTCTCCTCAACTAAGTCAATCACTCGCCATATTGAAATACTTTTATGGAAGAACATATAAACCACATGGTATTTTGAATTCCTTACAAGTGGAATTACAGAGAAAAATTGTATCCATAGAAGTTGAAGTAATTAACGAAACTCTTTATTATAACCTTCTATTGTGTCGCACGTGGTTTTACACTATAGCCATTATTGTTTCAAATTATTTCCATGTGATTTCCTTCGCTCATAAGGGAAGAATTTTGGCCATCAACCAACTAAAATTCTTCACCTTTGATTCTCATGTTACAGGAAGTTCCCTCTTGGAGGGGAAACTCTACACTCTTATCAGCATGTCAGGGTTGGCCTGCTAAAGGATTCCTCGCTTATGGGAACCTTTTCATCCCTCCTCCTTCATTTCCTGAAAACTCACCTTAAATTTCTTATATTAACATGATATCGTCTTATACTGTCTCAGTAGATCCATGTATAGTACTAGATGAAATTTCCATCAACAGTTTTGGCAACCGAATACCACTTAGCCCCATTGAGCTTGATTACAAGGCCATCTATTTGACCTGTGTGGCTTGTTCGAACACCTTTTCATCAATTAATTGGGTTTATAGATCACTAGAGTATGGCACATATTTTGTTCTATTCTCTCTCATATTCCCTATCGATGAGAGAAATATGGAGATCATGATGCCAAATGATGCGTCGTGGGAAAATCATCACCATCGTTCCTCCTTGCCATATTCCATAGGCGATAATATCAGAGATGTGTATCTTCCAAATATCGTCGAATATTTTATGATTTCTATCTCCATTCACAAATTTTATTCTGAAAATAACCTCTCGAATATAAAATAGATGATACATATTGACATCTCTATTAAACTAGGTATTGTCTAAAATCTACACATCAGTGCATCTTGTTCTCTTGATCAAATTAATTCCTATAAATCCCTGTTTCAAAAGTTTCGAGATGTATTTGCCTATACATATGAGTAAATTTGAGGTATTGACCCAAATATAGTAGTGCATAATATTAAAACATATCTTGATGTTAAGGCAGTCCGACAACGCTTCGTCTAGTCCATCCCAAGAAGCTTTTCACAATCAAGACTAATATTGAAAAATTCTTCGAGTTTGTTTCATCTATACTGTACCTTTAACTGATTGGGTGTCAAATTTCATACCTTTCATGAAGAAATAGGGGAAAATCTAAGTATGTGTCAATTATCGGGATGTAAACCATGGTTTTCCAAAGGAAAATTATCGGAACCCATTTATCGTTCAGGTTTTTAATGGTTGTGCCAGTTGTGAAATATATTCATTCGTGGACGGCTTATCCAAATACAATCAAATAAACATTCTCCCAATAGATCAACCTAAAACTTCATTTATTTTTCCCTGGGGTACTTTCACTTGTTGTAAGCTTCCTTTTGGTTTAAATAAAATTGGGGATACATTTCAATGAGCTATGGATTATGCTTTCCATGATATTAAGAATATTGTGAAACCTTATTTGGACGATCTCCCTGCTCATTCTAAACATTGATATTATCACCTGATGCCTCTTAGTGCCATTTTGCAGTGTAGATATTATATTATTCGACTTAATTTGCACTATTTCTGGATGAATTCTTGGTTTTTTCATTTCAAAACACATATTTCATATTGATCCTCTGAAATTCCTGGTAATCATCTATTTTCCTGCACCTTCTTCTCTTGTTTAGCTTTAACAACTCCAAGGGAAAACACTTTTTTTGTGGATTTTTTCCAAAATTATGTTGAGTTTAACAAAGGATTCACTCATCTGCTTAAGAAATGGATTTTCTTCCTTTGGGATAACACTGCAGCATTTGATGCCCTTAAATATGTGCTAGTTTGGGAATCTATCTTATATCCCCTTGATTATCAACGAGACTATTTCCTATATCTTGCTACTGCCATTACTACTATATTAATGGTATCGGTCCAAGAAGATGATATAAGGACCGAACATCCCATCTATTACTTGAGCTGAAATCTCAACGATATGAAAATCAAGTACAAGCACGTGGAAAAATTAGCTTTGGTGGTCGTTCAAGCCTTCCAAAGGTTTCATCATTATATATTTCTTTGGAAAACTTAAGTCATTTTTTATTGCAACACTATGAAATACATATTTTCACGTAAATTTATGTGGGGAAATTACTCTAAATGGATCATTATCCTGCAAGAGTTTGATTTGGAATTCATCACATCCAAATTAAAGAAATCCTTAGTTTTTGCCGAGCTACTATGTAACCTTCCCTCTCCTGATTTTGAGTCGACGTCTTAGGATTCCTTCCCAAATGAGTCATTTTTTATGATATCATCATCTGATACATGGTATGAGGATATCCTTATATATCTCTAGACATGGAATTTTTGGTATGATACCTTTTGCTCCGAGCAACGACATATTCAATACCAAGCCAATAACTACATCATCGTCATCAACACTCTTTATCATCATGGTATTGATACTGTTTTTCGAAGGTGCCTCAAAAATGAGGAGGTCGATAAAGTCATTAATGAATGCCACTTGGTGGCATGTGGCATTCATCTATCTTGATTTTCCACCACAAAAAAGATCTTACGTGTTGGTTACTTTTGGCTCACCATATTTCACAATTATATCCTCATCGTCCAAAAGTGTTAGGCATGCCAGGTTTATGATATTAAGACCCGTGCTACACCAACTCCATTTGATAATGTTATCTATGTAGGTACTTTTGTGAAATGGGGTATCGATTTCATGACATGTAACCCTCACTCAATCAAGGAGCATGACTATATCATTGTAGCGGTATATTATTTTACCAAATGGGACAAGGTGATGCTTACATTTAACAACGTTGGCAAAACAACTACATATTTTTTTCTCCAATCATGTCATCGCACGGTTTGGTGTTCTACAATCCATAGTCATAGATCATGGGAAGCACTTTCTAAATCATATGATGACCGAATTGACTTCCAATATGGGACTTTCTCATGAAGGTTCCACTACCTACTACCCTCAAGATAATGGGCAGGTTGAGGCTATTAAAAAAGTTCTTAAAATAATGCTTCAACGTATGATAGGGGCCCATAAATCATAAATCGAATTTGCATTTGATTATTTATGATTCCTTGTGGGCATACTGAACCTCTTTTAGGAATGGTAATGGATTCACTCCTTTCCAATTAGTTTATGGTCTAGAAGCAATCCTCCCAATTGAATGTGATATTATGTAATTGAAAATAGCTATAAAACTCCTCCCTACCACTTCAATAGAAGAGGAATGCCTCTTACATCTGACCTGATTAGATGAGACTTGATGAGATGCTATTATTGCTAATGAAACCTATAATAAACATGTTGAGGCATAGTATGAAAAAAGTGTCAAGAATTTTGTTTTCTCGGAAGGACCTACCTTGTCCTTCTATATGAAAAAGAGTCTGAAAAATTAGGAGCAGGAAAGTTCCAACCGATGTGGTTATGCCTTTATATTGTCAAGCGTGTTCTTTCTAAATGATCCTATGAGTTAGTCGATTTTGATGGATTCCTATTGGCGCAGCCTAGAAATGGGATGTACCTTAAAAAATAATATGCTTGATCTCATGTGTATTACACTATGTACATATTGTTTATAGGTGTAATGAGTGTGTTTTCAGTGTGTCTCTTCAAAGTTTCCTATAGTTTCTATTGATCCCATTTACATTTTGTTTGCAGATGTCAACATCACTTGAACCATATATCAATTATGTTGATGGTGCTATTCATAGTACTCAGAACCTATCCTCTACAACGTGGGTTATATTTTCTCCAAATTGTGAGTTAGTGAGTCTATAAGGGATTTGTATTGGTCACTCTACCAACAACATCATTGAGTATAATGTAGTTTTCAAGCTCATGTGTGATTCTATTTCACATGGTATCTGTTGTTTACTCATCAGACTTGACTCTCAACTTGTGGTACTACAATTGGCTAATGTATATTCATTCAGGAGTCCCATCATCCTTCACATGTTCTTAAGGGTTCGCCTTCTAGAAATACATTTTGATTTCTTCCAGTATCAACACATTTATATAAATCTAAATGCAGTGGGAGATGCGCTACCTAATCATGTTTTATATAGACATTTGTAACAAATGTAAATAAGTTTCAATACACATCACATCAATTTAAAGTAACACTAAGAACATAGAAACATCGATATATATATATATATATATATATATATATATATATATATATATATATATATATATATATATATATATATATATATATATATATATATATATATTTGTTTTACAAAACTTGTGCCTGAGACACATATGGCCACACATCCTATATCAAAAACTATATGCAAAAAATACTATAAACACCAATGGACTAATAGTGCTCATGATAATGTGCCACTACACAAGCCATCTTGCATGGTAGTTGACGAATATGGCTAGGCACTCCAATAGTGTATTGTTGAAGTCCCATATGGATCTGATTGACCACTATCTCATCAATCTTGTGTGTCAACCCCTCCATGTGGCGCTCCACCTCTACTAGGGTATTTGCTACATTGAGATCTTGCAGTGCATCTAGTCCTACTACAGCAACCGGTGATGGTACATCAAACTCCTATGGATATATTTCATGAAAGAGATATGAAGCTCCTAGAGGTCCAATAGGCCCAACATCTACATTAAAAAATCAATATTTAGTCTCAGAAACATCAAAAAACACAAAAAATTATAAAATTGTAACACCCTCTTCCCACATCTACCCAATTAACCAGCCAACCGGGTTAAACATGTGAAGAGAGGCTACTAATATGAGATTCAACCTCCTAGATAACCTTGAGGAAGTGGAACTGACGGAAACATGACAAACACACCTTACACAACGTCATCAACATCCCCAAGAGGTAACCCAACATTCTAGACCCTTGAGCCTTATCTACAAGCATGCCAAGGAAAAGTAGCGAATGGGAGCCTATAGTCGTAGGCACAACACAAAAATCATTTGGCTAGGGCCCCAAATACATATTTTTCTGCCTACAACTCTGGGATTTGTGCCACATTTTCATCCCTAGAGCCCGGGTCACTACTCAAAACTTCATGAAGCTTCAGGAGGTGATAAATAAAATTAAAACAAAGGTACTAAAGCAATCACATATACAAGAAATTATCTGGACCCCTCCTATCCATGACAACCATTTTTTCAAACATGTCACAAACATTGAATCTACAAGTTTAAACAAAATATTTAAACACAAGGGTCTCTTACTTATATAAGAATATCTAAGAAGAATTTCTCCCCTACATCATAAGCTACAATACAATCTATTTTACCATAGATACATTATGTATTCATTTACAGGTAAAAAAAAATGGATAGAGTCATACATCATGATTGATCACATACATGCTTATAACCATCACAATAAAAATAGAAATACAATGGATACAACAACAATAAAATCCATACATAAAATAGTACATTTGCATATCGAATACTATAGGAATGAGCTATTCATTACTGAATGTAAAAACAAACCAGAGATGGGACTTCTAGTTTCCACCCGACAATAGATTGGTTGAGCCAAGTCTCACTTCATCCAATCACCCCCATGCCATATTCCAAGCATGAATGTGGGATGTCATCAAACACATCAATCAAAATCAATCCAGGGCTTCCATAGGAAAAATCACCTCAACCTTCAACTAGTGATTCCACCTCATGGATGGACATCACAACCATCAAAAATTGTTCTTTATCCAAGTTGTTCCAAGGCTTTAGAGTGTTTGTTCCAACTAGTGATTCTAGGTATAGTAACTCAACCCCAATTGTTATAGGGCTTCCAAAGAATTTTTCCAACCAGGGTTTTCAGGACTAGTAACTCAACCCACCTAGGCCTTCTAGATCATTTGTCCAACCAAGGATTCTAGTACTAGTTATTCAACCCACAGTTATCTTCTAGGCTTCCAAAGCGTTTTTCCAATTAAGGATTCTAGGAACTAATAAATCAACCCATAGCTAAAGGAATCATGAGAGCCAACTAGAAAAAATTCAATGGAAATAAATCCACAACACCATGGCTATCCTGGAAATAGAAAGGCTATCAAAATCCACATGCATACACCATGCATGCCAAAACTAGTGAGGAAAACATAAAGGAGACTCAGTACCTGCAATCTAATCCCATTGTAGTTGTTGATCCTGATGTCCACTTGTTCTTTTTTCCTCTTCATTTTCCTTCTTGCTCCAAATCACCAAGTATCCACACTCTCCAAGAGTGCTCCAAGAAAACTCTAATTATCCGAGAGTATGAGAGAGAGAGAGAGAGAGAGAGAGAGAATAATGAGAGAGATAAAAAAATGCAATGATAAAAGGTACCAATTGATCCTCGTAAGCCTTTCTATAGAAGAGGCCTCTATTTTCTTCATTTTCCATTATTTTCCATCATTTTCCTCCTCACATGAAACTAGTGACCTTTTACCTACCTTTTCTCCTAATTTCCATTAGTTTCATAAATAAATGTATCAAAAATACTTTTTCCCTCTTTAATGCCTTAGCCATAGCCTTTTCCAATATCCTTAGCCATAATAAACTAAGTGAACACCCACACCAGGATGTCTTTCCTAACATTCATCTTGGAAAAGGTGTCCCATCAACCGCGGTTATTATTTTCACTTTATTACATGGAAGTTTCACCAGGGATGTTACAAAAACTCCTTAAAAACATAAAAAAATGGGTTAAAATGTTTTACCCATAGAACCCCATTGCTCACTCTCAGGAAGCATGAGATGAGGTTCATCACGGAAATCCACTCCTATGTATGGATAATAATCAATCATAATAGACTCTTTATGTAGCCTCCTGAAAAGTGCAGGTGTGAAGATGGTCGACGATGAGCCTGCATGTCGAGACATAAGGTCTATCCACCTCCTCATCAGTGGAACCCTTGGATCGATCACCTCAGGCATCATAAGTTGAGTCTATATTAATGGAATATTCTCCAGGAAAAAAAAAATCAGAATTGAACCATAGCCAAAAAATTTCATTTTTCCCTCTTTTGTTGTAGATAGTTTTTCCTTCATACTTACCAATACCCCCTCACTCCTATTGAAGACTGTTGGTTCCAAACACTCTAAACCATATCGCAAGTATGATTTGCTATCTACATGAAGTGTTGCACTACTAGCCAATCTGGTGATGATAAATAGGATTTTCCTCAGAGGAAAATGGGTCACATCTATAATTTTGATCTTCTCATCTCTAGTTGGTTTGGCTCAAAGTCTACAATAAGTGATAAAATAATATTTCACTTTTTCTCCACCCCTTCTACCACCTGAGGGAGATTCAGGCACCCCTCATGGATAAACCTGTCAGAAAGTATATTTATTCCACTTGTATCTCGAGTAGATGTTCCCCTAACCTGAATTCTTGTGCTCTCACATCCCATGAACAGACAAGGAAATCAAATAATTCCATTTTTTTCTCATCCTAGGTAGCCAGAATAATTTCAATAGTCTACAATTTTTAAGTGCCTGAATGGTGGCAAAATCATTTGTTGCATTCAATTCATGTTCTTCATGTTCTCTTTCTATAAAAAAAATGCCATTATATGCTAATGAAGACTCAATACATGAAAAAGAGACTCATTAGGATCCATTTCATTCAAAAAAGATGACAATTTTTGAGAAAAACTAACATTTTTTACTTGATAATTGTACCCAACATTGCTCAGAAGGTAGGAAAAAGAATTTCACCCCTACCTACAGTGTATTTACACCTAGCTACAATGCGCTTTTCAACAAGAAGGTCTTGCATTGGTCCTAGGGAGAATTTTGAAAATCTAGGGCTCTAAAAAATCCCTAAAAGTTGCATGGAATCACAAAAATGGAACCATGAAATGAAAGGGAAAGGTCTTAGATCCTACCTGGAAGTGAAAAAAATTGAAATGATCCACCGGATTAGCCACAATCAGTTGTAGAATATTGAGGGAAAAAAAGGGCTCAAATCTCTCACTATTGAAGGTAAATGTGAAATGGTAAAAATGAATAGTCATTTTCATTACTTAGGGTTGTTTTTTTATTATCTTATCATATTTAATGTTTTGAAATATTAATCATTCATTCTTATCATGGAAAAGTTATGTTTTATCATTTTTGTGACTTTTTGAGTAGGCCGACAATTGTTTAACATATTTTGTCGTGTTTTCACAGATCATCTTAACCAAGGAGTACACTTTTATCAAGAGTGGATCTCAAATCCTATATTGTTAAATGGATAACAACTCCCAACTAACCATCCTCTTCTATATATTTTTAGCCATCTACAATCTAGGGATGGGATTTTGGAGATAGATTTTGCCCTCATGTTGCTACTATGAAGAGTCATTATTCCATGAATTAGGGTGATTAGAGGTGCACTTTGTGGAAAATAAGGAACAAGTCAACTTGGAGGATCTCTTATACTAGATGAACTCCTATATTTGGCTGTAACTCACCCCATTTCCATTAATGAAAAGAGTTGTGTGTTTTCATCTATATGATGTTATGATTTCATGTATTTCAATTCCATGTTCATCAATTGATTGAAGTATCTAGATGATTATACATAGATGTCGTATATATTTGGCTTGTTTTGTTTGATTTTGCGAGTTCTAATTATAGTGACTGGAGCTAGGATTGGAGCATTCAATCCAAGAGAGGACCGAAGCATATGACGAATCATGGGTTGGCTTCATACCATTATCTATATACTTCAAAGGAAACATTAGCTTCTTTTTCTATATGTTGTTCTAGGCTAGACCTCGTACTCTAGGGAAGATACTTCTATCTGTAGTCGTAGATTCCATATAACACACATCTTCAACGTGCAATCCTTATTCTTCACCAAAACCATATATGAGGTAAATTGACTTGAGATCGGTCTAATATGGCCCAATGCTAATAATTACTGGATGGTATTCTCTATCTCATCCTTGAATTTTTTTGGATGTCTATATGGTGTGGTGATTATATGCTTGGCCCCTTCTTCCAGTTCTATAGTATGTTCAAATCCTCTTTTAGGCATCAATCCTGGGAAAATATCACCAAATACCTAACCATGCTTGTCCAACACTTATTGAATGTCTACTATGTAATGTGGTTTATCATTGTTGGAATTATTTTGGTTCGTAATCTTGCATTATGATGCATATGCTACATCCTTGTGCCTAAAAGTGGCCTCCATCCTTGTAGTATATCATCTTGCAGTCCACCATTTTCCATACCCCTCAAAACCACCTTATGGTAATTCAATGCTTTAAACTCCATTTGAAATGCTTGATAGTCCATAGTGTGCTTCCCCAATGTATACATCCATTGAACCCCCAATATCATATTAATATCTGCCAAATCAATTTCGCAAAAGTCACTAGTGAAAGTATAATTACCAAGTGTTACACTCAAACCTAGGATCATTTGTCCACAATCCAGGTTTTACCCATATGCTACTATTACATCAAGGCCTTTTAATTCCTCTATTTCAATCCCCCTCTTTTATACTAACACTTCATCAATGAAATTATGTGTAGATCCCCCATCAATCAAGGTTTTGATATGTTTTCCCTTGATGACTCTCCTGACATTGAAGGTGTAATATTTGGGTGTTCTTAAAAGAGTCACAATATTAGCTTGTGGTTGGAATTTTTTTTCTTCATGAGGTTGTTCCTCCTCTTTAGATTCTTCCTGTGGGTTTCCTTCTTTGGGGTTTCTAGCCTCAGAAGTTTCACCATTTCTAGATGTGGGTTCTTATCCTTCTTCTTCATTGTAAGAGAGCACTTTGATGTAGTAAATCTTCCCCTTTCCTAAATAGCAATTTCCAAGTTCCCATGGTTCCCTGCAAGTAAAACATCGCTTTTTCCTCATCAGTTCTCTTCAGGTCCGCTCATATAACCTATCCATTTTGGTCCAATCACCTTGAGGGTACTTCTTCTCCTTATATTTTGGAGGAATGAAAGGTTTGGGAGGGGCTTGATATTTTAATACTCCATTTCCAATATCATGAGTCTTCTTGATAAATTCTTAAAGGGTTGAGGTGTTGAATGATTTTACCCAGCCCTATATGGTTTGAATAAATATTTCATAAAAATCATTAATAACCTTTCTTTAGATATATATTTTACCATGACAATGACACATTCAAATTTTTTAATGAACTCTTGATGCAATCTCGTTTGCTTGAGAAGTTCCAATTCTCTAAAGTGGATGTCTGAGTTATTTTTGTCAAATATTTATATTTTCCTTTGTGTAAAATATTCATAAGTGGTAATGTTGGCATTCCCCAATGTGACTAGACCATGATACCACCATTCATGCACTTCCCCTTTTAGATACAATGTGGAAAATTGGATTGCATTTGATTCTGCCATAGGGTTGATCCTAAGGTAGCTACCCAATTTTTGCACTTAAGCTCATGTTGTATATTTAGATGACCCATCAAATGAGGGAAGGGAAATTTTACTCACCTTGTGTATTAGATCAAAATTAGGTTGTCCCCTATGTCTATTTCTAAATATGAAATTATTATATTCATTGAATATCATTGTTGCTCACATGTTTTCTTCTAGTGTTGCATATTACCAAAAGTAAACATACAATATTATGTTTGGTTCAACAACTTATTGGTTTATGAGGGCTTTATTAAGTTTGAAATGAGGAAGAAACGGTCAATGACTCCTCCTATTGGTTTCCATAGTGTTAGGAGGACCAGGGTTATGAGTCCCACCCCCTTCCATGTTAGCTCTGTTATTTTAAGCAACATTTTTGTTTGTTATGAGATGAGTCATCAAATAAGAAATTTTTTGGTAACCTTAGGCCAAATTTTGCATTAAATGTTGTCCTTGTTGTTTTCCTTGTAATATGAAATTTGATATTTTTGTTTTTCCACGTAACAATACATGTAAGAGATTCTTTGGATATGTATCTCCTTGTTCCTCTTTACCCTCCATGGCTACTTTGTGATTACCCTTAATATTATTGGCTGTAACATTAGTATCTCCCATAAACATGCACAAAACTCATAGGCTAGAAGGATTTCAATGCTCTAATACCACTATAGTATCCTAGGGAAATTATTTTTTGGCACCATAATACATGGGTTTTCACAAAAAATTCTAGTATAAGATAATTTAATGCAATTAAGAGAATCTTCACAATAATTTAATGTAATTAATATAATATTCAATCATTCCTCTTATTAATGCGACATACTGAACAAACCCCTTAATAATATGGAAAAATGAACAAATATTTATGACACATAATGAATTCAACTCATAGTCCACAATACAATAAAACCACATAAATAGTTTAGTGGAACCCACAATAAATGAATGTAAATCCACACAATATAATTCAAAGCAATAATATATGGACATCCTAACCAAATTTTTTGACACAAGTCCATGTCCTTATATTTCATGCTTTGGTAACAACCACATACTAAGCCCTTTGTATGTCATCTATTCTACTATAGATGGGCTTGCACTTCTTGAGAGGATTGAACTTGGTTAGTTTTGTATCCACAAACTGGTATTATAAGGTGTTTATATGCTACATAGATCCACATTGTTACTGAAGCTCGAGTGTGCAATAGAAAACCCCAAATTTCCTGCTCAAATCCACTAAAATATTTCACGAGGTCTCTCACTTGATACTGTTGGAATACACTATTCGACATGTGTGATGAAACCAACTCCAAAAATAGAAGAAAAGATAGATCAACACCTTAGAAATAAGCCACTTCGAGGGGGGAACCTCCTTTACATTACATAAATGAACAATTCTTGGATGATACAAATGAAAAAACCTCCTTCTATATATAGGATTCCATGGGGTCACAATATAATCCTATCTGACCTAACAATAATAATGTAAGGGAAAAATTAGGGTTACAGGGGTACAACAATAAAAATAAGGGAGCTAGACGAACAATAATAAGGGACCAGACTAGTAATATAGGGACCTAATAATATTCCCCTCTCCTTCAAAAAATTCTTTTCCTCAATGCTTGAGTAGTTGAAGATGATTCTATATAAAATTCTCATCCTCCCATGTAGAATCTTCAGTGGGTAAGTTTTTCCACTTGATGAGATACTCTTAAATTGATCGATTTCATAGCTATCGAGTTCTTGTTTCCATGACTGCTTCAGGTTCCAATATGATTTTTACTTCCTCATCAAGTTCTAGCAATATTGTTTGAACTATAAATTTGTCACCTATAACCTTCTTTAAGCATGAAACATGGAAAATTGAATGCACCCACGAAGAAGCAGGAAGCTCCAATTTGTATGCCATAGTACCAATATTTTGCAACACCTTGTAAGGACCATAGTACTTTGGCGATAATTTATTATCCTTCTTATTTTTCTTGAGGGACATTTGTTTGTATGGTTGTAGCTGTAAAAATACCCAGTCTCCTACATCAAAACTTCTCTCGCTACGATGTTGATCTGCTTGTTGTTTCATTCGATTTTGTGCCAAATTTAGGCTATCCTTTAAGAGTTGGAGAAATTCTTTTTGATGTTCGATGTGATCTTCCACTACTTGAACCTTAGAATTTTCTCTTAAATATGATGTGATGGATGGTGGATGATATCCATAAAGTGCCATAAATGGGGTCATTTTTGCTGCAGTATGAAAGGAAGTGTTATACCACCATTCAACCAGAGGTAACCACTTGACCCATTGTGTTTATTTATCAGATACAAAAAAACAAAGATATACTTCCAAAAATTTATTCACTATCTCAGTTTTACCATTAGATTTAGGATGATAAGATGAGCTATGATCTAGTTGAGTACCCAAAAAAGAAAATAATTTCGTCCAAAAATTTCCAGTAAAAATGGGATCTCTGTCGCTTACAATAATCTTTGAGTTTCCATGTAGCTTTTGAATTGTTTCCATAAATTCAATAGCAACTGTACTTGATTTAAATGGATGAGATAATGCACAAAAGTGTGCATACTTGGTAATTCTATCAACTACCACCATGATGAAACCCTTTCCTTTGGACTTAGGTAAACCTGTGATAAAATCCATTGATATTTCCTCCCAATGTTGACTTTGAATGGAAAAAGGTTGTAGAAGACCCGGGGTCTTAATTGTATCAACTTTATTTTGATGGCAAGCCAAAAATTCCACCACAAAATTTTGAATATCAGATTTAAGGCCATCCCAAAAAAATATTTCTTCACCATATGGAATTTTTTTTTAAAATATTGAGTGTCCTAAAGGAGAAGTGTGCAATTCCAAAATAATAATTTGTTTTAGTTGGGAATTCTTACAAATATATAAGTGATACTTGTACCATAAGGAATTTTTTTTCCAACTAAATGTATCATATGTAATAGGATATTGTTGCAAATTTTGAATTAGTGTGCACACTTCTTTTTCCTTCTTCCATTCATCCCTTGCTTCGGTTATCCAATCTGGTTGGATAATAGAAATGACACAAAGCAATGCTTCCACCTCTTCATCCTTTCTTGAGAGTGCATCTGCAATAACATTTAGCTTCCCTTTTTTGTAGATGATTTCAAATTCATAAACCAACATCTTTGTGACCCATTTTCTCTTCTCTTCTGAAGATATTCTTTGTTCCAAAAAATGTTTACGACTATCATGATCAATTTTTACCTTGAAGTGTCTTCCCATTAGGTAATGTCGCCAATTTTTTAGTGCATGTTGTATTGCCAACATTTCCTTCTCATAAATAGCTTTCTGTAAATACTTTCCTTTGATTGGACAACTTTCAAAATCAATGGATCTTCCTTCTTGCATTAAAACAAAACCAATTCCATTTCTTGAGGCATCACATTCCACAATCAAGGTATTTGTGAAGTCTAGCGTAGCTAAGACTGGTGCTAGGCACATTGACTCTTTAAGATGTTGAAAGGACTTAGTTTCTTCAGGAGTCCATAAAAATGCATCTTTCTTCAATAATGTTGTTAGAGGTGCTGCTATTCTCCCATAATTCTTAACAAACTTGCGATAATACCCTATTAACCTGAGAAATCCTAGCAACTTCTTTATGTTTGTGGGGAATTTCCATTCCTTAATGGCTTTAATTTTGTTAGGTTCTACCTTAACACCCTCATGAGATACAATATGATCCATATATTCTACCTCTTGTACTCCAAAGAAACATTTGAATGTTTTTTCATATAATTTTTTCTCCTCCAATAGTTTGAGCAACCTGTCAACATGTTGAACATGATCCTTCCAAGACCTGCCGTAGATTAGTATATCATCAAAAAATACTAGCACAAATTTTCTAAGGAAGGGTTTCAAAATGGAATTCATCAATACTTGAAATGTAGAAGGTGCATTGGTAAGTCCAAAATGCATGACCAAAAATTCATAATGACCCTCATGAGTTCGAAATGTTGTTTTCGGAATATCTTCAATCTTCATCCTAATCTGATGGTATACTGAATGCATATCCAACTTGGTATAATAAATTGCTCCATGTAATTCATCCAATAATTCATCAATTATAGGAATGGGAAATTTATCTTTAATAGTGAGCTTATTGAGCTCCCTATAATCCAGACACATGCCCCATGATCCATCCTTCTTATGCACCAATAATATTGGAGCAAAGAAAGAACTTTTCCTCGGTTGAATTATACTAGCCTCTAACATTTTTGCAATCATATGTTCAATTTCACTCTTTTGGAGATAAGGATATTTGTAAGGCCTGATGTTTGGAGTAACACTTCCTGGAATCAAATGAATAGCATGATCATGATCACGAATAGGTGGGATTCCTTTGGGATTTTCAAACACCTTGGAATGATTGTCCAAGACTTTTTGGAGATCTCGAGAAATATATGGTTTTGATGTTGGAACTTCTAGTGAGCATAATTGTGCAATTACGTCTCATTGTTATTTCTTAAAAAGCTTTGTCATGACATTAGAGCTTATTATATTTCTCGGTCTCCCTGTGATACCCTGTAATTCGACTTCCTTTCCTTCTGAAAAACATTTCAAGAAAATTTCTTGAAAATTAAAAGCTACCATCCCCAAAGATTTTAACCATTATACTCCTAGTACAACATAAAAACCTCCCATTGGAATGGAAAGCATTGAACTATTCAATACATATTCCCCCATGGCTAGCTTGATATTATGGCATTTTCCATATAAACTTATAGTTCCTCCATTTGCAACCATCACTTGACATTCTGGTGTTGGGTACAGGAAGAAATTCAATTCCTTGGCTACCTTACTATGAATAAAGTTATGGGTACTACCCGAATCAATCAGCATTGTCACCTTTTTCTTCTTGATATGTCCTTCTATCTTGAGAGTTTGAGGAGTGGTAATTACTGCCAATGCATTACACGATATTGTCAGATTCATTTCTTCTTTCTCTAGGGTTGGTTCTTGGTGTATATCCTCTTCTTTTGAAGTTCCTTGTTCATTTTCTTCCTCTTCTTCAAAATCTATGTAAAATAATTTCTTCTCAGCACACTTATGACCTTTAGTTTATTTTCTATCACAACTATAAAAAATCCCCTTTTCCCTTTTTTCTTCCAATTGTTGTGGTGTCAACTCTTGGGTGCTAACAAGTGTCTTTAAAAACTCCTAATTAATTCACATTAATTATCAACCAGGGTAAGTCCTTTTATCTCAAGTGTGTACACAATATGTGCAAGCTATTAATACAAAGAGTAACAGTAAAACCAATCATTGAATATAGATGCAATCATAAATCTGAAGCTTTAAAAGGAAGTGATTCATCTACACATTAGAACATAAAACTGTAATTCATTCCTAAATCAACTAATTCAAATGATAATCAACCAAGAGCACTAAAGCATGAATCGAGCTCTTTTAGCTGGATATAATCTATTGAACAAACAGAAAGAAGTGGAAATAACAGTCTATGCTTTAAGTAATCAAAGCTAATTATTTTAACGAGCAACTAATAAATTGGAAATGCACACTCAAAGGAATAAATACAGAAATATAAATTATCAAAAGTAATTCACTGTAAAGCAGAAAATCATAATATACTTGCAGTAAATGGAAAAGTATAGCACAAATAACAGCAGCGAAATTCACCAGAGACCGAGCCCTTAGCCGCCAGTGACCACTGCTTAGTTACTCTAGAACAATCGAATGAACAGCAACGCAAATTATATATTAATCATCACAATCATTACAATACAATTCTGTCCTTCCGAACTACGTTCTGTTCATTATAAAATGATACATAAATGAAAGAGACATGATACAATATGTGATATGATCTGATTTACATTCTCTGCTTTCTCCTATGTCATCATGTATGTCTTTGTATTCTTCTCATTCCTTTATATCTAAAGGAAAAGGTAAATGAGATCCCTCAAGATTAGGGGATCTTGAGGGATTCATATTAGATTTCTATCTTCAAATAGTTGGTTGTTTTCACTAATTCATCTTCTGATTTGATCGCCTTTAATGCGCCTTCTTTTCCCTTGATTAGATCCTACTATTCCTTTTTGGGAATAGCTATTGTTTTATTTGTTATTTTCATCATAAAAGCAATGGGAATTAGTTTGGATGGTTAAAACATTTCAGGACTATTTCATTAATTTTTTATCAAAATCCGTTCGTGATATTATTATATTATGGCACAAAAATGGACAAAGAAGAGGAAAAAGGACAGAATTTGAGAGTAAATACATACCTATTACAGGGCTCAACATACTCCCCTGCTTACCTTTTTTCATGTCCTCATCAAAAATAAATAATTCTGATGCAAAGAAGTTAAAGAGTAGGCTGGAGAAGGTCTGTCTGTAATAGGCCTGAGACCATGATGCCGTGCCAAGTGTGCAAAGGTTGTCGCTTCTTGTCCTTCAGGTAAATCGTAGTCAGGATGATATCCTTCAGGAGGATACCAAATAATGGGGCTTCTATAGCGACATTCCACCCAATAAGGTCCTCCTCTTAAGATAAAGTTGTTGTATGGGACTAACCGTCTCACAACGGCTTCAAAATTTCCATAATTAAATGGTTCTCTGTCTTTAACACTGTTGCTTGAAACCATCCATCTCATTTTGGATGCAACCAGGGATCCTTCTTGAATGGAGAGGAAGTATGTTGTTCCTTCTAGCACAAGTTCCTTATGTATGGGCCCTAAACTCTTAGTCACACCCTCCTGTGTCATCAATGCTTTATGCTTATTAAACACTTGCAAAGGGTGAGTAGGTTCACTTCTTACCCAAAGATCCAATATATGTTCCTGTATTTGGAACGAACTATAAGCCTTCAACCACTTGAGTTGGTTGATTGCAAAAGAGATAAAAGCCTGAAATTGAACATCTCCAATAAAAGGGCTAGGATTCACATCCACCTCTTTATCTAATATGAAATTATGTAAATAAAATTCACAAAGAAGCCTTCAGACCTTTACTCCATGTTTCTTACAACAATTTATAAAATCTTCCATCGTCTTCAGCTCAATTGTCTTGCCTACTCTAACAACTTTGATTTTTAACAATAAATATGGTTCTAATAAAAACAAGGCATATTTTGTGGCAGGAGATCGACAAGTCAAGATATCTTAATATAATGAAAAAATGGTTTCCAACTGATTCCTGATGTTGTTCAACTTAGTTTTCATTATATTCATTTTTTCTTCCTCTTGTCTAGCCTTATCAAAAGCCTCATTCTCTACTAGGGCTAATTCTCTCAATTGTTTTTGTAATTCCTGGTATTTTTGCAGGGAGACTGTCTGTTTTTGATGTTGTTCTAAAGCACGTTGGGCTTGCATTAATTCTTCCTGAAGCTTTAAAACAATAGGGTCCTTCTTTGACAAGGAGTCCTCATATTTCTTCTATGTTTGGGTGCCAATACTGTGAAAGAGTACCTTTTCAGTTTTTATTTCTTTATTGTGGGAGGACCAGCCTTCTATATGAACAGCTACATTCACCAATTTATCATGCAAATCAACCTAGCTGGAAATTGTTCTAGTGGAAGCAAGTTCTGTTTGAATCCCCACTGATTTATTTTCACATTTTATTGTTTGTGTTGCTACAGAAGTCACCTTAGGAGCGGTGCTCTGCGTTTTACATTTTTTGATTTCTTGTCGTATCATTTTAACTGTCTTTTGGAGGATTTGGTATTGTTGTTGCAGCTTCTTAAGTTTTTCTTCGGCTCCCTGGCTCTTTCGAGGAGTGTTTGTTCCACTAACAGGTTTATCAACTATTTCTAAAGATGCTTGTTGGCCCTTAGGGCTATGTTCCAAAGGAACTATATTGCCTGACTGATTGTCATATTCATGACCAATTTCTATATATACAGAATTCTATGGGTCCTCCTAGATATATTCTAACAAAATTATATCACCAGACTGGTTATCAGATTCTTGTGCAATTTGCAACCTCTTGTGATGGAGGAGTTTCTATGTGCCCAGAATTCTTCGGGGCTTATTTTTCCAATGTACTAGGACCAAAAAATCTTCCAAGTTGCATGTACACATTGAGATTCGCTAGGACCTCGACCAGTCCTGCCTCAAAATCTGGCCCTGCTTCAGCTTCCAATTCATAATCTTGTTCTTGTTATTCGAGCTCTGATTCTAGCTCAGCCTCTTCCTCAAGCTCTTCTTCTTGTTCTGGTTCTGACCCAGCCTCTTCTTCTGGTTCTTCCTCTAAACCCGATGTCTCTTGTTCAGGGTCTAGCTCTAATTCTGTCTCTTCTTCTGAGCTGAGTGCTTCTTGTTCAGACTCAGAATCCCCTACCCTAACTACGCTGGACGTCTGTACAGGTTGGTTGCTTTTGTCCCGCAGGTTTATAAACATCCTCTGGGCTAATTCCATTCTTATAAACCTCCTGCGTTTGTGAGGTTTGACCCTTCGACGTGAAGTCCTTTTTATTTTTGAGACAGGGTTTTGCTGACTTGCTTCCGTGATTGCGGGGTATTGAATTACAAGGTTTTGTATGCTTTCTAGGGCCGTAATGAAACCATTCCAATTCAAGTCGTATTGGACTAGGCTATGAATAATGATCATTATAATCATTCCATGGTGACTTATCACTGTTTCAGAGTGCCTAGTCTGTCTTATTCATTAGGGGAAATTTGAGGTCTAAATTGGACCTCCTAAGGAAATTATAAAATAATAATAGTCTAGTAGTAATATTCAGTAGTAATATCATGCAATAAATAATTTAAAAGGGATGGAAAATTAACAGTAAGTTTTTGTTTTAGAACATCTAGGAGTTTGAGTTGTCGTGGCCTTACCACATCATGGTGTCCATCACAGGTGATGTAATTCTGTACAATGCTTGCTAATTCCCTCCATTGTTCTACGAGAGAAGATGGTTGAACGCCTTTTCCTTTTCTGACCAGTTGTTCGCCTTCATCTTTGAAGGTTTCCACCGCACCTTGTAACAATACATGTTTTTGTGCCCATGTGGTGGCTTCTGCCGGCAACCCAGATACCTCAGCTATTACTACATCTATAACTGTAATCCTTCTGCCTTTTACCATGGATTTCCCATTCTGAAAATTCTATAAAAATTCAATAGTGATTTCCTCATTTGAAGGCTGAAACCTTGTAAGATAGGATATCCATCCTGCTCGGATCATAATTTCTCTTGCTCTATCGGAGACTTATAATACTAAAGGCTCATGGCGCACTGTCTTACCACCCATAGTGTTCGAATTCTTCCTACTTTTTCAAAGGATGAATGTAATGGGAAGATTCAGCAATGCTGAAAAGCACATAAATATTGAAAAGCACATCAATACCAAAAAGAACAGCAGTATTGAAAAGCACAACAATATTGAAAATCATAGCGATACTTAGAGCGATAGAAACAACTAACTATAGCTGATGTTATTTGAAGGGTTGCTAAATTTTCACATGTCGCATAACCATGGGATAGCTTGTCAGTTAATGAAATAATGACAACTCCTGCATAAGTGTAATGGAAGTCCTCTCTCCCTTCGAAATGAGAGGTCACCTTCGACTGACTAGATGGGAAATGGCTATTTAAACGGCAGGATGTAAGAATGAAGAGTACAGCCATAAATGGAATAAAGTACGTAAATGAATGACGAGACAATAAGATATTTGGATAGAGTAAAAGTGTGGTGTATCATGATAATAAATGATAAGAGACAAGAAGATTTAGTTGATGATAAGTTAAGTGATAGGGAAAGGAACAACAATATGTAAAAAAAGGCTTTTTTGACGATATTCTAACTATGTATGATATGATTGAGTAAAAACATAAACACATGCATAAAGCTTCAATGTAGGGAAATATTTAGAGGAAATAATCTCTCGAAAAAAGATAAATGGGAAGAGGATATTATAAGAGTTATTGATTGTGGAAATAAAACTTCAATACCATAAGCAGAGCTTCTGTTGCCAGCAGGCGTCCATAGCCTCGATAGAGTTTCTTTTTTAACCCATGTGAGCCAGGATCCTCAATTTATAATTGAAATTTTTTTATTGTTGTTTCTACAGAAGAGTGCTGGCGTGGTAACCAAATAACCACACTGCCATTCATTGGGAAGTAGAAAAAGTGAGCAGGTCGGCTCGTGATGAGACCTCCTGTTCCAAGGATGTTTTAGCCATGCAATGGATCATAACCCTGGTGTGGTGGCCATAGTGGGAATTTCACATTGCTATATCCTTATGAAAATGATAGGCTAGCTCTTAATGTGACCCCCTATCCTCTATCTGTAGATAAAATTTAGTTGTCATTACATACTTTTATGATAAATAGAGGGAGGCTCAGTACTTCCTTAAGAGTAGGGATGGTGTAAGAATTTTGAAACATATCAATAATAAGAAAAACTATACCCATAATCCCATTGATAATAGACAGAGAGAATTATAAACAGGAAGAATAGAACCAGCATGGTAAAGATGATCAATCAATATCATATACAGTAGATATCAGTACAATAAAGTGAAATATAAATAATTGTGTCCCTTTCAATTATTTTAAGTCTATCATCAAGAAGTTGTCTTTGTCAAAGATCATAATGTTAAAAATATTCACCTGCTTTAATAAAATCCATAATTCTTATCCGCATGGAGGTACTGTATTCGGGCCATAAAATAAATCAAAATAAATGAGGTTGAAATGAGCTAGGAATAAGTCCATAGGAGGAAAGAGGTACTCATGAAATATATAAAAAAAGGTGTTTTTCAGAACACACAAAAATTGTACAAGCAACAAGAGTGTTGTTCCAAAATTGGAAAAAAACACAAGAGAGTGTTGTTCCAAATATGGAACAACAAAATCAAATGGTGTTGTTCCGAATATGGAACAGCAAAATCAAAAAAGTGTTGTTCCAAAGATGGAACAAAAAAATAAAAAAGTGTTGTTTCGAAGATGGAACAACAAAATAAAAAAGTGTTGTTCCGAAGATGGAACAACAAAATAAAAAAGTGTTGTTCCTAAGATGGAACAAAAAAACCTAAAAGTTTGTTCCGAAGATAGAACAACAAAACCAGAAAGTGTTGTTCCGAAGATGGAACAACAAAATCAAAAAGTTTTGTTCCGAAGATGGAACAGAAAAACCAGAAAGTGTTGTTCCGAAGATGGAACAGCAAAATCAAAAAGTGTTGGTCCGAAGATGGAACAACAAAACCAAAAAGTGTTGTTCCGAAGATGGAACAACAAAACCAAAAAGTTTTGTTTTGAAGATGGAACAACAAAACCAAAAAGTGTTGTTCCAAAGATGGGACAGAAAAATAGGCATAAAAACAAATTGAATTAGCAATCCTATTTATAGTTTACAAAAGAAATGAATTTTTACAAAGATGAATATACCGAAGGATTATCTTCTGCAGCTAAAACTTGCATGGTGGAGTCCTTGCGTATCTGTTGACAAAAAGATTCTCTTGTAAGCAGTTTCTGGTAGAGGCGCACCCGATGCCTATTTTTTTTAAAGGAACAATCAGACCCATGAATGGTGGTCAACGTACGAGTGTCATTGTCATGTACTTCCTTTATTTCATAGGGACCTAACCTCCTAGCCTGCAATTTACCAGGGAAGTCTTGAAACCTGGAATCATAGAGAAGTGCCCAGTCACCCTCATGAAATGTATTTTTCTTGATCAGAGAGTCATGCCATTTGGTTCTTTGTTGTTGAATAAGTGCAATATGCTGCAGAGCCAAAAGCTGAATTTCATCTAATTCATTTATTTTTTGTAATCTATTAATCTGGGCTTTAGTTAAATCCAATCCCACTTCCTAGGTTGTCCTTAGTGTTTCTATCTCAAACTCTATGGGAAAAATAGGTTCCTTACCAAATACCAGCTGATATGGGGAGTATCCAGTAGTACTCCTCCAAGTTGTGTGATATGCCCACAAGGCTTCTGGCAGTCGAGTAGCCCAGTCTCGTCTGTGCGATGAGACTATCTTCGTTATAATAGCTTCAAATACTTTTTTGGTGCTTTCTACCTGCCCATTTTCTTTCAGGTGGTATGGAGAGGTAATTCTGTGAATAACATGATGATTTTTTAGTGTAGCGGCGATATTGTGGCCTACAAATTGCAGCTCTCCATCAGTGATTACTTCTCTGGGTAACCCATATCGTACACAAATTTTGAAAGAAATTTTATCATAGTTTCTTCTGTGGCTCTTGGTAATGCTACTGCTTCTACCCACTTAGTTACGTATTCTGTTGTGACCAATATATATGATTTTTGGTTGGATGATGGGTTTATTGGCCCAAAAAAATCTAATACCAAACACTAAAAAGGTTCTATTACTAGTTTTGGATGCAAGGGCATCTCATCAGATTTTCCAAGGCGTCCCATCCTTTGAAAACTATCACAGGCCTGAAAAGATTTCTTAGCATCCTTAAAAATCATGGGCAAGTAGTAGCCCATTTGTAAAATTTTATGTCCAGTTCTATAGTCTGCAAAATTTCCACCGCAAGGTCCATCTTGCTAGGATTTTAAGATATCATATATTTCATCTTCCCTGATACACATGCAGATGTGCATATCGGCCCCTGTGTGAAAAAGGTATCCTCCAATCCAGGAGAACCGAGTGTTGCGTTGTACTATCGATTTCCTTTCTCTAGGTGTTAGATGTTTAGGTAGTTTTCCCACTGCTAAATAATTCGCCACATCTGCGTACCATAGTGTTTTCACGGTTACAGCAAACAGGTGTTCATCCAGAAACCAATCCTCTACTTTTATTGTGTCATATGTTCTTGGCACTTGGGAGAGGAAATCTACCACAAGGTTTCCTTCCCTGGTTGATCCCTTATAGTTATATCAAATTCCTACAAAATTAGCAACCAACGTGTCACTCTTCCATTCGTAATGGGTTTATTAGCTAAGTATTTAATAGCATAGTGATCCATAAACAGAATTACAGGGTATCTAGTTATATAGTGTCTGAATTTTTTAATAGCATAAATAACAGCTCAAAACTCCTTCTCTGTTACTATGTAATTCAATTTTGCAGGGGTTAAGTTTTTGCTAATGTAATATATAGGATAGGGTTTCTTGTCTTCTTCTTGGACAATAACTGCTCCAATGGTTTTGTCTGATGCATCTGATGAAATCTGGAATGGTATATCCCAGTTCGGACCTTGTAATATTGGTGTTGTTGATACTAGTTGTTTTAAATCTGTAAAGGCAGTATCACATTTTTTAGTCCATATGAAATCATTGTTTCCTGTTAAGGCATATAATGGTGCAGCAACTGTGAAAAATTCTTGATAAATCTATGATAATATCCAACAAATCCCATAAAAATACGTACCTCTGTTTGAGTGCAGGGAGTAGCTAATAAGATAATTACCTATATTTTTGTTGGATCTACCTGAATTCCAGCTGCTGAAATGTAATGACCCAAGATCAGGCCTTCTATCATCATCATACGGCACTTTTTGTGACTTAAACATAGGTTGGTAGCAATGCACCATTCCAGAACTTTTTCCAATGTTTGTAATGCTTGCTCGAATTCATCTTCATAGGGTGTGAAATCATCCATGTATACTTCCAATCCTTCATTTATCAAGTCTGCAAAAATATTGAGTATGGCTCTTTGGAATGTGGAAAGTGTGTTACACAATCTAAAAGGTGATACCCTGTAGGCGAATGTTCCCCATGGACAGGTAAAGGTGATCTTATCCTGGTCTTCAGGAGAAATTTGAATTTGGTTGTAGCCACTGAAGCCATCCATGAAAGCGAAAAATTTCTTCCCTGCCAGTGTATCTAGGACTTGATCAATAAATGGAAGGGGAAAATGGTATTTTTGCATTTCCTTGTTGAGTTCTCTATAGTCAACGCATATTCTCCATTTCCCATTCTTTTTGGAAACCACAAATAATGGAGAAACCCATTTACTATCAGATATAGGATAGATAAAATTCACATCTAACAGTTTTTGAAGTTCTTATTTAACAATATCTTTTAGGTGAAAATTTAATATACGTTGAGGTTGTCGAATGGTTTTTGCATCCTTTTCAATGTAGATATGATGCATGCATATCTGAGGGTCAATCCCTTTCATATCTGAGTAATGCCAAGCGAAAGCCCCTTTATTTTTCCTAAGGACATGAATAAGTTTATGTTGCTGGTCATCACTCAGATTACTTTTAATGTTCAAGATCTTCCCTGGCTCGATTTCGATAGGTTTGCTATTATAAATAGTGGTTATTGGTATTGTTTGATCATTAATATCTCTCAAGGGATCTTATTTGATTTCATTTTCAAGGAATGCTTTAATCATGTGGCATTTTGAACTTGATACTATGGTAGGGCGATTGATAAAAGTATTAATGAAATCGTCTTCAATTTGGTTTTTGAATTCAAGGGCATCTACCATAGTTAATGGTGATCGAATATTTTTTGTTAAGTATTTTGCAGGTTTCTTCCTGGTTTTCATAATAGTCAATCTTGGCTAAGCAGGACAGTATAAAGCTAAATTTTTCACATCATTCTCCCTAGATATAGTCATATTTCCTATCTGGCAGCTAATATAAGCATCAACAGTCGCTAGCCAAGGCCTTCCTAATATTAAGGGATGTCCATCTAGCTGGTTCCTAGGGTTAATAATCAAGAAATCTGCCAGGTATTCCCAAGTGTCTATAGATACCATCACATCCTGTAATGTTCCTTCTGGTCTAATGACTGATTGATCAACTAGCTCTAGTAAGGTAGTTTTTGGTTCTAAGGCTATGATGCCAAGAATGTTGCAAGTTGTAGTTGTGATAATATTAATGGCTTCCCATAAGTCAACTAAAGCATTGGGAAAATAACATCCATTTATCTGGATTTTGAAAATGGGGTTTTCGAGATCCTCATATTTTACAGGAGTCTCTTTGCCTAGTAATAAATCAGACAAAGTCCCGACAACATGGACGTAGGTTTTTTTTTTTTCCCTCACAGACTTCTTTATACATAATTCTTTAATGGTTTTGGCATATATTGGAATATCTTGGATAGCCTGGAGGAGGGGAATTTTTATACAAATGTTCTTAAGTTCACCCAGAAGATCAAAGTCAGGATATTCGATCAGGTGTGGTATCAAAAATCTTTCTGGGAATGGGGAGGAAGTGTTTATGATTTGTTCAGGATTTTTTTGTTTGATTGTATCTTCCCCTTGTTTTATTTCTTGATCATCTACATTCATAGGCTTATTTGTGTGTGGTTCTTCCGGTTGCAAATCTTTATCCTCATCTAGATTTATTATGCATCCAGATCTCAACTTAAGCTCGTTACATGATTTCAACTCATCTTCAAGGTCCAGACCCTCAATGATTTGTATTGATTGAACAAGTATGTTATTTTGAGTTGGGTTGGTTTGAGCTATAAGTTGCGGTCATATATTAGATTGAGGATTCTGTTGCAATGTATAAGGTGTTGGTAAAGTTGGTTGAGGCACAGGAGTTGTCCCCATAGGTTGGTTAGTAGATATTTTCCAATTTGATTGCCAGTTTTGGTTTTGTGAGGTGGAAGGGGAACATTGGGAGGAATAAGGGTTTTTCTGCTAGAATGGTGGTGGGTAAAGGGAATTTTTCCAATTATTATTATTTGGATTTGACTGGTTGGGCCATGGTGGCATAAAAAATGCTTGAGGTGGCAAAAAAGGTGGTTTATTTTGCCATGTTGCCCCTGAATATTGCTGAGAATTATATTGCAAGGAAGGAAATAACGAAGATGGATCGGTAGGCATACCTGTCTGATGCACTTGCCATTGATGACGCTGGTTCAATAGATATATTGGTTCCACTTCTTCTTCCGCTTCCTTGAAAACTTCTTTTAATCCTGGGAGTGATGGGAAGCTTTCTGTGGCTTGCTCTTTAGTACATATGGCACATGTTCGTATCGCATCTAGTGGCATTATTTATGACTGTGCTGTTATCTGCAACGAGGGTAGAAAATAGCCAAGTCCTATTCCGCTATAACCTACTTTTTCTTAGCTTGTATGGCATCCAATTTTGTCGCTAGAGTCCCTAGGATATCAGTCTTGAAATCCGCCAATAGATTTCCGATTTCGCTTCATGTATTGCTTCCTCCTGAGTATTTTTTGTCTCTGGGGCTTGCATCAGGTCCGACTGGTTTCAGCCTTGTACTGCCCCTAGAACACTTAATGCACAAATCTATAATATTGTTATAGCTTTCTTGATAAATGTCACCTTTACCCATTATATTTAGTGTCTCTACCCATTCGTCTTTCATACCTCTGATCATTGTGGTTTTTAAAAAATTATCAGGCAGATTTGTATAAGGAGATATTTGCAGATTATATTGGAAATGATCTACATATTCTTCCAAATTCTCACTAGACTTAGCTACCATTTGAAAATTTCATCTTTTAATTCTCTAGTTCAGCAATAATATTGGTATTTTTTAAGGAAATATGTTTTCATTTGGTCCCAATCATTGATGGTGCCTTCACCAAGTCCCATAAACCAACGCAGTGCTGCTCCCTTCAGAGTAGAGGGGAATAACTTTAGCTTCTGGGGTTCGGTAGTGTAATCATAACCCCTGCATAAAACATCAAACTCGAAAAGGAATGCATCTAGATCTTCTAAAGTTAGCCCATGAAAGGTAGGAATATTCTATAATGGGATAGCCTTCATGGGCGCATTAACAGCTGTGTCAATAATAGGGTATTACAATGTAGAAGTTTGAGGTTGCTGGTTATTAGCCATTTGGTCAAAAATATGCCAATATTCTTCAGGGATTTTCGGAGCTAGAGAGTTATTCCTAGGATGTCTACAAGAGACTGGAATAGTTCTAACAACACTACCTTGATCTGGAATACTCAGTGTCCTCTGCTCAGTCACTACTACAGGAGATCTAGGTTATGATAATTTAATTTCAAGATTTCCTGTTTCTCCTTCTCCTCCACGGAGGTTGCAAGAATTTCCTTCTTGTGAAGGGAAAATTTGTGAATTTTCAGTATCTTGAAAACTTTGCTCAATCCCTTTAGTATTACTATGAATCTCAGCGTTAGCTATAGATGGTGATCCCGCGGCTTGAGGGAAGTCAATAGGACTTTTGGCAACAACAATTCGGTTTCCTACAGATGACTGAGACTCAACTTTTCTTAAGATTTTGTAAATAAAAGTTGATAGTCCAAGGGTCACCGGTCCCTTAGGTTTTTCAGGTTTAGAAGGAGGAATTTTTCCTTTTTCAGGTCTTTTATTCATTCATGCAAAAATACAAGCATTCACTTTTACGCAATTCTGCTAGAAAGCGGGCGGATGAGCGAGCATGATACTCATTCGCTACGCAGATTCTTACCTTCCGTTTTTAAAACCCAATTCTCCCTCAGCAGAAAAAAACATCAATCATACATTACTCTTTACAGAGTGGCAACACGCTCCCCGGCAACAGTGCCAAAATTTTGGGTGCTAACAGGTGTCTTTAAAAACTCCCAATTACCTCACATTAATTATCAACTAGGGTAAGTCCTTTTATCTCAAGTGCGTACACAATATGTGCAAGCTATTCATACAAAGAGTAATAGTAAAACCAATCATTGAATATAGATGCAATCATAAATCTGAAGCTTTAAAAGGAAGTGATTCATCTACACATTAGAACACAAAATTGTAATTCATTAATAAATAAACTAATTCAAATGATAATCAACCGAGAGCACTGAAGCATTAACTGAGCTCTTTCAACTGGATCTAATCTATTGAACAAAAGGAAATAAGTGGAAATAATAGTCTATGATTTAAGTAATCAAAGCCAATTCTTTTAACGAGCAACTAATAATTTGGAAATGTGCACTCAAAGGAATAAACACAAAAATATAAATTATCAAAAGTAATTCACTGTAAAGCAGAAAAGAATAATATTCTTGCAGTAAATGGAAAAGTATAGCACAAAGAACAACAACGAGATTCACCAGAGACCAGGCCCTTAGCCACCAACGAACATTGCTTAGTTACTCCAGAACAATCGAATGAACACCAACGCAAATTATATATTAATCATCACAGTCATTACAATACAATTATGTCCTTCAGAACTATGTTCTGTTCATTATAAAATGATACATAAATGAAAGAGACATGATGCAATATGTAATACGATCTGATTTTCATTCTCGGCTTTCTCCTATGTCATCATGTCCGTCTTCATATTATTCTCATTCCTTTATAGCTAAAGGAAAAGGTAAATGTGATCCCTCAAGATCAGGATATCTTGAGGGATTCATAACAAATTGCTATCTTCGAACAGTTGGTCGTTTTCACTGATTCATCTTCTGATTTGACCACCTTTAATGCACCTTCTTTTCCCTTGATTAGATCCTGCTATTCCTTTTTGGGAACAACTATTGTTTTATCTGTTATTTTCATCATAAAAGCAATGGGAATTAGTTTGGACAGTTACACCATTTCAGGACTATTTTATTCATTTTTTATCAAAATCCATTCATGATATTATTATTTTAATGCACAAAAATGGACGAAGAAGAGGAAAAAGGACAGTATTTGAGAGTAAATACATACCTATTGCAAGGCTCGACATCAACCTTGTAGGTTGTGGAGGTCTAGGAGTAGCAACACTTCCATTTTTATAGATGTGAATGGTAGGCTTCCTTGTCACCATAATTTTACATTCAATTTTTCTTTCCAACCCGAATGCCTTCTCCAATGAATCAGGTTCTCAAAGTCGAACCTCATGTTGAATGTTATCCTTTAAATTCCTACGAAGACACCAATCATGTGTTCCTCTAGAATATCAACTACCCTTATATTCAATTTTTGGAAGTCCTCAATGTGCTCCACCACTGAACCCTTTTGTTTGAGATTTATCAATTGGCTAAATAAGGTGTTGCTCTTTGTATCGTCATAATGTGCTATTATTTCCTCTGTAAAAATTGACCAAGTGACAATTTTTTAATGGGAGCAAAGCCATCGATACCATAAAAATGTATTTTATTCTAAATATAAAATTTCAATGCGTACCTTTTGTGTGTTTTGCACATTATTGAGATCAAAATATTTCTCCACCTGTAGTATCCATGTTACGGGATCCTTGCCATAAAATTTCCTCATATTGATCTTTGGAATATGGTGGTTCTTTAATACAACATTAGAGTTTATTAAATCATGATTAAAATTTATTTTTTTCTCATCATGATTTTCCTCTACTATATTTCCACCATTAGGAATGATTTCTTGTATCAACCTTGTCAAACCTTCAATGTCTTCTTTTAGATCATTCTTCATGTCTTCCGTGTTGTATTTCATTTTTTTTGTCGATCTTAGCTTCCATGTCATCCATCTTAGCTCCCATGCCAACTTCCATGCCATACATCTTAGCTTCCATGTCATTCTTCAAACCATCCATCTTAGCTTCCATGCCTTTCTTCAAACCATCCATCTTAGCTTCAACGCCTTTCTTCAAAAGTTCCATTTCATTTTTTGTTGCTCTTTGCAAAAGAAATTTTGGTGCATTTTCTCTTGTAATTTTGATATGTCATGTTCCACTTCTTCCTCTTCATGAGTCATAGTATAGCCTTGTGAAAGCTTAATGGGTGTTGAATTATTGTTAGGTGGAATTTTAGAACCCAATACTAATATCTATGTTTCAATATTCCCTTGGAATCACTTCAAACTGATTTTTCAAACAAGACTTATGAAATTTGAAAAACAAATACACACATTTTTCTTTCTTTTGAGGAGCTCGATATTTAAAGTGATGTATATCTGTAATTTCAAATCTTCAATATCTAAAATTCGGTCATTTAGTATCCCTATGAATCTTCTTTTGAATGCCACTGATCTAACCTGATTTGGATGCTTCAAGGGAAAGTCATGTTCAATATCCCACAATGACCTAATTATGTACTAGTTCAGTAGAGCGAACTTGTATGACGTGCCACATATCACTGTTTCCCCCTTCAGCTCTGAAACTGATACATAGGAAACTAGAGTTCGTGTAATTTCAGCCACTATTTACAGAATTCCAATCCAATTCTCAACGGGAGATTTATGACTATTTTACTGATGTAACCTCTTTATATGAAATTTGGGAGCCTACAAAAACCCTAACTTCCACAGATCATATCTCCAAAAATATTGCAAACCAAGATATAAAAATTTTACGTGACGTTCGTCAGGATTTCGGCTTCACGTGATAAAAATTTCTGCTTCTGAAACTTCATAGAAAAAAATTTATAGTGAGAATTCCATGATGACCTATTTGGAGCAGCGAAACCCTAGAATCCAAAGTTATGATTCCAAATGTTATGAAACCAACTCAAAAAATAGAATAAAAGAGAGATCAACACCTTAGAAATAAGCCACTTTAAGGGGGAAACCTTCTTTACATTACATAAATGAAAAATTCTTGGATGACACAAATGACAAAACCTCCTTCTATATATAGGAGTCCATGCGGTCACAATATAATCCTAGCCGACCTAACAATAATAATGTAAGGGCGCAATTGGGGTTACAGGGGTACAATGATAATAATAAAGGGGTACACTAACAAAAATAAGGGACTACACTAGTAATATAGGGACCTAAAAACATGCCACAAAATTGATGATAATTTTGGGTTCATGTCGAATATTTTTTGGCTCACATAACCCTTATAATTACACTAAAATTAGATTTCAATTGACCTCAAAATCCTTGTTTATCACAGGAATATTGTCTTTAATTCTGATAATTAGTTTGGATATCCTTACATTAATTCAACCTAATTATCCTCATGTGATTTTAGGATTCTTCAATAAATTTGACTTGACACAAGAACCCTAAATTCCCCCTTGCTTAGCCCTATTACCACACAATATAGCAAGGGTCATAGGAGGGGGTCCATAAGGAAAACTACTAGACCAAATGGAATCAATGAGACAAGTACCCATTATCACCTCAGTCATTGTGCCATGCTCATTACGAAATTTCATCGATGGGAGGAGTCCTTGTATTAAGGAAATCACTAGGATGGTGAGGTCAATAACAATGTACAATTTTAGTTTCAAATCCCATTCAAAGGAGAGGCTCAAATAATGGCTTTCTTGCTTCAAAATAAGGAGAAGGGCTTTCCAAGAAAGGATTATTGGTAGGAGGCCTATACCTAGGTGCAAGGATTTCAATATAATATTTATGCCTAGATCAAGTCTTCGTAGAAAAGGGAAATGACCTCTCTTAAGGTTTTGTGATGATTCATACCACAAGAGAAACCTAAGGGGCACAAAAACTAGGTTTAGGGCTTGTGTTTTTTCAAGGACAATAGGATACCAAGGCCATGCAAGGATAGAGTAGGTCAATGAATGGTTAACCTCCAATTAGTTTTTAAGTAGAATTGACCTATGGGAGGCCACTAACCAAAGAAACCTATGGTTAGAAATGATATGGGAGCTAGTGCTTGGGGTTTCTCCAAATCTAGCCACGAGATTTTCTTCAAAATTGGAGGGCACCTAAAGAAAACCCCAAAACAATCACTTGCTAATATGCACCTCAATATGGCCGCCCTAATGAAATTTTTAGTAGGCCCTAGGAGACCCTCTAGAGTCAGTGTAGAAAATGGGAGAGGGAGAAAAAAAAATGAAATTTTGTTTGATCAAACTAGGATTTAAGACCAGTACCAGGCTATTGGGAGAATTGGTGTCAAAATGATCTCGAATTTTTCCCCTCTGTTCTTCAAGGAGGCATAAAGAAACAACCTCAATATCTATGTATGTAGCTACATGATAACTTTAGACATTTATAATTTGATGCAAAATATTATGGATTTTCAAGGATGCACATGCAAATGATCCCCTAGGAACATTCATTCATTCGTAATATTTATGAGTAACACATGAAATTTTTTCCAATAACATCAAGGCCTAAAACAATTTTTCATGAATTATTTCACAATAACAACCATAAGAAAGAAATTCCACATTAGAAAATCATTATTTCAGAAATATAGCATTAAATGGAAATCACAAGATAATGAATAATATATCCATCCACAATATTGCAACAAGAAGCTCCAAGAAATATAGTGAATATTTCCAAATGTGAAAATGCATTTATTCAACCCAAATCACTCCACAAATTGGAGCTCGAAATTCTCAAGAAGATCTAGTGAAAATACCAAGTGATGATGAGTTACAAATGAGGCATCACTTGTATATATATATGAGCCTCTAACAATTCAAATTGGTATAATTTTCCTAAAAAACCCCTAAAATGACTCTAATGTGAAAAATAACACCCTAATTGGTGAAAATCCCACCAAATATCTCAAAAGTACTCAACAAGCCTTCCTAATGAGGTTGAAATGATATACAAATAGTACAATAGGGCCATTAGAAGGCCTATATAAGTCCTCCATGTGCCAAATCGAAGAGGAGGGCTCTCATGATAATGATCAAGGGGGTGGCCACTTGGTTTCCAAGAAAAACATCTGTGGTGCTCCAAAGTGGATGTGAGGCACAATGAATGGTCTCTGTTGTAAATATTATTTACCCATAAAATTTAATTTTAAATTGTGTATTTTAAAATAATAATAATAATAATTAATTTGTTTTCACTATGTATTAAAGCTTGGCATATCTTTATAAATACTGCTTTAGTTAATTTTTTGGTACCAATAAATTTTTTTTATTGGTTATTTTAATAAATCCACTAATAATATCTACCATGCAATTTTCAATGACCTTGACTGCCCTCGTCGCAATCAATGGTTTATAATAGATTGTGGGACCACACCCCCCCCCCCCCCCCCCCGCACTCCTGACATTTAATGAAGGGGGAGGGGTCTGCAAACCTATTTCATAAAAACCACCTATCGTTACTTGTCGAGTCCTTAACTATTGTGGGACCCCCCATGACAAATACCACTTACCACCACACCATGTAAACCACTTTTCACTTAATTTATCACTCTGCTGCCACTTCCTCCACTTTATCCCTTCCACCAAATGACCTCCAAATTAACCCCTGCCATTTCCAATGATAATTTAGCGATTTAACCGTTAAATCATTAATTCACTTAAGTTAACGTTTTGATAATTTTTTGTTAATGCCCCATCCATTAATTTCACTAACTACTATCCAAAATCAACTACTAATCTAATTTATCCTCCATCAACCATATCATTTTCCTTAATTTTACCAGTGTTTTTATAGGTTCTCGGTGACATAAGATTTCTAAATTTTATAGTCAACCATGTCAATAAGCCAACATATCACTGGGTATTCTTAAATACTTTTTTTTCTCTTAATTCAAAATTTCTCGTCAAAAGGGAAAATCTAATATTTTTGTTGAAAACACAATGCTTCCCCCTATCCCTAATCTAGATGAATTCCCTCTGGTAGATAATGAGGATGTTGGTTATGAATTCAACTTTTTGGAATCCATGTTACCTCAATTTGTTTGCCCTCAAACTCATCATTTCCTTGAATGTATTTCTTGGTGTGAAAATTGTTATCTACCCAACTAGAGAGAAATAGTAGCCAGAAATGGTGAATCCTTGTTCTCTGTAAACCTAGAATATATTTTTCATGGCTTGCAAATTAATCCTCCAAGTTCCCTTCACATATTTTTAGTTGATTCACTGATGGAAATCTACAAAAAAGTTACCCTTCAGCAACAAGCTAGTATCTTTGAGTCTTTTATGCTAGAAGGTTCTAAATTACGTCATCATTATCCGCCTTATTCTTTAACAAAATTTTCCAGGAATATCCATAAAAGTAATTTCTATGGATTATTTCATTTTAGGTTACCAAAGTGATGAATGGGTTGATGAAGTCATCCTAGGGTTCTTGTCATTATTTTCATATGGTAAAAGGGTTTATGTTCTTTTCAAATTTGGCGAATTTGTTTCAAATATTATTCATGAGAAGTTCTTGAAATTCAGTGGAGAGAGATATTTTAAACATCAATCTGTATTGGTGCATTTATTATTATATAATTAGTTTGAAAGGTTCAAAATTTCACTTTAAAATATTTACTCACAGGGAACGAAACAATTTTTCATTCACTGGACATCATTAGTCAGACGATTACTCTTTTAGTGATTTAGTAGATCAATTTCTATATTTTTCGTTGTGTCTCACTAACAGTGATGTAGTCCCAAGAATATCAATAGAAATCAAAATAAATTTTCATCTAAGTGAACAGTAAAAAGTAGGATATTGGTACTTGTATCAGAATGTCACAAAGAGCTTAGTTTATAGTTCTAAATTGCAACCATACAAACTGCTAGTTTTTGTTCCCCTGAGTATTTTTTCTCTAGAATTCATAAGACAAAGTTTGAACATGGATGAAATTAATTTTGTATCTAGAAAGAAAAAATATCAATTCAAATTAAAGGCTCAAATTGGTCCATTCATCGTAAATACTAGAGTAGCTGATAATGAGACAGAAATTTTATCAATTCAAATGAAGTTTAAGTTAATTTTAAACCCGACATATGATCCCTTGGGGGTAATTTCATATATTAAAGTTGAGAAAAAATATAATACTTATAATCATATCTCAAAATCATAAATTGAAAAATATGCCAACCAGGAAGTATAGGAGGAGAACACTTTATAGGAGGTTGAAGGACAAATTTCTAGTCAAACAACCTTTGAAACTACAAGACTTAAAGAGAAAGAGTTAAAGAGACCAAGTGAAAGTATTTCTCTTTCTGGTTCAGCTTCTAAATCTGAAGAATTTAGAGATTTTAAGAGAATAAAGACGAAGAATATATAGGAAGAATCATCAAATGTTAGAAATAAATAAGTGTCTACTACAGTCATGTTATCAAGTGAGCATGGGTTCACTTTGCAAAAGGCTTGATAAAAAAATTTCCGATGCATCTGCTTCCTGTTCTTCCGGTGAGAAAAGTATTTTTTCTAGATTTAGATAAATGAATAAGATGAACGAAATGCTAAATACTTATACCTATTATGAGTTTTGGAAACATATTTCTACTACATAAACCTGATTATTGTCTACATTAGACCCTAAAAGAGGAAAATTTCAATTGGAATTTCTTAAGCCAAAGGTCCCAAGTCCAAAAATAAAAGAGCATTACAAGACTTTAGTATTTTCTTTGATAAAAAACAGATTCATCCCATAGATCATATTGATCTACACAAACAAGCTAGTGAAATGATATATTCTTATCTAACAACTTCTCCCATGGTTTCTTCAAAGCTACAAGGTTCTTTAAATAATGTTCATTCTCAGCTTAAGTTAGGAAAGATGTCACATTTAGAAGAGGATACAAGAATAAAATCTTTATAAGATATTGTAATCAAATTAGGATTAGATCCTAATGATGTTAATGCAACTTAAGGAATTATTAAAAACAAAAATGCAGACATTCAAGCATTATAAAAATAGTTAAAATTTTCAAAATCAAAGCATCATCAACCTCAGGAAGTAGGAAAATTAGATAAGGAAAAAGAGAATATGTTGTGTATGATTATTGAGCAGAACATATAGATACAAAAAATGGAGTCAAAAATGGAAAAAGGTTTAAAGGAGAATAACAAGAAGTTAATGTAGGATCTTCTATAATAGAAATAGGGTCAGCCAACCAAGATGCAACTGAGAAATTATCTAAATCCATTGGAGATCTATCATTGAGGGAAACTAAAATTGAGAAACTAAAAACATCACTACAAAGGGTAGAATAAAATAAAATTAAGGCAGATAGTGCATATATTTCAGAAGTACATAAGAATTTTAATATTACAAAACAACTTGAAAATATATGGATGAATCAGCCAGTGCAAAGAATTTGTTGGAAGCTAAGGAAAATATCTGGGTAGATATAAATTCAGCCATTTTAAATTTTTGGGAACCTATATAGATAATTTTTGAACAAGAACAATTAGCACATAAAGCAAAAGAAACCATTGTTGATATCAAAGAGGAGATGGATCATATACCTGGAGAAGAAAAAAGAACTATCAAAGCTTTGAATTCAATATATATATATATATATATATTGAATACATAGGGATTGAAGATAGGAAAAATGCAGTCCTTGAAGTGAGAAGAGTGTTGAAAAGGAGAAATTTGATGCTTTAGCTAGAGAAAAAATTCCAAAACATAGAATTTCATATCAAAAGGGTTCATAAAAAAATTTTGGTCTTCAACAAAAAGGACTCCCATCATTAAGGGATTCTCATGGAAAATTAATGCAGTAGGAAGATTATCAGCAAAAGTTACACAATGGTATAACTTTTATCCAAGGTTTAGAAAATGATTTATTCATTGCATATAAAATTCACCATCTCTTTGTAACCAAGACCACCTTTAAAAAGTACACTGAGGTGGATGAGGCATATAGGAAAGTAGTAAAATTTTCATGTCCACATGATGATAAGTGGGATAATTTCCTTGAACTTCTCGGGTAAACAAAAATCAAGTTTAGAGGCAGGATTTGAGTGAAGAACAAGAGCATGAGTCGACATAACTAGATTTAAAGGAAACAATTAGAAACTAAATCCTTGAATACTGTGCTGATTCCAATAAATCAGTTCCATAATTTCTATTTTGAGTTGTATTGATTAGAGTGATCCAAATTATTTTGGACAAAACTTTATTTTTTGTAAAATATTGTAATAGATTATATATTTTTGAGAAGACTCTATATATAGTTTGTAATTCGAAGTATGAGGGGTTGATACTGATAGAAGTAGTGACATTATCGTATTTTTGGAAATTTTTAAGATAATCAAAGGCTTCTCGCTTAAGTTCTTAACAAAATTTGCATTCATGTGAGTCTCCTTTGTGTAATAATTTATGTTATTCTTCATATGTTTAAGATAATATAGAAGTATTGGGTAAGGATAGGTAAAGTTTTAACCTCCCTGATAGCCCCTACAAAGTTATTATCATCATTGATGTTAGCTAATTAAGAAATTTGTTTAAATTAGTACCTTTGCATCTTAAAATTATTTCCTTCTGCCATATCTCAAATATATAATTGTTAACTATAGAAATATTTCTATACAGCTCTGCTTTATTTAATAATATAAATATTTGGGAATGATATTTAATTCTCGGATACCTTATTTTTCATCTATCATAAACATCTAAAGATTGCATGGTGTTAATATTGGAATTATCACTTTGATAAATATTTAAAATATTTGGGTTATATTCATGTGAATTATTTTATTCATTGGTCATCCATTTAAATAAATCCTCATTTATATTCTTTGGCACCGTTCACGAGCCTAGAAATGTCTACAAAGACACAATGTTCTCATGTGTCTCCAACTGAATCAAAGGTGTTGATACTCCATCCATGAGGGAGAGAATGATGAAAAAAGCCCTCCCATGTCTCCCTAGGTTAGAAAAAATGACATATGGGTTCTTTATAAAATTCCTAGTGTCTGGTGAAAGTACCTAGCCAGCTGGGCAATGTGGTCCAAGTGCATCATCATCTTTGTATGAGTGGGGCATGCACAAGCCAAAGGTGGTTTAGAAGAATCCCATTGACTGGAAATCAATGCTCTATTATGGAGGAGGTGCATGGCTCTCAATTCTCACCCTAAAAATGCCATCATGACCCTATGGAAAGGTTAGATCCTATATAGGGAGGGAAACCTAGAATGAAGACTAACCTGCAATCCTGTATAAGATTGAATGCATCTCCTCACCTTCTAGTAAAACAATTTCATCAGTGAAATAAATCAATAGGTGGACACTTCATAGTGCCATGCTCTTCCAAGTGACCTTTATAATGTATAGGTGTCCCCGGGTTCAAGAAGGAGGTTGATAAAGTAACCTATTAGGTGGTTTCAACCTCTAAGGGATGCTGAGAATTTGGTAGGGCTAGGTTTAATTCAAATTATATAATTGATAATTACTTTTGAAATTACTTCTCTTGCTTATGTATTATCTTTTGTTAGCTTGTTATCTCTTTCATCAAGTCAATTACTAAAACATAAGAGACACAAATTTAGGCTATTTGAGCGAGGGAAAAAAATTCTCCCTCTTGGAGAGGAAAACTAACAATAAATTATTCTTATATACTTTCAGTTGACAAGTACCATGACCATGACTTAGACCCTTTACTTATGCATGCCTCTAAGACCTTGTCACTACTTTCTTCTTGACTTATTCTTGGTGATCCTTCCTTCAACTCTACTTTGCATGAATACTAAGAAACTCTATTCCTAGTGAATTACTTTCGGCCTCGTAGATATTCTTCAACACCTTGTAGTATCTTCTTCTAGCCTCCACCTCCTAGATATACTTCAACACCTTGATAAAAATGTATTACCTTTCAACCTTCCTTTATATGATACTTTCAACCAAAACAATGAATGATTCTTCACTTATCTTCTATTATCAATACAAATTCTTGTATATTACACTTACAATAAACACTTGACTGAAATATATACCAACTCAGAAACATAGATATGCAATCCTTCTTTGATTTTCTATCCATCCTTCTATTTTCACTGACTAGTCTTCTTACTTTTCTATTTTACATGCTGACTTTTTTTAATTTCTATAATTTCTATGTTAACACAGATCTATCCAAAATTGTTGCCAAACCAAAGACTGTAATCATGCCTCAGGTATGTCTTAATTCTTCATACCAATCCAAATTGTGTTCTCTATTCTGCTCAGTCCAGTGTGCTATTTATAGTAGTCAAGCCCTATAATAAGCCAACTTGACCATGAAAGTTTGTGACTATTAATGAGCCAACTTGACCATGAAATTTTGTGACTATTCATGAGCCGACTTTTCTGTTGTTTGTAGACCGACTTGGTGAGGAGTATTTCCAACATTTGTTATGTTGATATAGTCATTTGAATTAGCACCATTGTTGAGCCATATTTAATGAGATGATTAACAAGGTCTTGAGGAATACCATCATTGAATTGACTTCATATAAATGACTCTAATTAATACATTTATGACAGGATGACAAATCCCTAAAAGACATCAAGAAGAATTCTTTTGATCTATAATAAAATTCTTGCTCATGAAGCCCATGAAGCAAGCTCAAAAATACATTTTATTATCTTTTTCTTCTTCATTACATAAATACATATTTACATAGTCAATATGAAGATCAAACCTAGTTACACTTTTCAACACTCTTTCTTAACTAGGGAGGTATTCATAATGGTACATGGTTACTTTCAATCTGAAGAATATCATAAGAAGAATCAGAAATATAATTTCATTTGTATAGCATCATATCAACCATCATTGTCCTAGTGCAAGGCCTTGACAAATAGCCCCATCTCTCAACGATACAATGGGCTACAATTTTGGTGAGACACATGACATATAGACACCACCGTCATTATATCTCCAAGGTACATACTCCATCCGAGTGTTCCCAATGTATTCCCTTCTTGGAATATTCTTCTCTTGGGTACCTAGCCCTCAGATAATATCAGTCCATGACAACTCTTATCTTGAATACTTTATCTCATTCTCAAAGAGTATTGGAGCCATATGATTACCCAATTCTCCATCCTATCTTCCCAGTTGAATAGCAAAATGATATGTCTATCTCTCCCTCTCAGCCAGGGAGGACCTATTCCACAAGGGAATGTAATAATTCCTATACAAGGAATGTACCTAAGCTCATTCTTAGGAATTACCCAGTTTATTCCAAGTTAGATACTTACCACCAGGCTCCCTATTAACCAAGCATCTATAGTAGTAGTGGTGAGACACCCAACTGCTCAAGAATAATTCCTCCCCTTGATGTCAAGGATTTTGATCTTGAGGAATATTCAACTTTAGCTTAATAGGGCACAGATCATCCATCACTTTCATCCACGAGTCATGTCATCTACCAAAAAATTATTCGTCATTCTTTCTCATCTGATCCACATTTATGCCATGTTGCTTTACTTCAAACCGTCTCCCAATGATTTTACATCCTTCCACATGGTTGGAATCGATGCATAAACTTATTCAGATAAACACATACATAACAAAGTTTTCAAAATTTACCTTAGTGATGATATTTCACCATGAAATCTTCCTGTAAGCTTCGACATCCTTTATTCAAATTGACACATATCCTAAAGATATATATTGCCAAGGTTCTTCTTCTTTACCATACTTATATCAGAGTGTACATATCTTCCCAGGATATCTCCTAGTCACATCTTCTTGGCTTCTAGATGATAAATACCTCTTGACATGGTTGCACTTCATGATATCTTCCTTTATTTTTCCACACAGTTTCATTGATTCCCTGTAACTTCCAGCATATAGTTCCTTTTTTGGATACAACCACCTCTTGTTCCATATGAGGATATATTTGATTTCATTTCTTAATGACAACCTTTGTACCAGAAGAGATCCTAATTTCTTTTATCGTACTTCTAAAGATAGAATTCCATCACCTGAAACCATATGAAATGACTTCAAAACATCCATTGTTAGCATATATGTATCTTATCTTATCCATTTGAGTCATTCTACAGCAATTTCCTTAGAATGAAGAACTTCATTCCCTATACCTACTTCATAAATATGTCATCATATCCTAATCCCGAAATTCTGCAAGATGGAATTCTCGAGGAAAGCTTTTTTGTTTTCTTTCAAACTAGTGAATCCAAGGAGTACTCCATTAGAAAGTTCCAACACCTATTTCATAGATGACCCTTGATCTAGATGAATTTCTTCCATCAATGTTTTTATCAGTGAGTCTCCTAGGAGCCACTTTTTCTAAGACAATTTCTCCTTCCATGCTTCTATTGTGATGTTATTAATATATAATTCTTCCTATCACACTATTTTAAAACCAATAGAAATCAATTAAAGAGGAAGATGATCTCAATCATAATAGACATATTTCACTTCTTCTTTCCTAGATTTCTTTGGATTGGGTTCTTTCCTTTCAGCTATTACATGGGATTCCTCCTTTTTCCTCTTGTTCTTTCTAGATTTAGGATAATCCCTTTTATAATGCCTAAGTTCATTACATCCAAAGAATCACACCTTGTCCATATTTCTTCTTTTATTCTGAGGACCAAATTTACCACAACTTCATTTCTTCCTGGACATGGCTACAAAGGCTTGATTCCTTTCACTTGATCCTCTATCAAATTTGGCTTTCAATATTGTTTCCTCTATTTTACATAGAGACCATAGATCCTATAATGGTGTTGCTTCTTTCTTACCGTATAATCTTGAAGTGAAGTTTCCCCATTCTTTCGGTAGAGCATTCAACACCAATGTAGTCATATCACTATCAGAAATTAGTTCTCCTGATTCCTGCATCTGGTCTCGTATTTCAGAAATACTCATAAAATATGAAGTGATTCCTTCCTCTCTTGAAAATTTCATCCTGCATAGTTCTTGTATCAGAGAGATTACTTCTCTTGTAGTAATTACGGAGAATAGCTCTACCAATTTCTCATATATTTATTTTTTAGTTTCTAGTTTTGATACATAGGGTATGAATGAATCCTTGATGGATTCTTTGAGAATCCTCTAGGCTCTAGTTTATCCTTTCATGTACTTGGCATAAGTTGGAGCATCTTCTTTTGAGGGTTGAGTTTTAGATCCTTTGATGTAACCCATAACTTCATCTTCGATTAGATTTAAATTTTTCCTCTTATTCCATGCACTAAAGTTTGATGACCCAACCAATTTGTTTCTATTTTTGCAACAAGTCATTTTGACATATTCAAAAGAGGTCAGAGAAATTATTACTTCAGTAGAGTAAATTCTTCCTTCTATAAAATTCCTTGATGATGATGATGATGATGATGATGATGAATATGATGACCAGAAATCCTTAGATTGAATTCTCCAAAGTAGGTGACTTTGGATCCTTGATGATAAAGGATGTCTTCAGAATTATGATGTGTCTTCCTACAATATCTTCAATGTCATAAATATTTGATGGTAAATATTATATCCTTGATGAGTGGATCCTTTGAGTGAGATTAAAGGCCTTCTTGAGATGGCTTGAGAATATTTCTTACAAAATTATTTGACTTTTCAATGTAGACTTTGAATTTGAATTTGATTCTTTCTTCTTTTCTATCTTTAAGTGTTGTTGTGGAGGTAAATCCCCTCTGCATATAGAAGCAATCCCACTAGCCCTAGATTGGGTCTAGCAACAATTGAATCACGCAATGATGTTGGTTCCTAGTTACAATAAAGACAAAGATCGTGATAAGTAGCCTACCTCAAATCCCACGCTGTTGTTGTCGAGGAATAAGCGGTGCTCCTCGTCCCTAGCTTGACAGATCACAATCCTTCTGTTCACCAAGTCCAGACACATGTACACATGTAGAGAAACGATGACATACAACATAATACTTAAAGCATGTAACTATATATCAGTCAGAGAAGATATAATTCGTTGCATTACATAAACGAGTAGACACACAAATGGAACCAAAATCAGAGTCTCTTATCTTATAGATGACAAAAAGGGAGATTACAACCAAATTCTCTGACGCTATAATATTCCTTCGGTGGGGCTTGTAGCGGAGCACATCTCAAAAAATCCTGTCGGGAATCTGGACAAATCTCTCTCTCGGGGTTCTCCTCGGCTCTACTCTCAATATTCGCCCGGCTATAGTTTTCTTCCTACAAGTTCATCTAGCTGAGAAAAGGAGAGGGTAGGATTTTATAGAGGGAGGAAGGGAGTTGGGGTCCCTATAATCATGGGATAGGGTCCTATCTCTTAGGAAGGTTCCATGATAGGTGGAAAACCACTTCCTAATCAGGGAGATCTGGAGGAAAATAACCCAACTTATTTCAGATGATTCATTCTGAGTTGGTTAGAATAAAACTTCTGCCATTTATTTTAAAAAAACATTCCTTAATAGGCTTGGCATGAGTGAGACATAGGGACAGAGCGCCAGCTGGCGTGCCCACTAGTGTGATTTTTCCCCAATGGTACAAGGGATGAACTGGCTACTCGCGCCAATGCCAAAACATGGAATTTTAGGATTTTCCAGAGGAATTGTTCTTCAGGAGAATTCTTGTCCTTATGCAGAAGGATGCCATCAAGGTGTTTTCAGGACATTTGGTGGTTCACAGGTCATGGGAATAGTACTCCAATGTACGGGACGAGGGATTAGGGACGGTGACAAAATTTTGTGTAACAAGTGTCTCCTAGGTCAAGTAGCCCTTTGTCTTCAGCACCTCAGCTCTCATACCATGTTGAGAATTTGGTAGGTCTAGGATTAATTCAAATTATCTACTTGATAATTACTTGTGAGCTTACCTATCTTACTTATGCCTTCTCTTTCGTTAGCCTATTATGTATTTCATCAAGCCAATTACCAAAACACAAGAGATAGAAATTTAGGCTCTTTAAGCCAGGGCGAAAACATCTCCCTCTTGGAGAGGAAAAGCCACAAGAAATTCTTCTTATTAAATTTTAGTTGACAAGTACCATGACCATGACTCAGACCCTTAACCTATGTATGCCTCCAAGTCCTTGTCACTGCATTATTCTTGACTTATTCTTAGTGTTCCTTCCTTTAGCACTACTCTACGCCAATACTAAGAAACTCAGTTCCTAGTGAATTTCTTTCAGCCTCCTAGAGATTCTTCAATACCTTGATAACAATGTATCACCTTTTGACCTTCCTTTAGATGATACTTGCAACCCAAACAATGAATGTTGCTTATATTCTATTATCAATACACAGTCATGTATATTACACTTTAAATAAACACTTGAGCGAAATATATACGAACTTTGAAATAGAGATATGTGATCCTTCTTTGCTATTCTATCCGTCCTTCTATCTTTGCTTATTGGTCTCCTTACTTCATTATTTCACATGCTAACATTTTTTCCTTTTTGTAATTGCTATGTTAACTCAGAGCTATCCAAAATGGTTACCAAACTGTAGACTATAATCATGCCTCAGGTATTTCCCAATTCTTAAGACCAATCTGAACTGTGTGCTATGTTCTGCATAGTCTGATGGGTTATTTATAGTGGTTAGGCCCTGTAATAAGTTGACCTAACCATGAAGGGTTGTGACTGTTCATGAGCTGACTTGTCTTCTATTTTTAGGCCAACTTAGTGAGGAGTATTTCCAAGGTTTGTTATGCCGATATGATTAGGATAATTAGCACCATTCTATAGCCATATTTAATGATATGATTGACAAGGTATTTAGGCATACCATCATTGAATTTATTTCATACACATGTCTCTAATTAATACATTTATGACAATATGAAAAATCCCTAAAAGAGATCAAGAAGAAGTCTTTGGACCTATAATAAAATTGTTGCTCATGAAACCCATGAAGCAAGCTCAAAAATGTCGGTTTTAACCCTGAACAGAAATATCTACACACGATTCTTATAACAGAAAATAAATAATAGCAAGAGCATAAAACATAAAACAGATAAACACAGATATTTTCCCCTGGATCCCAAATCGGGACGACCAGCTTGATTTTTCATTATATTCCTTTTAGTGTTACAACACATATATATACATGTCGAAGCATACATAAACACCAATCCATTAACCCTGGATTAGAACATAACCGTAGTTCCCTTGACCGGATCTACAAAATACCAGGGGCCGAAAACCATTGAACCCCAAAACCATGTGCAAAACCATGCACAAAACCATGGGCGGATCTGCCTATGAGTGGGTCCGCACAAAAAACAACGGACCCCAACGGTGGGGACTGCTTCGCCCCTCATGACCCCCCAGCTACGCCTGACGCAACATACAGCACGTGGGGCTAATCGTGGAAAGAATATAACACATACCCAACATTCTCCCACTTGTTGTTTTCTTTCCACAGAGGGCCACAGGAGAGCTTAGTCATTGGCCCAATTCTTCAACACCCATTGTTTCTCTACACCAAGAGAACTTCTGAGTGCTCACAGACTTCGTCAATGCATACGCAACATTCTTCAAAGTGTCCACCTTTACCGGCCACAACCACTTTTAGCCTCAACCATATCTCTAACAAAGTGATATTGAACATCAATGTGCTTTGTCTTTGAATGATAAGCGAGGGTTCTTTTCCAAGAAAATTGCACTTTGGCTATCACCGGTCTATCATATAACTGTACGTACCAACCCCATACTTGAACTTCAATCTTTGCAACCAAATTGCTTCCTTGCTTGCATGAGTGTTGCTATGTAATGCATATACGCTAGTTGAAGCCACTACGGACATCTTTACTCATCCAACTTATTGCGCCTCCAAATAGGCTAAACACATACCCACTTGTAGATCTTCTTTGGTCCAGATCTCTAGCCCAATCTGCATAAAAAAAACCATGAATGTCCAAAATTCTGTCCAATCCTAGTCTTTCCTAGTAGTACAAACCATAATCACTAGTGTCACACAAATATTTGAAAACCCGCTTCACTGATGTCCAATGCCCCTTCGGTGGTTTTGACATAAACCTGCTAAATACACCCACTACATGTGCAATGTCTGGTATATTACGGACCATTGCATACATCAGGCTACCCACTGCACTTGCATATGGAACATGGGACATATACTCCTCTTCTTCGTGTGTCTTGGGACACTGTTCAGCAGACATCTTTACACCTACAGGAATAGGAACATTCACCAGTTTACTATCCTGCATTTTGAACCTTTGCAATATAGTTTCGACATACTTCCTCTGGTTTAACCAGAGCATCCTCTTTGCCCAATCTCTCTTAATTTCCATGCCCAAAATATAGTTTGCAGCACCAAGATCCTTCATGTCGAATTTGGGCTCAGTTGGGTCTTGAATCATAGATAATTTCTTTGTCGTTTCCAATCAACAACATATCATCCACATAGAAGACCAAATAAATAACACAGTCACCAATTATTTTAAAATAAACACAGTGATCCTCCTTGCTTCTGGTGAAGCCAAGTCCCCGTATATAGGTATCAAATTTCTGATACCACATTCTTGGTGATTGTTTTAACCCATACAGAGACTTCTTCAACCTGTATACCAATTCTTTCTTACCCTTCACCATAAAGCCTTCAGGTTGCTTCATGTAGATCTCCTCTTCTAGATCCCCGTCAAGAAATGTTGTCTTCACATCCATTTGTTCTATCTCAAAATCAAATGCAGCAGCAACAAATAAAAGTAATCTAATAGAAGTAACTTTGGCAACAAGAGAAAAAATATCACCAAAATCAATTCCCGGCACCTGGGAATACCCTTTTGCTACCAACCGAGCTTTGTATTTCTCCACCTTGCCTTCTACATTCATCTTCTTCTTAAACACCCATTTGCTCCCGATGGGCTTCCTTCCGACCGACAACTCCACGGATCCATGCATCTTTTTTGTGCAAGAGATTCCGAACTGTCTGACCATGGCCTCCTTCCAGTTTTCCATCCTCTTGAATCTATTGCCTCCACCGGCAGTTAAGGTTCATCATCGGTTATAGTTAGCAAGCACGAGCAGAAGTAGATGGACTATACCTTTACGGTTTCCTTTTTTCCTTCTTTCTCTGGCCCCGATCTTCTTAAAGGCCAGGTTGTAGCTCATCATCTTACAGGTCTTCTTCTGTTGTAGAGTCTGATTCATCCTCCTTTAGCTCAAACTCTATCTTCTCGGAGTTCCTTTGGTAGGACTTCATGTTTAACAATATCTTTCACCTCTCTAAACACCACATCTCGACTGTACACAACCTTCCTTGTTTCCGGGTTCCAAAGCTTGTAACCCTTTAAACCATCCTTATACCTAATAAAGATGCACCTTTTAGATTTATTATCCAACTTGCTCCTTTTCTCCTTTGGAACATGTACATATGCATCACATCCAAATACCCTCAGATGTGAAAGAGAGAGTTTCTTACCAGTCCATACCTCATGTGGAATCTTATCCTCCAACGATGATGCAAGTGATCTGTTAACTAAGTAACATGCAGTCTCCGCTGCCTCTGCCCAAAATTCTTGTCCTAACCCGGTACCACTAAGCATGCTTCTTGCCTTTTCCATCAGTGTTCTATTCATTCTTTCTACAACTCTATTTTTTTGAGGTGTGTATGGAGCAGTCTTCTTCCGTGCTATACCACACTTCTTACAGAACTCTTCAAATTTCTTCTTGCAGAACTCCCCACCATTATTTGTCCTCAGCACCTTTATCTTCTTCTCTGTCTGGTTTTCCACTAGAGCCTTAAATTCTTTAAATTTGTCAAAGACTTCAGATTTCTTCCTCAAGAAATATATCATGTATTCCTTGAGAAGTCATCTATCAGATGAAACATAGTACCTGAGACTTTAACTGAATTAGAATTGACACGGAGCCCAAACCGTCGCAAATGCACAAGTTCTAATATCTTGTTTGCCTCTTAAGCACCCGGAAGGAAAACTCTTGCGATTTTTCTTCCCATGTATACACAATGTTCACGAAATCGAGAGAGAACAAGTGGGCATACCTTCTACCATACCATCTCTATGTAGTATCAGAAGGCTTCTCTCCAATATGTCCAAGCCTTTGATGCCACGGCATGGTCTTTCTCCCGACTGAGAGATAGCTAGGCTTTCCATCCCACTTTCAGGAACCACAGAACTGTTACACCCATCAATAATAGTGCTACCTTGTAGCTTGTACAGAGTTCCAGTCCAAACTCCCCGCATTAATACTAGTGCTCTCCGAACCATCTTGCAAGCATCTTTCTCGAACACTATTTTTACACCTGCATCATCCATATTGCTTAAAGAAATCATATTTCTGGCCAATGTAGGAATATGCAGAATGTTGGGAAGTGTTCTAATCCTTCCACCTTGCAGCTTCAGCTTCACCTTTCCACGTCCGATGATTCTGGCCTTCCTATCACCTAAGAAGACATCACCACCATCATATTTCTCATACTCGTAGAACCACTCCCTATGGGGAGTGAAGTGAAAGGATGTACCCGAGTCAATCAACCATGACTCATGATCTACATGTATTTGAAGAAGAAGCCAAATACACATCCCCACCTTCATCCGAGGTGGTTTTTGCCTCTGCAGAAGGAACATCATCAGATCCCTTTCCTTTCTCGGGAGCTTTAGATCTGCAGTACTTTTTAGTGCCCTTACGATGACGGGAAAATATGTCCGGCCAACAGTAGGGGATCTCCCCGGTAGAAAGTCCCAATTAGACTTTGAACCGTTTGGAGTAGGGATCCCGTCCGGGGTGTGGGTCCGGCTACCACTTAAATGACTATCTCTTTGGTTTCGAGCAACCTGATTGAAACTGCAAACATACACTTATTAACACGATATAGAATACATGACTGATGAATAAAACCGATATATGACACTGTGCATAGCAAGGTAATAGACAGAATGCATAAACTCAGGAAATGTCGTTAGCAACATCTATGAGGTATGCATGCAAGATAATCTGTCCACCAAAGCAACAATCCTTTGTGGTAAGAAAATCCCTAAACTTTCCGAAGGATAAAACGAGATGCTAATAAAATAGTTCATTAACATTCATCATGAAGCAAATAATAAACTTGAGCATCATCAACACAGTCACAGATAACTATGGTGCATGAATGACACTATTAATAACACAGATTCATTAATCAAAAGATATTCTGAAACTACACGCAGAATACACACAATGTTGTCACGGCTAAACACATCATCCAATCAAAGGGGTTTTAACATGTATTGTATTTCATATATCAAGAGTATGCTTTTTCAGCTACAATGAAATAATGCCTTTCAGTCCCAAAAGAGCCAGCCCTTTACAATGCTCCCCACAGGGGTATTTATAGATTCAACAGCCGCACTTATGGCCTTCCGACGGTTCAACTTCCCGACGGTTCAACTTCCTGTTTAGCAAAATTGCGACCTGCGACCTGGTCGCGAATGCGACTTGCGACCTAGTCGCAAATGCGACCTGCGACCCAGTCGCAAATGAGACCTGCCTGGTCGCAGAAATCATGACCCATGACTTTGGTGTTTGCACTTATGAAGGTGGTCGACGCAATCGTGGTTCCGGGAGCGTCCCTTGTGTACCTTTGATGAAGTCTTTCCAAGTTTGGTAATCTGCCGTTCTCGGAGCGACAAGAGGGCTTTCCTCTTTTATCCGGTGCTCACATTCTAGAGCATTCGGCACCAGAGTCTCCTTCTTCTGGGAGATCATCATTGAGAGAGAAGCGAGCTTGGTGTAAATTTGCACTGGGGTGACAAGCAACCGGTTCAGATTTTCTTGTGATGCTTCGAATTCCGGTGCGGCGGCGGCTTGCCTTACTGGCTGCAGGAAAGCCTGAGTTTCTTGCTCTACCTGTTCCCAGCCCTTAGTTTCATTTAGTGCCGCTAATGATGGAATATGATGAAGGAGCATTCATGGAGTCGATACCCGCGATTAGGTGATTATACGGCAGACACTACTTTGTCCGGATCTTTGGCTTGCTACTTGTCCTACAGATTGCATAACATTCCCGATCTGCACCTTGGCTTCTTACGTATGACTCCACTCCTTCCGAGGCACGTGTTCTGGAGCTTGCGGATACTGGGCTGTCCAATTCATCATCTTGTCTAAGGCTGTCGAGGCTTCCTTGAGTTGTTCGTGTTTCTGCTTGGTCTCTTCCCTGGCCTCTGCCAATGGGGCCACCGTTTGTTTCAGGGCGAACATTTCCTGGTACACTTGCCACATTGTCATCTCTAGCACATCACATTCCTTCTTGACTGCCAGTGGAACCTCATTCACCTGAGCGGGCCTACCCTGGAGTTGGAGCATCTCATTCTCTAGCCTTGACTTCTCCTGCTCTGCCGCTTTTAGCCGGTTCTGCAAAGAAATAATCTCTCTGCTCATCCTTGTGACATTTTTCTTCGTAGGCGCGGCAAAAGCGGTACTGCTTGGCTGGCCTATCATAACGGTTGTCACTTGTGTACGGGACAATATCTTTTCCGATGGAAATTTGTGGAGATGGCGGGGATAGCCTGACGTCAAGGATTTCCTCTTCTCTTGCCGTATCTTGAAAGAGAATTGGTCAAAGGTTAATCTGGTCAAGTCGAAGACTTCTTCTTCTTGCTCCCCCAGAAAGTCATCAACATTGAGGTTACTTCCCGCGCCACCTGTAGCGATATTCAGGGGAGATAGATCAATGTCATCTATTATTTCGTCTTCTACATCCTGCGTTTGACCCTTTTCTTTCTCCTTTTGCTGGCGCTCTGCTTCCGCCTTGTCATGCTCTTCCTTCTTTCGGCATTCTGCCTCTGCCTCTACTTCCTTTTCCTGTTTCCTCTTTGCCGCGGCGGCCTGTTCTGCCTTTTTCTGATGATCGACTTTATCGAGCTCTTCTTTGATGCCCGTTAACGCCAGCTTGCGCCTCCTTTTCCTGTCTTTCTTTCTCCTCCTCTTTTTTCCTTTTCCGTTCTGTTCTGGCGTCCTTCTTTCGTCTTTCTTCATCTTCCTTCCTCTTCTTTTCCTCTTCCAGTTTGGCCTGGGCTTCTGCTTCCCTTTGCTGATCCGCGGTGTCAGGTTCTGCACCGGTCTGTGTTCTTTTATCTTTGGAGGAAGAAGAAACTCCAATGTTCTGGTGCTCGGTTCCCTCTCGGTCATGGTCGATTCCTGGTGCGAGATGCCGGTTTGCGTTATACCAATCTCTTCTCTCATCCTCATCCGGGCACTCGATGTGTTGATAACTCCATCTGGAATTGGCCCTTTTGCAATGTTCGGGAACTATCCTGAGTGGATCGTAATTTCGGCGGTCCAGATTTCTGAAGTGATAGCTCTTCGCTTCTTCCCCTTCACGCGCCACTTCTCTGGAGTCTTTGACCGTATAGGAACCAATGGTGAGATGTAGAGAAGCGGGCCAAGGTTTCTTCTTCCACATGTTTGGCGAGGACGTTAGAGAAACCCAGGGTATGCGAAAACACACCTCTTGCATGAGTACCTTGTCGGTAACAAACTTAGGAAGAGCGTGTGGTGGTTTAAACGAGCCGAATACTCGGATGATGGTGAATTCAGCGAATGGGAACCAGTGTGCCACCTGACCTAGTGTTTTCATCGCTCGCCAAGACATGCAGGGGGCATCTTGACCAAATAATTTCCCGTAGAGGGCGGGCATGAATATGTGAGAGATTTGCTCGATGTCCGGCTTGTACCTAGATTCCCATAACACCCTGGTCTGCCAGTGTATTGCCTGGGTCTGTTCGGGGTTCCAATTATGTGGCCATCCCTCAATATGCATCTGGGCACGAACGGCATCTGACGATACGAGAAGCCATGTAGGGCTCGGTGGCGGCTCCCTCATCTGGGGCTAAAGCCGAAGCCAAGTTTGTGTGCATGGAGCCCATTAATATTCCCGCCCAATTGAATCGAGTGCCGTGAACTGTTACGTGTTCTATGATGGTTGCCCATGTTCCATTGAAGGTGGTGGCGCCTGCCCGCCCGTATATCCTGCACAGCATGGCGGCCACTAGCTTATAGACTTTCCTCAAACTGGCCACCGGGTCCTCCTGGTCCTTTTTGATCTTGAATTTGTCTGGTTCTGCCCACCATCTCCTGATCGTGTCAACCATTGGTACTTCATTTGTAGCAAACCATCTTGGGGTGACGTTCACATCTGCTTTGGGTAGGGAATAGTAGACCTGTGCTCTTGAACTTTCCAATGTTACGAAGCTTTCCCTGCACTATCTCGGATTGCGAAGCTTTCCGGATCCGTCTTCTGTATGATCCAATCCAATATCTCAGGGCACGGAAAGATGGCAGGATGTGACCCCGCCAGGTGCAATTTGGACTTTTTGACCTTCAGATATATTTCACGGTCCGGGAGATCTTCTGGGAACTCCTCTTCAGTCATGGCAAATTCATGGTATACTTCGTAACACCTGAGGCTTTCCTCCTTTGCGAAGGTGCAAAGGGTGTCTCTGTATATGGGCGGCGGAGATATTTGTATGTCTGCGTCTGATTCTTCCTCCACCATCTGCCTGCTTCTCCTGCGGGATACCCGGGGGGCCATATCGCTTGAGTCTGAGGGGACCGGTTCTGCTTCTGCTCCGAATTCACCTGCTGCATTTAGAACAGAATCACGGGGTAAGAAAGACATGATGATAATGGCTAAAAAGAGTCCGAGCATGCAAACATAATTTCTCTTGTCCTCTGCGGGAGCTGCTGGGTCGCCGCTCGCCCCTGGGCTCACACGACTGCGACCCAATATGACACTTGCGAGGGGTCGCGAAGTGTTAGTGGTTTTCTGTGACTCCGCGACCTCTGCGACCTTGCGACTAAGTCGCAGGGTCGCTGAGTGTGGCTTTTGCGACCTCTGCGACCTTGCGACCGGGTCGCAGGTCGCAGGTCGCAATTGCGTTTTGCGCGCGCGCGACTTTGCGGCTAAGTGTTTACAAATGAGACAGAATTTCGGTCTGAAAGGTCCAAAATTTACCATAATGCATGGCCATGAAGATTAGGCAAGGGGTAGGCGACCTTGGGGTCTTGTGGGCAACACAAAGACAGCAGCAATCCAAAGAAAAAAAAAAACCCCATCCTTCTTAGCAAATAAATAGGACCGTGAGGAGGCTCAAAAAATGGCGGGAGATGTTTATGCAGGAAACGTAGGGAGAAAAACGGCAACTTACCCGGAAGAAAAAAGCGCCAGTCAACCTGTCAGAGCAAATCCGCGGTTTTCGCTGAGAGTCACAAATGCGACCTAGCGACCCGACCTTATATAAAAAGGTCGCACGTGTGGTTATTAATGCGGTCGCAAGATGCGAGTTTGCGACCTTGCGACCTCAGCGACCTACGGTCGCTAGACAACATAAGTCGGCTGGGTATGATTTCCTTAAAACTCCCGTACATGACCCTTGCGTGTGCGACCCTACCAATTAAACTGGGTCGCAAGGTGTTTGGGTCGCCAAATTCCTTTAAACTCCATTTCGCGACCTTGCGACCTTGAAACCCCTAGGCTTCAGGTGCGAGTGGGGTGAGGATCCTCCGACTTTGTGGGCACACGATGAGCCTTGGGTCTTGGTATGGAATTCCTTGGTCATAAATAAAGTATGTGCGACTTAGCGACTTGGTGCTAGAAACTTACTTGATCTCTTTTCCTTTTAGTTTTAAGGGGGAGGCTCCAAAAATTTTGAAGTGTGTGTTATGATTTTATGTATTTTTGGAGGGTGTTGTAGGAGCTACAACAAATGGCGATTCACTGGATGAATTCAGAATCTCTGCTGATGAAAGGTCAATGAGGGAGGAGGGAGGGTATCTAGTACTTGCTTGTGCTTTTTTACCTTAGAGTTTACACTTTCCTTCCTTTGTCACCCTGCATAGTCACCTGTTCCTTTTGGCTTGTTGGGTGCAGATCAACCGAATTTTAATTCTTCACGCCCCGGGATCGAGAGGGTTGGGGAAACCTTGGACAACTGCAGGGTCCGGTACAGTTATTTCGTCCTCATGGTGTTGCTCCGCTGCCAGCGAACCTCTCGGCTCCGGCGGAGTCACTGCCTAAAGGGGTCGTGAACGTTGCTCCGCTGCCAGCGAGCCTGGTCAGTACCCCGGCGGAGTCGTTACAACACCTCTCTGCGCAGGAAGCCTTTCTCAAACCTTTACCCTTTATTCGTGTGCGATTGCACTTATTTAGATGGGCATATTTTGCCTGGGCGGTTGAGGGATCCCGACTTATTTTGCTTGCAGAGAGGTTGCCCCTGGTCTCATATGAGGACTCGGGTTTTTCCCGGATGACCTGCAATTCTCTTAAGTTAACCCTGTTCCCTCACGATCCGGTTGCGTCTATGAAAGACCCTTTTCTACCTGCACCCTTTAAGCTGCTAGGTGGTTCCTTATGCTCGATGACCCTGGTAAGACCGTGTATTATCCTTAGGTGCCCATTACAAGCGAGTTACGACTACCCCATGCTTTGCGGGAAAGGCCTTTCATCAGCATAGAACCTCTTCAAGGAGTGATCTGGTTGCGGGCATTTTTTAGACAAGGTAAAGTCTTTTTTTTTTTTTTTTTTTTTTTTAGAACAGCTTCTATGGTACAGGGGGAAAACAGCCCTTTGAGGGCTATTCAAGTAAAATAGTGTTTGAGATCATGCCCGTTTACCGGGAGGACCTCGACCTTACCTTCTAAAGTTTGCAATCGGAAAGTATGAGAACCTATCTTTTCTTTAACCTGAAAGGGACCTATCCATAGTGCTTGAAATTTTGCATGTTTTCCTTTCTCTTCGTGAGCCTTATCCCACTTTAGGACAAGATCTCCTACTTCAAATTTTTTATCTCCTGCAGACTTTTTATCGAACCATTTTTTGATCCGACTCTGGTGGATGGCGAATTTCTCCCGGGTTTTCTGCCTTTCCTCCTCTAGTTTTAGCAGGGTGTCGATGCGGATTTGCAAAGCGGGACAATGGGTGCCGTGGCACTCTTGAGACAACTGCAAAGCGGGGAGAGACAAATTTGGCGGGAGGACGGCTTCTTTCCCATATACAAGGAAATATGGTGAGGTGCCTATTGATGACTTGGGGGTGACGCGATCAGCCCAGAGTGCGTTTTGGAGAGCGTTATGCGAGTTTCGTTGGTGAGACAGGAGGGTCTTTTTGACGATGCGGATCAGATTTTTATTTGTTGATTCTGCTAGACCATTTCCTTGGGGATAGTACTTCGCGGAGTGTTTAAGAACAATGCCATTTTCTAATGCAAAATCATATAATTTAAAAGACGAAAAATACGTTGCGTTATCAAACACTAAGGAAGTTGGAACGCCAAACCTGGTAATGATGGAGTGAGTGACAAATTGCATTACCTCCTGATCGTTGACTTGACGTAATGGTACCGCTTCAACCCACCTGGTGAAGTAATCAGTGGCCGTCAGAATGTACCTGTGTTGCTTAGAAGAGTGTGGTAGAATCTCACCAATGACGTCCAAACCCCATTGTTGAAAAGGTTCTTCTACTGCTACTGACAACAAAGGAGCAGCCGGACGTGCTTCTCGGCTTGCAAATTTCTGGCATTGAATGCACTTCCGAACATACGCGTGAGCATCTCTGAACAGGGTTGGCCAATAATAACCTGCACGCATAATTTTATGAGCAGTGGTATCCCCGGCGAAATGACCTCCTGCAGGTCCATCGTGCAGCTCGGTTAACACCTTCTGAGCTTCATCCTGTTCTAGGCAGCGCAGCATTACCCCGTTTGAATGTTTCCTGAAGAGCTTCCCTTGGATTAACCGGTAGGACGCGGCTTTGAGTCTGATCGCACGTTTCTGCCGGGCATCTAGATTTGATTCCAATACCCCGTGTGCTAAATATCCCGAGATATCCGAGTACCAAGACGGGTTCCTTTCCTGGGGCATGACGTCAGTTTGGTACATGTCAATCTCTTGCTCCCAATTATCTTCTTCATTTTTTTGGGAACCTGCGGCCTCCGCGGCCATTTGGCATAAACCTTGCCCTTTAACCGTGCGTGCCGGCTTAAATTCTAAGTCGTACTCTTGCATACACGCAACCCAGTTTCCTCTCCTCTCACCCAGCTCTTGCTGCATGAATAGTGATCGAACAGCTGGATGGGGAACGTAAACTGTGACATGGTTCTTCAAGATGTATGGTCTGAAATGTTTAACTGCTTTGTACACCGCATAAGCCTGTTTTTCTATTTCAGGATAATTTAATTCAGCTCCCTGTAGGCCAGTGCTCATGAACGAAATGGGACGCTCGTCATTATTTCCGTCCTTCTGCGTGAGCACGGCTGCCAGGGATGAATCAGAAGCGAACGTGTACAGGCTGAAATCTCTGCCGAAATCTGGGCTCTGGAGAGAAGGTGCTTCGGCTATAGCTTTCTTGATCTGGTCGAAAGCTTCCTTTTCGGGTTGATTCCATTTGAAAATGGCATTTTTCTTTATCATCCCTTGTAGTGGTTTCACTATCTGGGTGAAATCTGAGATAAACTTACGTACAAAATTGATTTTGCCCAAAAAGGATTGCATTGCTTTCTTACCGCTGGGGAGAGGAATTTGAGAAATGGCTTTTGCACGTTCTGGATCAACGACAATGCCTTGCTTGGTTATGATATGACCTAGCAGATTCCCTTCTGCTACGGCGAAAACACTTTTCTTTGGGTTAAGCGAGATACCGTATTTTCTGCATCTTTCGAAAATCTGTCTGAGGTGACGCAAGTGATCCCCCCGATGTTTGGAAAACACAGTAACATCATCCAAGTAAGCCACCACACTTTGACCTATCAGACCTCTGAATGCTATGTCCATCGCTCTCTGGAAAGTTGCTCCGGCGTTGATTAACCCAAAGGGCATACGTCGGTATGCGAAAGTTCCCCATTTAGTCCGGAAGGTAGTCTTTAACCGGTCTGGTTCAGCCACCAGTACTTGATTGTAGCCAGAGAAATCGTCCAACAAAGAGAACATCTCTGAGCCGAACACTGCTTGTAATATCTGCTCCATAGGGGGCACTGGGTAATTATCCTTACTTGAGGCCCGGTTCAAGTTCCGGAAATCTACACATAATCGAATCTCACCCGACTTTTTTCGTACTGGCACTAAATTGGACACCCATGTGGAATGACGGACTTTGAAGATAATGCGGGCGTCTAAAAGTTTTTTGAGTTCTTTTAGAATTAGTGGCTCCATTGTAGGGTGTACTTTCCTAAGTTTCTGTTGGAATGGTTTTACATTTTCTTTCATTGGTATCACATGTTGTATAATTCGCGTATCGTATGTGCGTAAGTCCTCATAGGTCCAAGCGAACACGTCGCGATACTTGCGAAATAATTGAGTAAAATCTTGGGCCTCTTGGGGGGTACAGTCTTTCCCCAGGTTGATGAATTTAGGAGTATCTTCCGACCCCAAGTTCACTTGTCGATGAGCCAAGATCGAGCTCTGCACTTTTGCATTTGGGGGCCCACGGAAACGGTTTTGCAGATGAAATAGCTTTTCAAGTGATACCACCCCTTTAGGCATGGGGTTTCCCTTAACCTGCTCGTACTCCTTTTGCATAGCCTGGTCGTGCTCATCTTCATCTATAGCGGCGTCTTTGAATATTTCTGAGTTGCACATAAATTCCAGCACCTGCTGATCATCATCAAAAACACGCAGATTAGTGATATTTTCTGGCACGGATGGTCTATACATAACTTCAATAGAAAACCCGTCCCTCAAAGGGGTAAACCTGGCGGCATCATTAGCTAGAGTGTCTGCTGCTGCGTTATGCATTCTTAGAACAGACTTAATTCCAAAAGCATCAAAGGAAGAAATTAACCGCCATACCTCTTGCTGGTACGCCTTCAAATGTGGAGATAAACAATGAATAGTGTTGCGTACCTGCCGAGTGATAATCTCGGAGTCGCTAATAACCCGTAAGCATTTCACCTTCAAATCCAGCGCCTTCTTAAGCCCGAGGATCAGAGCTTCATACTCGGCCGTGTTGTTAGTGCATTGGAACTCGAGTCGACAAGAGACTAGGAATTTTTTCTTATGTGGATCAAGCAATACGCAGCCGGCACCAGAACCATCGAGATTCTTGGAACCGTCGTAATACAATGTCCATATATCATTTTCCGGGTCCTTGGGGGCAGTGTCTTGCGGAGGAATTTTGGGTTGGTGTGATATAGTTTGAGCTTGTTCCTCAGCGACGAGTGTCATTTCAGAGAGGACCTCGGGGCCTACTGCAGATTGGGGAGGTTGGTGACATCCAAAAACAGAATCAAGAAGACACATACCAAGTTCTTCTTGGGCGAAGCTGATGGGTTCATTTGTGGCGTCCAAATCAGTTACAGTGTGTTTCATGTATGGTTCGCTTTCAACTCTGATTTGGTTGTTTCTCCCTTTGTAGGGCAGCCATAAGTGAGACCAATCTGTGGCGAAGTATCCTTGCAATTTGCTAGACCAGTCTCTACTCAGCAGTACGCCATAGGCTTCTGGGATGTCGACAACCACAATATCAATACACTGATGAACCCTCGAGTCGGATGAGAGGCGGATAATGACATTGTTTAGTTCTCCGACTGCCGGTACTTGTGATCTGTCCAGTTGAATGATTTTTGCGTCAGTTTTCTTTGGGAGGATGTTGAGTTTCTTGCATACAGATAAAGGCATGACATTTGTGGAAGCACCAGAGTCAACGAGGCAATTGTGGACGTTGAAGTTGAACATCTCGAAAGATAAGAGGAAAGGAGGGGTGGACCCTCTTGAGTTTGTGTTGACCGCATTTACTATAGATTGGAAATCTGGTTTGGTTTGTGCAGATGTGTTGCTAACGGTTTTCGTATTTTGGTTGTTGGCGAAAGCTTTTAGGATAAGCTCCTTTTGGTTCGTGATGCGGGCCAACTCGTAGAGCGAGATATTAGCCATGGTCTTTTTCATGTCCTCCACTATGTTGTAGCTAGTGTCAGTTTGGGGACTAGGTTCGGTAGTGGTTTTCGATGGTTCCACTGGGAGTTTGGTTTTTTGACTTGTTTTGCCGTTACTATTGGTAGGCTTGTCTGGCGTATTTGGTCCTTCGTTGCTAGGGGGGAGAATTTTCCTCAGGAAGGCCCTTTTCTTGTCTTCATATGATTGTTTGGGAATAGCTCCTTTGCTTCTAAGACTATAGTTTCGAGTAGGCTGAGCCTTGGGACTTCCTGCCATGTTGATGTCAATAGGAGCGAGACTCTCTCCCCCGCGGATTACGTCGAAAGTTAAGACGGAGGCTCCCGATTCCCCATCTAGGAGTGAAACTTCGTCTTGATCAGAAACTTCTTCCTCTGTCAGGCTCCCTGGAGTTTGATCATCCAGAAGCTGGTTGACCACTGCGGTCATGCTGCCGATCCATTGCGGACACGTCTTTTCAGAATGGGCAGCTTGGTGAAAAGAACAAAAATTGTCTTTCCCTATTTCCTCCACGTTGAGAGCGGCACTGGTGTTTGACGGAGGCCTGCTGGTGTTGGGATTGTTTTTCTTGAAAAAAGGTTTGGGAGGTTTGTTTATATTTGAGGTTTCAACGCCTTTCCTCTTTAGGTCAGAGACCTCATTCGTTAGTAGTTTGAGGGTTTTGGCCATACTTTCGAAATCGAAAGTTTCTCTCTCCCTATTTGGGGTGGAAGACTGACCTTTTTTAGTGGTCGACTTGTGATCATCCTTTCCATCATGATCCATGACACCTATTGACAACATGTCTTTTTCTACTGCGAGAGCGGTCGCGTAGTTTTCTGTAAGAGTAGCGCGGGCCTCGCGTTTGACGAAGACTGCAATATCCCTAGGGAGGGCTTTGGTATAGTAGTCGATGGTGATGGAATCGTCCAACGCTAAATTTGGAGGAAATTTTTGCAATATGGTTGCGAAACGTTGGTTAAAGTCTTTAACTTTCTCTTTTCTATGACACTTGATGGTGCTGAGTTCGGTGAGGAGCATATAGGGTGTTTTATCTTCCGCAAACTTTTGCAAGAACACACGACGGAACTGGTCCCATGAAGCAATAGATGCACTGGGTAGGGAGCGGTACCAGGAGGCAGCCTGGCTTACAAGAGTATGTGGGAAAAGTCGACACGCAACGTCATCAGACTGAACTCTCATAATCTGTAGGGACAGATAAAAACTACTAATATGGTCTTCTGCCGATGTGCCCTTTTCCGGATCGAACTTAGGAAGGTGCTTCTCTGGGTGTCTGGGCATATCATGGAGAGGGCCTAAAAGGGCCAGAGGGGATTGAGCCATCCAGGCCAGAGGTTGCACCCTCCTGGGACGTTGATGGTTTCGGGTTTCTGCTTCAGACTCACTTCCCGTCCCCGACACCGAGGTTCCTTCATGACGACGAGAGTGTTCATCTCGGTGCCTTTCCCGGTTATTCACGTTTCTAAGTAGTTCCCAATTGTGAGGGAGAGGTCTGTTTTGGTTTTGGTGGTGATTATGGTTGGCGTGGTGTCCAAGGTCGTGAATGATATTTCCTCTACCACCACGACCCTGACCCCTGTTGACTCTCCCTTCATTTCTTCGAGACCTATTGACTTCTTCTGTATTCCTTCGGGCTGTGTTACCTTCTCTTTCGTTTCTTCTCTCCCCTTCTCCTTCTCGTGGGGAATATACTTGGTTGTTGGTCCACTGATGTAAGTCAGGCTGTGGCTCGGGGAAAGGTTCAGTATCAGGGAAACCTTCACTATCGTGGGTAACGGGGTCATTTTCCTGGACAGCCCGCGCGAGGTCCTCAATCATGGTATTAACAAGTTCGGGTACGGTACGGACTAGCACACCATTGCGAGTGATGTTATCGGCAGGGGTCCTAGTGTGGGCCAGAAATTCCATGATAGGGGTATACCGTAAATCCCTGATGAGATTACGAGCAACTGGGCGTAAGGCTCTCAGCTGTTCGTTAGTGATTTCGAAGTATCGGGCTTCCATCGTTGGAATATCTTCTAAAGGGGGAAGGGCAACTTCGTTATTTATGACCTCCCGGCGGGGAGTTTGAGATGGGATATCTGTTGCATGCTGGGAGGATGCCATGCCCCTCCTTCTAGCGCCAAGTCTGTTGACGGGAAAATATGTCCAGCCAACAGTATGGGATCTCCCCGGTAGAAAGTCCCAATTAGACTTTGAACCGTTTGGAGTAGGGATCCCGTCCGGGGTGTGGGTCCGGCTACCACTTAAACGACTATCTCTTCGGTTTCGAGCAACCTGATTGAAACTGCAAACATACACTTATTAACACGATATAGAATACATAACTGATGAATAAAACCGATATATGACACTGTGCATAGCAAGGTGATAGACAAAATGCATAAACTCAGGAAATGTTGTTAGCAACACATCTATGAGGTATGCATGCAAGATAATCTGTCCACCAAAGAAACAATCCTTTGTGGTAAGAAAATCCCTTAACTTTCCGAAGGATAAAACGAGATGCTAATAAAATAGTTCATTAACATTCATCATGAAGCAAATAATAACTTGAGCATCATCAATACAATCACAGATAACTATGGTGCATAAATGACACTATTAATAACACAGATTCATTAATCAAAAGATATTCTGAAGCTATATGCAGAATACACACAATGTTGTCACGGCTCAACACATCATCCAATCAAAGGGGTTTTAACATGTATTATATTTCATATATCAAGAGTATGCTTCTTCAGCTACAATGCAATAATGCCTTTCAGTCCACCAAAGAGCAGCCCTTTACAATGCTTCCCACTGGGGTATTTATAGATTCAAAAGCCGCACTTATGGCCTTCCGACGGTTCAACTTCCCGACGGTTCAACTTCCTGTTAGTAACAATTGCGACCTGCGACCTGGTCGCAAATGCAACCTGCGACCTGGTCGCAAATGAGACCTGCGACCTGGTCGCAAGTGTGACCCGCGACCTGGTGTTTGCACTTATGAAGGTGGTCGCGCAATCGTGGTTCCAGGAGCGTCGACTTTCTTGCCTTTGATGAAGTCTTTCCAAGTTTGGTAATCTGCCGTTATCGGAGCGACAAGAGGGCTTTCCTCTTTTATCCGGTGCTCACATTCTAGAGCATTCGGCACCAGAGTCTCCTTCTTCTGGGAGATCATCATTGAGAGAGAAGCGAGCTTGGTGTAAATTTGCACTAGGGTGACAAGCAACCGGTTCAGATTTTCTTGTGATGCTTCGAATTCCGGTGCGGCGGCGGCTTGCCTTACTGGCTGCAGGAAAGCCTGAATTTCTTGCTCTACCTGTTCCCAGCCCTTAGTTTCATTTAGTGCCCCTAATGATGGAATATGATGAAGGGCATTCATGGAGTCGATACCACTGATTAGGTGATTATACGCAGACACTACTTTGTCCAGATCCTTGGACAGCTTGTCTCTGGATTGCATACTCATCCGAATCTTACTTTGGTTTCTTGCGTATGACTCCAATCCTTCCGAGGCACGTGTTCGGGAGCTTGCTGATACTGGGTTGTCCAATTCACCATTTTGTCCAAGGCTGCCGAGGCTTCTTTGAGCTATTCTTGTTTCTGCTTGGTTTCTTCCCGTGCCTCTGCCAACGGGGCCACTGTTTCTTTCAGGGTGAACATTTCCTGGTATACTTGCCTCATTGTCATCTCCAACACATCACACTCCTTCCTGACCGCCAGCGGGACTTCATTTACCTGTGCGGGCCTACCCTGGAGCTGGAGCATCTCATTTTCCAGCCTTGATTTTTCCTGCTCTGCCGCTTTTAGCCGGTTCTGTAAGGAAATAATTTCCCTGCTCATCCTTGTGACATTTTCTTCTGTGGCTGCGGCAAAGGCGGTGCCTGCTAACGCTATCATAACCGGATTTGTCCTTGTGTCTGGGACAATGTCCTTTCCGGTGGAGACTGTGGAGATGGCAGGGTAACCTGACGTCAAGGATTTCCTCTTCTCTTGCCGTATCTTGAAAGATAATTGGTCAAAGGTTAATCTGGTCAAGTCGAAGACTTCTTCTTCTTGCTCCCCCAGAAAGTCATCAACACTGAGGGCACCTCCCGCGCCACCTGCAGGGATATTCAGGGGAGATAGATCAATGTCATCTATTAGCTCGTCCTCTACATCCCGCGTTTTACCCTTTTCTTTCTCCTTTTGCTGGCGCTCTGCTTCCGCCTTGTCACGCTTTTCTTTCTCCCGGCGTTCTGCCTCTGCCTCTGCTTCCTTTTCCTGTTTCCTCTTTGCTGCGGCGGCCTGTTCTGCCTTTTTCTGATGATCGACTTTATCGAGCTCTTCTTTCAGTGCCCGTTCTGCCGCCGCTTGTGCCTCCTTTTCCTGTCTTTCTTTCTCCTCCTCTTTTTTCCTTTTCCGTTCTGTTCTGGCGTCCTTCTTTCGTTTTTCTTCATCTTCCTTCCTCTTCTTTTCCTCTTCCAGTTTGGCCTGGGCTTCTGCTTCCCTTTGCTGATCCGCGGTGTCAGGTTCTGCACCGGTCTGTGTTCTTTTATCTTTGGAGGAAGAAGAAACTCCAATGTTCTGGTGCTCGGTTCCCTCTCGGTCATGGACGATTCCTGGTGCGAGATGCCGGTTTGCGTTATACCAATTTCTTCTCTCATCCTCATCCGGGCACTCGATGTGTTGATAACTCCATCTGAAATTGGCCCTTTTGCAATGTTCGGGAACTATCCTGACTGGATCGTAATTTCGGCGGTCCAGATTTCTGAAGTGATAGCTCTTCGCTTCTTCCCCTTCACGCGCCACTTCTCTGGAGTATTTGACCGTATAGGAACCAATGGTGAGAGGTAGAGCAGGCCAAGGTTTCTTCTTCCCTTTGGCAAGGACGTTAGAGAAACCCAAGGTCATCTGAAAACACACCTCTTGCATGAGTACCTTGTCGGTAACAAACTTAGGAAGAGCGTGTGGTGGTTTAAACGAGCCGAATACTCGGATGATGGTGAATTCAGCGAATGGGAACCGGTGTGCCACCTGACCTAGTGTTTCCATCGCTCGCCAAGACATGCAGGGGGCATCTTGACCAAATAATTTCCCGTAGAGGGCGGGCATGAATATGTGAGAGATTTGCTCGATGTCCGGCTTATACCTAGATTCCCAGAACACCCTGGTCTGCCAATGTATTGCCTGGGTCTGTTCGGGGTTCCAATTATGTGGCCATCCCTCAATATGCATCTGGGCACAGACAGCATCTAGTAGATACGAAGCCATGTAGAATTCTGATGGCGCTCCCTCATCTGGGGCTAAAGCTGAAGCCAAGTTTGTGTGCATGGAGCCCATTAATATTCCCGCCCAATTGAATCGAGTGCCGTGGACTGTTACGTGTTCTATGATGGTTGCCCATGTTCCATTGAAGGTGGTGGCGTCCGAACGCCCGTATATCTTGCACAGCATGGCGGCCACTAGCTTATAGACTTTCCTCAGACTGGCCACCGGGTACTCCTGGTCCTTTTTGATCTTAAATTTGTCTGGTTCTGCCCACCATCTTCTGATCGTGTCAACCATCGGCACTTCATTTGTAGAAAAACATCTTGGGGTGAAGTTCACCTCTGCTTTGGGTAGGGAGTAGTAGACCTGTGCTCTTGAACTTTCCAATGTTACGAAGGCTTTCCCTGCACTATCTCGGATTGCGAAGCTTTTCGGATCTGTCTTCTGTATGATCCAGTCCAACATTTCAGGGCATGGAAAGATGGCAGGATGAGGCCCAGCCAGGTGCAATCTGGAGTTTTTGACTTTCAGATATATTTCACGGTCCGGGAGATCTTCTGGTAATTCCTCTGCGGTCATGGAAAATTCATGGTATACTTCGTACCACCTGAGGCTTTCCTCCTTTGCGAAGGTGCAAAGGGTGTCTCTGTATATGGGCGGCGGAGATATTTGTATGTCTGCGTCTGATTCTTCCTCCACCACCTGCCTGCTTCTCCTTCGGGATACCCGGGGGGCCATATCGCTAGAGTCTGAGGGGACCGGTACTGCTTCTGCTCCGAATTCACCTACTGCATTTAGAACAGAATCACGGGGTAAGAAAGACATGATGATAATGGCTAAAAAGAGTCTGAGCATGCAAACATAATTTACTGTTCTCTGGGAGCTGCTGGGTCGCCGCTCTGCAAAAGGGCTCGCCTGCGACCTGCGACCTTGCGACTAGGTCGCAGGGTCGCAGAGTCGCTGAGTGGGACTTCTGCGACTCTGCGACCTCTGCGACCTCTGCGACTAGGTCGCAGGGTCGCAGGGTCGCTGAGTGTGGCTTTTGCGACCCCTGCGACCTTGCGACCGGGTCGCAGGTTGCAGGTCGCAAATTGCGTTTTGCGCGCGCGCGACTTTGCGGCTAAGTGTTTACAAATGAGACAGAATTTCGGTCTGAAAGGTCCAGAATTTACCATAATGCATGGCCATGAAGATTAGGCAAGGGGTAGGCGACCTTGGGGTTTTGTGGGCAACACAAAGACAGCAGCAATCCAAAGAAAAAAAAAAAACCCCATCCTTCTTAGCAAATAAATAGGACCGTGAGGAGGCTCAAAAAATGGCAGGAGATGTTTATGCAGGAAACGTAGGGAGAAAAACGGCAACTTACCCGGAAGAAAAAAGCGCCAGTCAACCTGTCAGAGCAAATCCGCGGTTTTCGCTGAGAGTCACAAATGCGACCTAGCGACCCGACCTTATATAAAAAAGGTCGCACGTGTGGTTATTTAATGCGGTCGCAAGATGCAAGTTTGCGACCTCGCGACCTACAGGTCGCTAGGTCGCAAGGTCGCTGGGTCGCAAATTTCCTTAAAACTCCATTTCGCGACCTTGCGACCTTGCGACCCCAAGGTCGCTAGGTCGCAAATTTCCTTAAAACTCCATTTCGCGACCTTGCGACCTTGCGACCCCAAGGTCGCTAGGTCGCAAGGTCGCAAATTGGGGATATCCGACCTGTGCGACCTGTGCGACCTTGGGTCGCAGAGTCGCCTAGGTTGCCTGGGTCATAAATAAAGTATGTGCGACTTACCGACTTGGTGCTAGAAACTTACTTGATCTCTTTTCCTTTTAGTTTTAAGGGGGAGGCTCCAAAAATTTTGAAGTGTGTTATGATTTTATAGAGTTTTTGGAGGGTGTTGTAGAGCTACAACACCTTCCTTTCCGCATTTCTAGCACACCTTTATAAACTTTCCAGGAGATTTAGATATCCCTCTAGATTTGGATCTCCCACTCAAAACCTTATTCTTGTTTCTGTTCTGGGACCTTCCTCGTACAGATAAGGTATCTCCATTCTGACCCTCCATATTTCTCCGTCTCATTTCCTCCGACAGCAAGGCTGAGACAATGTCATCAAAATTCAAGGTAGTTGTATTGCTACCTATTGCAATAACCAGACTGTCCCACGAGTCTGGTAGAGAGCACAACAAACCGATGCACTTATCTTCATCTGAGATTTTAATATCAACAGACGACAGCTGACTTACCACAGTATTGAAGGCGTTCAGATGCTCTGTCACCGAGTCTCCATCCTTCATCCTCAGGTTATACAGCTTTTTCCGCAGGAACAACTTATTCACCAGAGACTTAGATTGGTACAAATTCCCAAGTTTTTCCCACAAGGTCTTCGCCGTAGCTTCCCCAGATACATTCAACAATACTGAATCTGAGACACACAACCGTATTGTGCTCTTAGCCTTCCGATCCAGTTTCTTCCAGTCTTCATCTGACATTGCCGTTGGTTTAGTACTTGGATCTACCGCGATCCACTGATCTTTATCCACCAGCAGATCCTCCATCTTGAGCTTCCACAACTCAAAACTCCGACCATTAAATTTCTCGATCTCTATATTTCCGCCGCTCGCCATATTCTTTCACCGCAAGAATCGATACCGCAGATCTCCCACTGCACAGGGTCTACCACAGGCCCGAGCAAAAAACCCTCAACAACAAAGGCGTCCCCTTGAAGCCGAAACAGCTCCGATACCAAATGTAGGTTTTAACCCTGAACATAAATATCTACACACGATTCTTATAACAGAAAATAAACAATAGCAAGAGCATAAAACATAAAACAGATAAACACAGAGATTTTCCCCTGGATCCCAAATCGGGACGACCAACTTGATTTTTCATTATATTTCTTTTAGTGTTACAACACATATATATACATGCCGAAGCATACATAAACCCCAATCCATTAACCCTGGATTAGAACATAACCGTAGTTCCCTTGACCGGATCTACAAAATACCAGGGGCCGAAAACCATTGAACCCCAAAACCATGTGCAAAACCATGCACAAAACCATGGGCGGATCCGCCTATGAGTGGGTCCGCACAAAAAACAAATTTTGGCCAGGGCACTGCCCCGAACCCCAACGGTGGGGACTGCTTCGCCCCTCATGACCCCCCAGCTACGCTCGACGCAACATACAGCACGTGGGGCTAATCGTGGAAAGAATATAACACATACCCAACAAAAAATACATTTTATTATATTAGTTTTCTTCATTGCATAAATACATAATTACATAGTCAATATGAAGACTAAACCTAGTTACACTTTTCAACAAGGGAGTGGTAGGTCCATGGTACACCCGTTAAATGATAGGTGTCATGGTACAAGGGTATCTATAATAGGGGAAGTCCACATATGGGTCCATATATGTAGGAGGGAGAAATCATGGTACATGAATTACCACAACCTTTTTTTTTCCACCCTTCTTCATATTACTTTTGCCATTTATTGATTTTTCTTTTTTCAAAACTGCTTGGGGCTCCAGGGAATGAGAGCATGATGTGTATAATATAACAATAATTATCCATTTTAAGGTTGGACAGTTCATCGCCCACCAGGATTTGGGACAATCATGGGTTCCTCAATGATGCATGGGTTCACATAGGGGCCCAAGAACCAGGGTGACGACCATAATGATAAGGGGTAGATCTCATGTATGGATTTTTTTCAAGTGTTAAATTTTTATGTCTTAGCCATATTTTTCATTTTATAATACATTTCCTATTATAAGTGGAAAAATTATGCTTTTAAATTTATTTTTAGCTGCATCAACCTCCAAGGCATCATTCCAAGCCTCACCCAAAGTTTTGACAAATGGAAGGGGAGGCTAACTCCTTGTGGATACAATGGACCAATGTGGACCTGGATGGAAAAAGTGTGCAAGGGGGTTATAATGAGTGGAGGTGTTGGAACGGGGTCTCCTAACAAGCTACAAAAATGGTCCATTTTGATTACTTTTGATTATATTTAATATAGCGTAGGGGTTTTTGGGTGGGTCAAAGCCCCGAATGCATTGTAATGGGTCAAAGGGTAAACTAGGGGTCCGAAAGCCATGGGTTGTGGACCATAGGAATGTTGAGGCTAGATTTTTATAAATAGAGATGCATTTTGGATTGTAAAGGATAAGATTGAATGAGCTATTGATGCGATCTGTTGTTTAAGCGACCTTTTTGGGTTTTGGGGAACAGACTCCTGCTGGCTGTGTGCGCGGAGATCCTAGTCTAACTGTGTGCGCAGGTTGGGAAGGGAATTGTAAGAAAAGGTTGATGAATGAATGAATGCAAAAGAGTATTCGAGATCTAAAATCATGAGTACTGTTGTATGAACTACTGATGATTATTGTGTTATATTTTTTCTGTCTTTCTGCTGCGAAAGTCTGTGTACTGAATGCTTGGATCTAGATCTATTCTGATCTGTTTATACTATGCTATGTTAATGTTATGAAAAGCGTATAATTATAGATCTAGTGCACGTGGATGCAAGTAGATACATACTTAACCCTTCGAAGAAATGAGGTCATATGAACAGAACACAGCTTTTATTGCCTTACCCTTCATTTCTCAGGGCGCAAAAACCTGGTTCCAGCACCCACCCATACTACTTTGGGTGAGACTATGACCTGCGAAAGTAGGTCACTACTAAAAGGGACAGTAGTATAGGGGTTTGTTGGCAAGCCTTGCACACCGAACCTGGGTCAGGACCCCTCAAGCCAAAAAATGGTTCCATTGCCGGGACCTGAAGGAGTCTGAGAAACGGGATCGGGTAATGGCATTAGAGATTGAACATGGGGTCGAATAACTGATATTCTGGGTGGAAGCGTAATGCGGAGCGGTGAGAACTATCGATACAGTCAAGGAAAGGATCACTCTTCTCATAGTCCACCAACACCTACACCGAGTTTGTCAGCTGCCCCGATGTTAGGGCCCCAGGAAGATAAACCAGAGGAGCCCATGGTAGCACACCTAAAGTTACCTACTTTTAAAGGAGAAGCTGATGAGGACATGGATCGATTTTGGTTCGTGACCGATTCGATGTGGATGGCGCAAGGGGTAGTAAGAGATACTGTGAAGAGAGCGCAACTATCCTTGGCTTTAGAAGAAAGGGCGGTGGACTAGTATATGCAGTATATATCTCAAAATGGTACCGCAATGCTTCAAAATATCAAGGATGCCCTAAAACAACAATTCCAGAAGCCAAAATCCTATTCCTAGCTGGTAGCAGAAGTAAAAGAATTCAATCAAGGGGTGGCTGAGTCGGTATGGGAGGCCGACCAACAGTTAAAGAAAGAAATCAGGGAAGGTGAGTTCAAGTACGACAAAAAACAACATACAAAATGGTTCATAGCTATGCTGCTACCTCACTTACGCATACCCATGGGCCACCAGACCTTCGAATCGCAGGAAAAAGCCTTGGAAGCTCCCATGAAACTGGAAGTTCCACCTAAGGATGACACAAGGGAAGGAGTGCAGAAAATTTAGGAGTAATTCGGGGCCATGCACCTAGAAATACAGAGCTTATGGGTGGAACGGGGAAAAGGTGTCGGCACGGACCTCTGGTGCGAATATTGCCGGGTAGTGGGACTGCATGATACAGCCCAGTGTCCTCAGATAAATATGGGTGAATTGAGGAAACAATGGTGCAGGTTCTGCCAATCTATAGGGCACGACAAGCAGAACTGTCACACATATGACTTACTGATAGATCGTGGAACCCTTTATAGAGTACAGTTCGATCCTGAGATCTCCCGCAACCTTTGGTAGCTCTCCTGCAGGGGGCAGGGGGGGACGGGGAGGGAGCACAGGATGAGGACGGGGCTAGGTGATCTGCTACAACTGTGGAGAGGTAGGGAACCTCGCCAGGGATTTCCCAAATCCCACAAGGTATTCCTGTAAATATTGCAGACAACTGGACCATGAGATTGAGGACTGTTTGATCTTGTTAACAAAGATGAAGGACAAATAGTCTACCCCACCCAAAATGTACAGAGAGTCAAAACAGAGCCAAGGAGTGAAGATCCCAGTGTAAAAATCATAACGTGTAGCATGGTCACCCAAGGAGTGAGGAAGGAGCTGGCTAACTAGAAGGAGCCAAATCCCAGGAGACAGGAGTCGCTAGAAGCCCTTGCGCAGTCGCCATCGCACCTCCAGGCAGAAGAGTGTAATGTTTCAAATTTTTCTTCAATAAATTGGAACATTAAATTTTTTCTAAATTCATGTAGGAGATGAATAATTGGGTAAGGAGGCCCAATGATAATAAAAACATAAATAAAATCCCTCTAGTATGAAAAGGGATCAGACATGGAACCAGATTTCACACCCTCATGTGTGAAAGGAGATATTTGCAAAGAGGTTTGACCAAGTCAACCAGCGCAAGATATGAAGTGGAAAACACTAAAGGTGGCAACGTAGGAGGGAAGCTTCTAGATGAAGGGAAACCCTAATTCGAATTATGGCCCATGTAGAGCCTTCATTTGCTATATATGGAGAGGAGGAGAGCCATTGTTATGCATGCATATGTTTATGATTTCATGTCTATTCAGACATTGAGCATTATTTGTTGCTTAGAAATAATTGCCAGGAAACTCCTGTTTAGGATTTCCTCACCTTATTGAGAGGCCTCTTGAAGGTTGGTTCTTCATTCTCCACATTTCTTGGCTCAAGGCCAAAGCATCTCCTCCAGGACAGTGTTATTGCTGCAGCAACATAATACTGTGTTGTAGGGTGTTGTAGTGGAGACTTCACAACACCTCTTGCATTGCTTGTTTTTCAGAGGGAGAGTCTTTCCTGCCTTTGGAGGATTAATTTGGAAGCCTTAGAGCTTATTTACAGTTCTTGGCATCAAGCCAACTCATATTCTTTCCCCTACTGCGCAGTTTTCCACAGTAGCTGCATTATTTTCATAGTGCATTTGCTACGGGGTTTTGCAGATTGATTGGAGGGTGAGATCTCAAGTGTAAGAATTAGCCTTCCACTTTAGAGATCCATTGGAGAGGGTTTGCTTCAGATTTTTCATCATATTTAGCCTTCTTCATTGAGTTCTAGATTTGAGTTGCAACAGCTGCCCAGCAACTCCGACATTTTTTTCATTTTGTATATTTCAGCCAATCCTTTGGAGGATTGATGTATTATTGTATCTAAGGGTTAGAGCTTTGCTCCCCTATCATATTTGAGCCATATAATTTCATATTCATGTATTGAGATAATTTCATAGCAGTGTTCTATCATAAACTTCATCCTCATAGCCTTGGGTTTATGCAGAAATAGCAGTATTCTTTCATTTCATGTACATGTATTATTGAGGCTTGCATTGCCTTTCTTGAGTTGATGTTTCCTCAATAACTTGTACTCTTCTTGCTACTATAACACTATTTGTTGGATATATACATATTCTTGTCTCACAACTCATTGAATAACGTTGTCTCTTCATGGTATGCTCATGTTTATGTTGCATATTGTTGTAGCTCATTTTTGAGCGGGATTCTTCAAGAAGCTCTATAGACAGAGTCTGGAAAGGGCCAGATAGCCTCTGTATCTCACAATTCCTTGAGAAGGTGACATATACGGTATATTCCCCTTCATTCAATCTCTAGAATAGATTGTTGATTGCTAACATTCCTGAAAAAAATAACATTACAGTGGTATCAGAGCAACTTTCTTGGCTCAGCCTATGAGTCTTCGCCAAGAAGATCAGAATGTTGAAGAAGATGAGTTTATTCTCATCTGTGTTCAAATCCAGAGGAGACCTCTCCAAGGAGGTCAAGAAGATTGAAGAAGAAGAAGAGGAAGTACCATGCACTTCCTATTCTCATCAAGAAGAAGACATTGAGCATGGAAAACACTTGGATTATCAGATTCTAAGTGATTACCTTGTTGAGTATATATCTCAAAATGGAGGCTTCCAGGAGGCTCTAGATTTTCCTCATTTCATCCAGTTGAAGGAAGAGAAGAGACCATGTAACAAAAGATAAATAAAAGGCAATAGATTTCTGTTGCCTACTTTTGATGGGTTATCTACAACAAAAGATTGGGTGAGAAAGTTGGAGACATTTTTCTTACTACATCTTGTAGTAGAGAAAGAAGTTGTTGAAATATCAGTGTTGCACTTGGAGGGTGAAACCTATGTATATTGGTTCAGCCACTTTAGCCATGCAAGGGTGAAAAATTTTGCAGAGTTCACTCAAAGGTTGATCAAAACCTTTGATGAAGAAATAACAAAAGAAGAGAAGCTCACACCACCATTTTAAGAGCCTTGTGAAAGTGTTGTCACACTCATAGAGGAGCAGCCACATGCATCAACAGTTGGGGCAGCCAACACTTTTGAGGAATGAACCCTTGTAGCCCTACAAGAAGTTCCAAATGCACATTAAGGTATGAAAGTATTTCCACAATCTATTGTTGCGGAAACTTCTTTTGAAAATTGTGGAAGTTTACTTTCTGATGACCAAGGGTCAAATCACACTGCTATCATAGAACAACTTGGTTGCACTACACTATGCAACATGGAAATACTCAAGAAGGAATCAAACCATCATTATCATGAGCCATTTTTGGGTTATACATTACAATGGATGTTGGGGTTTGAAGCCTTGAAGGATGATGGTAGACATCTTGCAGTGAGAAGCCCTTTCTCCCTTCAAGATGACACTTTCTCAATGTGCTCCTCTCAGCTCAGAGAGAAACCTCTACTTTCAGATCTAAGACCTCATTGGTTTTGGAAGACTATTGTTGAGAGGGAGGTCTCAAGGAGAGATCTCATTGGAGGTGCACTTCAACACACCATGGAGTGCAATGTTTTTCGTCCTTTCTCACAAAAACAAATAGAATATGGAGGACATATTAGGATGGATAACATCTCTCATGCTTGTGCTAGGAATTCCTTGAGCCATACACATCATGATGGGAGGTTTTTTCCTACCACCTATTTGGGTCTTGATAGGGTCTCGTTGATCCTTGAGAAGATTTCATTTCAACATCCCATGAAGTGCAAAGACAGGAATCTGATTTGGGAGGATGTTAGCCCTCATGGGAGGAGTACCAAGATGAAGAGAAGAAGAAATAATCCACAAGTGGTTGAGTGGATGTGGTTGATGAGCAAGTAGATGGGAGGCTACTTGCAGATTTATGATACCGGGCAGCAGGAGGCTTGGCTGCGCTGGTTGCTCTTGAAAGAGTTTTTTCATCACTTGGCAAACACTTTTCTTAAGAGTAAGAGGATGGATAATTTCATCATTGAGCAGCATAGAGTATGGATGCATGGTGTTGATATGATACTCATATTATTAATTATGTCTTCATCACATGATTGGTATGATGGAGGTATGGGGAGGCGGTAAAATATTTTGTTGCTTTGCTTGTTTCTAGGAGAGCAAGAGCATTTTTTCTCTATCTCCTTGGTCTTTGATGATTTGGAAGCTCTTCCATCTTAGGGAGTATTCCATATTTGTTGCAGAATTATTGGAGGAATCTTTGACAAGGAGCATGTCAAAGAACAGAGTTTTGTATTGATAGGGGCTTATTTGCATAAGCTCTCAGCGTTGTTACCTTGGAGTAGAGACTTATGGATGAAGCACGCCCAACAGAAATGTGGTGAATCCATAACCCATAGGTCTTAGGATCATTTCATACTTGTTGCACTTGATGAGAAAAGAGGAGGTAATTATGATAGAGACATCTATCACTATGGCATATTCTTCTTAACTTGGATTTCCAAGCATGAGGAGGATTATCTTCTTGCAGCACATGGTACATTCTTCTTCATAGAATTCCAACACACTATGGAGGAGTCATTCATGGATCCATGTACCATCTTACTTCCAGAATATGGTGAGAATTTTGTTTATACATTCATATATTTGCACACTCTTACCATTCCTATGCAGTGCATTGCTTCACAAGGGGGCAAGCTTGTCACATTGCTCCATGAGTTTTATTAGGCCAATCTACATGATGTAGGCATCCATCTCTCATATGGCCTTGGGAAAATGTTTTATAATCACATGTATGTTCATCTTGTGCACTATAACATGCATCATATGGAGACATGCATGATTAACCATGTAAGAAGAAACATTTTTTCTTGTACCTTCATCAAGTATCAACTTGTAAAACCGCGTTGTACTTGTTTGGGAAGATGTTGGTACCTTCTTGCATCACTTGAAACCTTCAGCATTTCCTTCATTTTATTTATGATCATGACTTCATTGGCTGATATAGATCATATTTGTAAAGGAAGCATGATTATGAGAGAGGCACATGAGTTGGATGTGTCCTTGAGTGGGAAGAATTCTCACAATTTCTGCACTACATGTTCTAATGGGAGCATGGGAGGAGATATGGCCACCACAGCCAAATGTTTGTTCTCTTTTGAGGTGGGCCATGAGATTGATATTCATCCATTGTACAGCCATGGGCAAGTTTTTGGTCTTGTGTTGTTTTCATATTCAGCCATTTACTATCCATTAGTAGATGTGATGGATTTTGTACATTGCTTGCCATGTAATTTTATGAAGTTGCAGTGGATGAAACTGCGTTGTATCCTTGTAAGATATTGTTTGCATCATGTATCATCATGTAAAACCTTCAGAAAAATTCTCATTAGGATGTTCCATGATGACCATGTCCTATTCTTCATGGATGGATTGTTTTGGGCCAACTTGTTCTTCATTGTTGGAGGAGCATTCTTTGGAGGATTGTTCTTCACTTTGCCATTTGAGGACAATAATTTTGCAGCCCAAGATAAGCACACACTCTACACTTTTCATAAGTGGAGATAAGTATAGCTTGGAGTAAGCTATGATGATTACCATGTTCACGTTTTCAGCTCACCTTCATTTCTGGAGCTTGAGGTGGAAGGAGATTTTCAGGAGTTGCCTTGTTGGGAGGTGGCTCATTTTGTTTGGATGATTGCTTGGGGAAGGAGGATCCACATGGGGGAGGTGTTCCTTATTATATTTTATACTCCATGCCTTGATTGGAGATTCTTTAGTTCTATCCTTGCAGTTTCTTGGGGACAAGCAACATTTGGGAGGGGAGGACTGCAATGCTCCAAATTTTTCTTCAATAAATTGGAACATTAAATCTTGTCTAAATTCATTTAGGAGATGAATAATTGGGTAAGGAGGCCCAATGATAATAAAAACATAAATAATATCCCTCTAGTATGAAAAGGGATCAGTCATGGAACCAAATTTCACACCCTCATGTGTGAAAGGAGATATTTGCAAAGAGGTTTGACCAAGCCAACCAGCGCAGGATATGAGGTGGAAAGCACTAAAGGTGGAAATGTAGGAGGGAAGCTTCTAGATGAAGGGAAACCCTAATTCGAAGTAGGGCCCATGGAGAGCCTTCATTTGATATATATGGAGAGGAGGAGAGCCATTGTTATGCATGCATATTTTTATGATTTCATGTCTATTCAAACATTGAGCATTCTTCGCTGCTTAGCAAGAATTGCCAAGAAACTCATGTTTAGGATTTCCTCACCTTCTTGAGAGGAATATTGAAGGTTGGTTCTTCATTCTCCACATTTCTTGGGTCAAAGCCAAATCATATCCTCCAGGAGAGCGTTATTGCTACAATAGCATAATACTGTGTGTAGGGTGTTGCAGTGGAGACTTCACAACACCTCTTCCATTGCTTGTTTTTCAGAGGGAGAGTCTTTCTTGCCTTTGGAGGATCAGTTTGGAAGCCTTAGAGCTTATTTGTAGATCTTGGCATCATGCCAACTCATATTCTTTCCCCTACTGCGCATTTTTCTCCAGTAATTGCGTTATTTTCATAGTGCATTTGCTACGGGGTTTTGCAGATTGATTGGAGGGTGAGATCTCAAGTGTAAGGATTAGCCTTCCAATTTGGAGATCCATTGGAGAGGGTTTGCTTCAGATTTTTCATCATATTTAGCCTTCTTCATTGAGTTCCAGATTTGAGTTGCAACAGCTGCCCAGCAACTCCGACATTTTTGCAATTTTGTATATTTCAGCCAATCCTTTGGAGGATTGATTTATTATTGTATCTAAGGGTTAGAGCTTTGGTACCCTATCATATTTGAGCCATATAATGTCATATTCATGTATTGAAATCATTTTGTAGCAGTGTTATATCATATACTACATCCTCATAGCCTTGGGTTTATGCATAAATAACAATAATCTTTCATTTCATGTACATGTATTATTGAGGCTTGCATTGCCTTTCTTGAGTTGATGTTTCCTCAAGAACTTGTACTCTTCTTGCTGCTATAACATTATTTGTTGGCTATCTACATCTTCTTGTCTCACAGATCATTGAATAACGTTGTCTCTTCATGGTATGCTCATGTTTATGTTGCATATTGTTGTAGCTCACTTTTGAGTGGGATTCTTCAAGAATCTCTATAGACAGAGCCTGAAAAGGGCTAGAAAGCCTCCGAATCTCACATTTCCTTGAGAAGGTGACATATCCAGTAAATGCCCCTTCAGAAAATCTTTGGAATAGATTGTTGATTTCTGACATTCCTGAAAAAAGGAACATTACAAAGAGGAAGTTGAAACCTTGCTAAGGGCATGCTTGAAGCTACTACACAACCCACAGGCTGGAGAAAATATTCAAGTACTGCTACAAAGCTGCGCAGCCCAGCCCAGCCCAATGGCTGAGGTTAAGAATGTACACAAATTATGCAGCTACAAAAGGTGCACCGAGAGGGAAATGTGACTAATGGCACAGATTAGTGATTATGAGATGGATTAGGTTACTCTTGATCTTGGATCTCACGCAAACGTCTTACCAAAACATACATGGAAACGAATGGGAGAACCTAAATTAGACTGGTCCACTATCCAGCTGTGAATCGCGAATCAACAAAAGATCATCCCTCTGGGAAGGTTGCCAAAATTTGTGGCCGATATCGCAGGATTAAGGGTCCTAGCTGACTTTGAGGTCATAGAGATTATGGAGGATACAGATCCCTATCCTGCACTCTTAGGACTAGACTGGGCTATCGACATATGGGGTGTCATAAATCTGTAAAAACATACCATGGTGTTTGAAGAAAACACCACCCATGTAATAATACCATTGGATCCTGCTGAGGGTATGCGGTATATGGAACCAAAATTCGAAGAGGAGGAACTCGATCATATCTATAGGATGACAGCACGGGACGAATATCAGGGTGACTCTACAACAGACAAAGTATTCGACTGGGAGGAAAACAGGGAGTATTGTTCTGACTCGGATGAAGAACTTGAGAGTTAGCGGACCCGGCTACACAATGTCTCAACACTATGATGCCCTCGGGTTGCAAGGTCTCTCTACTAAATTATTGTGGAGGTAAGGGCCATTCCCCACTTTGATGAGTCTAGTACTGTGTAGGACTTCTTAAGAACATTAGAGGCCAGGGTGTCAAAAGATCGATGGCTCTAGGCATTCAATCTGGCATTGCGTGGCACACCTTCACGCTGGTGGGATACCCACAAGAAATCATTTTCGGACTGGGAGACGTGTCGGGATAGGATGGTGATGCGGTTTGCACCTCCCGTTGATGTGCGCACCAAGATATTCCTTGGACTCGGGGACCTCGGCATGCATCTACGTACTTGGACAACCAAATGGGCCGACCGCACCCCAAAAGAATGGATCCATATATTTATACATGCCTTGGGCCCTATTCCTGCTACTTCGTACTTAGACGCAGAATTACATCAGCGGACCCGCCACTAGGATATATTAAAAGAGGACATTATTGGAACATTCAGACTTATTGGGGGAACAGAGATGCTTGACGAAGCCCTACAAGACATCAATGCATTCATATTTAAGAAGCCTCACCCACACACCCCTCCAGCCTTTCTGACATGGGAGGCCCAGATGAAAGACATAGTAAACTACTGGAGCTTGGCGATTAACGAAGAAGAGGATAACCCGTGGAACATCTCTGTTTCGGAATTAGAAGGGGAACATACCGTTATCGAACCATCCCTCTAGGATGTAGATGTAATGCAACCTCTCTGACTACGCGAAGTTAATATTGGGACAGAAGGACACCCTAAGCTAGCTAAAATTTGGGGATTATTGGGATGAAGGCACCATGGGAAAATTTTCTAAACTACTTATGGAGTACCATGACTTATTCCCTACCAATTTTTCTGAGCTCAAAGGAATCACTGGGGACCTTGATATTATGCTCATCACTATGAAGCCTAAAGCATGGACTATCAAGCAGCGGCCCTACCGGTTGAATCCTAAGTATAAGAAAAAGGTCAAAGAAGAATTGGACAAAATGCTGACCATAGGTATCATTCAGGAGAAAAAACAAAAGGAGAAATATGCATATGTGTGGATCTATGAAAGCTGAATAATGCCTGCATTCATGACCCTTTCCCTACTCCCTTCTCCAATGACATCCTTGATAGCGTGGGTGGCCAGGAACCCTATTCCTTCACTGATGGATCTCGGGTTACCACCAAATCAGAATTACACCTGAGGATCGTAGTAAGAGCACCTTTGCCACCAAATGGGGTTCCTTCCAGTATACGGTCATGCCCTTTGGTCTTAAGAACACTCCTGTTATATTTTCAAGGGTCGTGGTGGTTGTGTTCAAAGAATTCATTCATAAGTTCTTGGAGGTTTACTTTGATCACTGGACAATTTTTGTCTTAGTGAAAGAACATGTCTCAAACCTGCAATTAATGTTGGATGCATGCCGGAAGCACCAGATCTCCTTGAATATCAAAAAGTGTATCTCCTTTGTACCTTTCAGAATCTTGCTTGGGCACATAGTCTATCAGCAAGGACTGATGGTTGACCCTACGAAGACAGCCATAATTATCAACCTGACCGCCCCCACCACGGAGGAACAGCTGCACTCCATTCTTGGTCACATAGGATATTACAGAAAATTCATTCAAGGATATGCTCTGATCACAACACCTATGGAACACCTGCTAAAAAAAATGTCTCTTTTTTCTGGAATGATGAATGTCAGTAGAGATTTTAACTACTAAAAGAGAAGATGATTTCTGCACCCATCCTGATATTCCCTGACTGGTCAAAAGAAGTTCATGTACATGTCGATGCATCAGGCATTGCCCTAGGCGCGGTCCTCATGCAGCCTGGTGAAGGAGATATTGATCACCCGATTGCCTTTGCCAGTCGCAAACTCTCAAACGCCAAAAGAAATTACTCTACCATTGAATGTGAAGGACTAGATATGGTGTATGCACTAAAAAAATATTGGCACTATCTACTAGGTGGACACTTTAAGATGTTCATAGACCATTCAGATTTGAAATACCTGGTCAAAAAGCCTGTGTTGGGGGGGGAGATTTGCCACTGGCTATTGCTATTTCAGGAATATGATTTCGAGATCCTTGTTAAGCCCCGACAGTTGAATGTAGGCCCGGATCACCTGTCTCATATCGATACAGGAGAAGAACTCACTAACCTGGATGAAGGATTACCTGATGCACAACTATTTACCATTAAGATGGTTGATTCTCACTTTGCTGACATCATTTAATTCCTTACTACGGGTGTGGCCCCTGCTACATACTCAGTACAACAGAAGAAGGAGTTGGTTACCCGGGTTGCAGACTTCAATATCATTGCAGGACAACTATACAAGTTTGGCACCGATGAAATACTCCGCAGACATGTATTAGAACACGAACGACCCACCATCCTCACAGAAGCACATAATGGAGTCGTAGGTGGCCACTATGCGGGTAGAGCTACAACACAAAATATTTTAAGGGTTGGCTTATGGTGGCCTACCCTGTATCAGGATTCTTATGCCTATTGTAGGTTGTGTGATACATGCCAGCGAACTGGCCGACCCTCATGACGCGATGACATGCCATTACAACCTCAGATGGCCCTATAGGCTTTTGATAAATGGGCCATTGACTTTATCAGACCCATCAATCCACCAGGCAAGAAAACAGGTGTGTGCTACATTATCATGCCCACTAACTACGTCACATGAAGGGCTGAAGCAAAAGCTGTAAAATATTGTACTGCTGATACCGCTGCGCACTTCATCTTTGAGCAGATTCTGACCAGGTTTCGCTTCCCGAAGATCCTGATGAGTGACAGAGGTACGCATTTTATTAACCAAACAATTCAAGCTTTGAATGAGGAATTTCGAATCCACCATGCCAAGAGTACACTATATCATCCCTAGGCTAATGGAGCGGTCGAAGCTTTTAACAAAATTTTGGAGCAGGCATTAACAAAGGTTTGTAATGTTGATCATAGTGACTGCGATGTTCGCATCCCCTCGGTACTGTGGGCATATTGCACAACCTACAAAAATATAACCGGTAGGACACCCTTCCGAATGGTCTATGGCAAGGAGGCCATCATGCCCATAGAGTACGTTGTTCCTAGCCTTCGCATCGTAGCATTCACAAATATGGCTGACTCCGACATCATAGAAGAACACTTGGCACAACTAGTGGCTTTGGAGGAAGATCGGTTTACTGCTCAGTTTCACCAGCAGGTTCAAAAGGTTCGGGATAAAGCATGGCATGATCGACATATTCACCAGAAGACATTTGTCGAAGGAGATCTCTTCCTTTTATACAATAGCCAATTTGCGAAACACCCCGGAAAATTCTGGCATCACTGGCTTGGTCCCTATACAATTAAGGAGGTTATGAATGGTGGCGCATTTCAGTTAGCTACCCTACGTGGTGACCTCATTCCTGGCTTCGTCAATGGTAGTCGCCTCAAACCATACCAGGCTGCGGACTATGAAGCTGCACCAGTGCAGTGACTCGGGACGAGTCACAAGATTGTGTTGGGGAACTGTTGGAACATGGTCTCCTAACAAGCTACGAAACTGGTCCATTTTGATTACTTTTTATTATATTTAATATAGTGCAGGGGTTTTGGGGTGGGTCAAAGCCCCGAACTCATTGTAATGGGTCTAAGGGTAAACTAGGGATCCGAAAACCATGGGTTGTGGACCATAGGAACATTGAGGCTAGATTGTTATAAATAGAGATGTATTTTGGATTGTAAAGGATAATATCAAATGAGCTATTGAGGTGATCTGTTGTTTAAGTGATCTGTTTGGGTTTTGGGGAATGGACTCCTGCTGGCTGTGTGCACGGAAATCCTAGTCCAGCTGTGTGCGGACCCTGCTGTTGTGTGTGCAGGTTGGGAAGGGAATTGCAAGGAAATGTTGATGAACGAATGAATGTGAAAGAGTATTCGAGATCTGAATTCGTGAGTATTTTTTTATGAACTGCTGATGATTATTGTGTTATATTTTTTTATGTCTTTCTACTGCGAAAGTTTGTGTACTGAATGCTTGGATCTATATCTATTCTTCTCTGTTTATATTATGTTGTGTTGATGTTATGAAAAGCGTATAATTATAGATCTAGTGCACGTGGATGAAAGTAGATCCATACTTAACCCTTCGAAGAAATGAGGTCATCTGAATAGAACACAGCTCTACTTGCCTTACCCTTCCTTTCTCAGGGTGCGGAAACTTGGTTCTAGCACCCTCCCATACTAATTCGGGTGAGACTGTGACCTGCGAAAGCAGGTCACTACCGAAAGGGCCAGTAGTATAGGGGTTTTTTGGCAAACCTTGCACACTGAACCTAGGTCAGGACCCCTCAAGCCAACAAATGGTTCTGTTGTTGGGACCTGAAGGAGTCTAAAAAACAGGATCAGGTAATGGCATTAGAGATCGAACGCGGGGTGGAATGAGTGATATTCTGGGTTGAAGCGCAATGCAGAGCGGTGAGAACTATCGAGATAGTCGAGGAAAGGATCGCTTTGCTCATAGTCCACTAAGACCTACAGCGAGTCTGTCAATTGCCCCAACATTAGGGCCCCAAGAAGATAAACCAAAGGAGCCCATGGTAGCACACCTAAAGTTACCTACTTTTAAAGGAGCAGCCAATGAGGACATGGATCGATTTTGGTTCGTGATCGATTCGGTGTGGATGGCACAAGGGGTGGTAAGAGATACTATGAAGAGAGAGCAGCTATCCTTGGCTTTCGAAGAAAGGGCGCTGGACTGGTATATGCGGTATATATCTCAGAATGGGACCGCAACCCTTCAAAATATCAAGGATGCCCTAAAACAACAATTCCATAAGCCAAAATCCTATTCCCAGCTGGTAGCGGTGGCTAAGTCGGTATGGGAGGCTGATTAATTGTTAAAGAAAGAAATCAGGGAAGGTGATTTCAAGTACTATGACAAATAGCATATGGAATGGTTCATCATTATGCTGCTACCTCACTTATGCATACCCATGGGCCACTAGACCTTCGAATCACAGGAAAAAGCCTTGGAAGATGCCATGAAATTGGAAGATGTGCCTAAGGATGACAAAAGGGAAGGATTGCAGTAAATTTAGGAGTAGCTCGGGGCCATGCACCTGGAAATACAGAGCTTACGAGTGGAATAGGGAAAAGGTGTCAGCACAGACCTCTGGTGTGAAGACTACTGCATGATACAACCTAGTGTCCTCAGATAAATAAGGGTGAATTGAGGAAAAAATGGTGCAAGTTATGCCAATCTATAGGGCACGACGAGCAAAAATGTCGCACATATGACTTACTGATATATTGGGGAACCCTTTATAGAGTACAGTCTGATCCTGCCTCTCCGAGATCTCCCACAACCTTTGGTAGCTCTCCTACAGGGAGCAAGGGGGGATGGGGATGGAGTTCAAGACAAGGACAGGGCCAGCTTATCTGCTACAACTGTGGAGAGGTAGGGCTTTTTGCCAGGGATTTCCAAAATCCCACGAGGCAATCATGTAAATATTGCAGACAACTGGACCATGACATTGAGGACTGTCTGATCTTGTTAACAAAGATGAAGGAAAAACAATCTATCCCCACCCAAAATTTACAAAGAGTCAAAATGGAGCTAAGGAGTGAAGTTCCCAGTGTAAAAATCATAACGCGTAGCATGGTCACCCAAGGAGCGAGGGAGGAGCTGGCTGACCAGAAGGAACCAAATCCCAAGAGATAGGAGTCCCTGGAAGCCCTTGCACAGTCGCCAACACACCTCTAGGCAGAAGAGGAAGTTGAAACCTTACTAAGGGCATGCTTGAAACTACTACGCAACCCATAGGCTAGAGAAAATCTTCAAGTACTGCTACATAACTGCACAAACCGGCCCAGCCCAATGGCTGAGGTTAAGGAAGTACAAAAATTACGCAGCTACAAAGGTCACACCGAGAGGGAAATGCGACTAACGACATAGATTGGTCATTATGAGATGGATCGGGTTATTCTTGATCTTAGATCTGACGCAAACATCTTACCAAAAAAAACATGGCAACGAATGGGAGAACCTAAATTAGACTGGTCCACTATCCAGCTACGAATGGCGAATCAACAGAAGATCATCCCTCTGGGAAGGTTGCCAAAAATTGTGGTCGATATCGCAAGAGTAAGGGTCCTAGCTGAATTTTAGGTCATAGAGATTGTGGAGGATATAGATACCTATTCTGCACTCCTAGGACTAGACTGGGCTATCGACGTAGGGGGTGTCATCAATCTAAAAAAATGTAGCATGGTGTTTGAAAAAAATGGTACCCGTGTAATAATACGACTGGATCCCACTAAGGGTATGCATTATACAGAACTAGCATATGAAGAGGAGGAAATTGATCATTTTTACAGGATGACAGCATAGGACAAAGACCAGGGTGACCCTACAATAGACAGAGTATTCGATTGGGAGGAAAACAGGGAGTACTATTCTAACTCGGATGAAGAACTTCAGAGTTGGCGGACCCGGCTACACAATGTCTCAACACTACGATGCCCTTGGGTTGCAAGGTCTCTCTATGCATTATTGCAGAGGTAAGGGACATTCCCCACTTTGATGAGTCTAGTACTGTCCGGGACGTCTTAAAAACATTAGAGGCTAGGGTGCCAAAATATCGGCGGCTCTGGGCACTCAATCTGGCACTGCATGGCACACCTGCACGCTAGTGGGATACCCACAAGAAAGCATCTCCATACTGAGAGACATGTTGGGATAGGATGGTGCTTCGGTTCGCACCTCCCGCTGATGTGCGCACCAGGATATTCCTAGGACCCGGGGACCCCTGCATGCATCTACGTACTTGGACAACCAACTGGGACAACTACACCCCAGAAAAATGGATCCATCTATTTATACATGCCTTGGGCCCTATTCCTGCTACTTGGTACTTAGACGCAGAATTACATTAGTGGATCTGCCACTGGGAAATATTAAAAGAGGACTTTATTGGAACATTCAAACTTATTGGGGGAACAGAGATGCTTGATGAAGCCCTATAGGACATCGATGCATTCATCTTTAAGAAGCCTCACCCACACACCCCTCTATCCGTTCTGACATGGGAGGCCCAGATGCAAGACATAGTAAACTATTGGAACTTGGCGATTAACGAAGAAAAGGATAACCCACGGAACATCTCTGTTCCAGAATCAGAAGGGGAATGTACCATTATCGGACCATCCCTCCAAGATGTAGATGTAACACAACCTCTCTAACTACGCGAAGTTAATATTGGGATATAAGGACACCCTAAGCTAGCTAAAATTGGGGATTATTCGGATGAAGGCACTGTGGGAAAAATTGTTGAACTACTTACGGAGTACCATGACTTATTCCCTACCAAGTTTTCTGAGCTCAAAGGAATCACTGGAGACCTCGGCATTATGCACATCACTGTGAAGCCTGAAGCGTGACCTGTCAAGCAGTGGCCCTACCGGTTGAATCTTAAGTATAAGCAAAAGGTCAAAGAATAATTGGAAAAAATGTTGGCCACGGGTATTATTGAACCAGTTGAACAGTCAGATTGGGTAAGCCCAATGGTCATTCAGGAGAAAAAAAACAAAAGGAGAAATATGCATCTATGTGGATGTTCGAAAGTTGAATGATGCCTGCGTTCATGACCCTTTCCCTACTCCCTTCTCCGATGAAATCCTTGATAGCGTGGGTGGCCAGGAAGCCTATTCCTTCAGTGATGGATTCTCGGGTTACCACCATCAGAATTGCACCTGAGGATCACAGTAATACCACCTTTTCCACCGAATGGGGTTCCTTCCAGTATACGGTCATGCCCTTTGGTCTTAAGAATGCGCCTGCTATCTTTTCAAGGGTTGTGGTGGATGTGTTCAAAGAAATCATTCATAAGTTCCTGGAGGTTTACTTCGATGACTGGACGGTTTTTGGCTAAGTGAAAGAACATGTCTCGAACCTACGATTAATGTTGGATGCGTGCCGGAAGCATCAGATCTCCTTGAATATCAAAAAGTGTATCTTCTGTGTACCTTTTGGAATATTGCTTGGGCACATAGTCTGTCGGCAAGGACTGATGTTTGACCCTGTGAAGATAGCCTTAATTATCAACCTGGCCGCCCCCACCATGGAGAAATAGCTGCCCTCCTTTCTTGATCACATAGGATATTATAGAAAATTCATTCAAGGATATTCTTTGATCATAGCACCCATGGAACAACTGCTAAAAAAATATGTCTCTTTTTTCTAGAATGATGAATGCCAGTAGAGCTTCGAACTACTAAAAGAGAAGATGATTTCTGCACCCATCCTGATATTCCCTGACTAGTCAAAAGAATTTCATGTACATCTCGATGCATCAGGAATTTCCCTAGGTGTGGTCCTCACGCAGCCTGGCGAAGGAGATATTGATCACCCGGTTGCTTGTGCCAGTAGTAAACTCTCGAATGCCGAAAGAAATTACTCTACCACTGAACGTGAAGGACTAGATATGGTGTACGCACTACAAAAATATAGGCACTATCTACTGGGTGGAAACTTTAAGATGTTCATAGACCATTCAGCTTTGAAATACCTGGTCAACGAGCCTGTTTTGGGGGGGAATATTTTCCACTGGCTACTGCTATTTCAGGAATATGATTTCAAGATCCTCGTTAAGCCCAGGACGTTGAATGCAGGCCCGGATCACCTATCTCGTATCGATACAGGAGAAGAACCCACTAACATGGATGAAGGATTACCTAATGCGCAATTGTTTACCATTAAGATGGTTGGTGCTCACTTTGCTGACATCATTGAATTCCTTACTACGGGTGTGGCCCCTGCTGCGTACTCAACACAATAGAAGAAGGAGTTGGTTACCTAGGCTGCAAACTTCACTGTCATCGCAAGACAGCTATACAAGCTGGGCGCCAATGAAATACTCCGCAGATATGTATTAGAACACGAACGACCCACCGTCCTCACAGAAGCACATGATGGAGTCGTAGGCGGCCACTATACGGGTAGAGAGACGACATAGAAGATTTTAAGGGTTGGCTTATGGTGGCCTACCTTGCATTAGGATTCTTACGCCTATTGTAGGTCGTGCGATACATGCCAGTGAACTAGCTGACCCTCACGACGAGATGACATGCCATTACAACCTCAGATGGCCCTACAGGCTTTTGATAAATGGGCCATTGAATTTATTGGACCCATCAATCCACCGGGCAAGAAAATAGGTGCGCGCTACATTATCACGGTCATTGACTACGTCACACGATGGGCTAAGGCACAAGCTGTAAAAGATTGTACTACTGATATTGCTGCACACTTCATCTTTGAGCAAATTCTGACCAGGTTTGGCAGCCTAAAGATCCTGATGAGTGACAGAGGTACACATTTTATTAACCAAATGATTCAAGCTTTGAATGAGGAATTTCGGATCCACCATGCTAAGAGTACACCATATCATCCCCAGGCTAATGGGGCAGTCGAAGCTCTTAACAAAATTTTGGAGCAGGCATTGACAAAGGTTTGTAATGTTTATTGTAGTGACTGGGATGTTCATATCCCCTCGGTACTTTAGGCATACCACACAACCTAAAAAAATATGACCAGTAGGACACCCTTTTGAATGGTCTATGGCAAGGAGGCCATCATGCCCATAGAGTACGTTGTTCCTAGCCTTCGCATCATAACATTCACGAATATGGCCAATTCCGATGTCATAGAAGAATGCCTGACGCAACTAGTGGCTTTGGAGGAAGATCGGTTTATTGCTCAATTTCAATAGTAGGTTCAAAAGGCTCGGGATAAAGCATGGCATGATCGACATATTTTCCAGAAGACATTCGTCGAAGGAGATCTTGTCCTTTTATACAATAGCCAATTTATGAAACACCCCAACAAATTCCGACAGCACTGGCTTGGACCCTATATAGTTAAGGAGGTTACGAATGGCAGCACAGTTCAGTTAGCTACCCTGCGTGCTGACCTCATTCCTGGCTTCGTCAACGGTATTCGCCTCAAACCATACCAGGCTGCAGACTATGAAGCCGCACCAGTGCAGTGACTTAGGACGAGTCACAAGATTATGTTGGGGGACTATTGGAATGGGGTCTCCTAACAAGCTGTGAAACTGGTCCATTATTATTACTTTTGATTATATTTAATATACCGCAGGGGTTTTGGGGTGGGTCAAAGCCCCGAACACATTTTAATGGTCAAAGGGTAAACTAGGGGTCCAAAAACCATGGGTTGCGGACCATAGGAATGTTGAGGCTAGATTGTTATAAATAGAGATGGATTTTGGATTGTAAAGAATAAGATTGAATGAGATATTGATGCGATCTGTTGTTTAAGTGATATTTTTGGGTTTTGGGGAACAAACTCCTTCTCACTGTGTGCACAGAGATCCTAGTCCAGTTTTGTGCGGACCTTGTTGCTATGTGCACAGGTTGGGAAGGGAATTGTAAGGAAAGGTTGATGAAGGAATTAATGCGAAAGAGTATTCAAGATCTGAATTCATGAGTACTATTGTATGAACTGTTGATGATTACTATGTTATATGTTTTATGTCTTTCTGTTGCGAAAGTCTGTGTATTTAATGCTTGGATCTAGATCTATTCTGCTCTGTTTATACTATGTTGTGTCGATGTTATGAAAAGTGTATAGTTATAGATATAGTGCATGTGGATGCAAGTAGATACATACTTAACCCTTCGAAGAAACGAGGTCATCTGAACAGAACGCAGCTCTTCTTGCCTTACCCTTCCTTTCTCAGGGTGTGGTAACCTGATTCCAGCACCCACCGATACTACTTCGGGTGAGATTGTGACCTATGCAAGCAGGTCACTGCCAAAAGGGCCAGTAGTATAGGGGTTTTTTGGCAAACCTTGCACATCGAACCTGGGTCAGGACCCCTCAAGCCAACAGGAGGGGAGTGATGTATACAATGTCAAGAAGCTGGACCACACAACCAAAATCATAATTTCCCATATAGTGCCATTCCTAAATCTAGCATCCAATAAATGAGATATGATGGGACTAGGATATAAGACTAACAGCCAAGTTGGAAAATGGGACAAGAGTATATGACAAGCCCATTCTTTCCACAAAAAATTCCCACTAATACATGTCCATATGTATCAATGAAAAGTAAGAAAAAATACTTAATTACATAATGAAAATCCATACATTCAGGGTTGGAAGGACCACCTTCAAACATACAATCATAATAAATGGGAAAGGGTGCATAATGGCTAGCATAGATGGCCAATAATGGTGCCACATCAAGCTATCTATTGGTTTCAAGGGGTTGCTAGCTACCAGTTGGAGACAAAGGGAGAAAATTTTCTAGTATAGGGGTCACGCATTGGTGGTGGGTAACAGACCCTAGGTATTCACTCTGGTCATATAAAATCACTTGACTTGCTTGCTTTAGGAAGGGAGCTTCCCTTAGAGAGAAAATTGGCTTTCCTTGTTATTACTTCCCAAAACTAAGCCTTCCTTCAATAAAACTATGCTAAAAAAATTCAATAGATAAAGGAAATATTGATGCCATCAATATGTGCCCAAAAAAAGTATTAATACCAACAAAATTCATTTCCTTCAGATAATATTCTTATTCTAGAACAGAGAGAGAGAGAGAGAGAGAGAGAGAGAGAGAGAGAGAGAGAGTTGTGAACTAGGTTTGAATATTTCACAACCGAAATTGACAAGAAGGAAAGGGATCTTAAAACCCTAATGCCCATCAAACAATTGAAAGTATACCACTTGATTCTCTCAAATTGAATTCATACCTCTCAAATTTATAGACTTCCTAGAAAGGCATTTTTTTCTAAAATGGTTAAGTAACTTTATGCCAAGCCCCAAGTTTAGTTTTCTTCACCCAGGTACCCCAAAAATTTCCCAACTATGGAAATTTTTGGGGGTTTTCCCATTTATGGAGGACTAGAGCCTACGAGGATTGGTAGGCTATTTCATCCCATTTGTCCTCAATTCATAGAGGAAATTATATAAATGTTAATATGAAACTTTGGTTAAAGAGATATCATTTATATTACAAAGGGGTAAATGCAAAATAGTCCCTTCGCTACCAAAGGAAGGGACAAATAAATATGATGAGTTCCTAGTATGATGAGGTCCTATATCAAGTCACTTACTAGGCTAGGGACTAATAAGTATGATGAAGTTCTAGATCAAGTCATTGAAAACCAACATCATATTTACCTCTCCACTACTATTACCATAATATAACAATAAAATTTTCTATTGAACAACTCAAAATCAAACAAATTCTTTTCAATTAAAGGATTTTTTTTAAAGTTAGATATTATAGATGGATCAATTTTTCTCTTGGTTGAGTTCTTGCACTCTCATATTAAAACATAAGTGGTTATAAAACAATAAAATTGAGGTATATAACTTTCCATTAGCAAATGAAAAAAATCTACAAATATTATAAAATTTCATCATAACATAAGAATGTAAAGGGGCTCGTGCGGTGGTTATTGTTACACCAATTTTTGGTCATCTAACCATTTACAATTAGATGGATCGAAGTACACCATATAAGACCAATTTTATCATAGTATAATTTCTTTCACTATAAGAAATAATTTAATAAACCATATTTTATTAAGATATTTATGTTTCAATCAAGAAACCCCATGAAGAATAATTAAATAAATCCTTATTTATTTGAGTTTCATTTATGAATAATTAATTAAACCACTATTTAAATAATATTCCTGGTCATATTTAACCCAATTAATGATAAATAATTATTTATCTTATTATTTATCATTAATAAATAAATAACCCCATCCTTGAAATGATAAATAAATCAGTTATTTGTTTATTATTTATAAATAAAGGGATTTAACCAATTTAAATTCCTTTTCCCTCCAACAAAATATAATAAAATATTCCAAGCAGTTAGATCTAGATCTTGGTTAATAATGTTTTATTATGCACCATTATGAAGGATAAGTCAGTTTTTTTAATAAATAGGAGGGTTTTCCATTCATTATTTACCTTTGATCCTTTTATCATGGTCAGACTTTGATCCTTTTGTCATTTTCATACTTTGATCACTTTTATTATTTTGCTTCTTGAGCTCCCATAGAGTTCAACATGTCTTGGGTTTTCTACACCATTGAGAGAGAGAAACTTTGAATTTGAAGCATTGATGACAACCAAGAATCCATCCCATTAAGGGGGACTAGTAACATCATTCTTTGTTCCCTTCCAAAGTGCTAACATAATATAAAATTCTTTATGTATCTTTTCTTGTCCATTGGATATTTGGAGAAATTCTTATTTCATTTTATTATTTAGCTACTTTTATTGAATAGATATGGGTTTCTGCTTCATTTTTTTTGACTATATATTGCAGATCTAAGGAAGTTATATATCCATCTTTGTTGTTAAGGCTGTTTTTCATGTGAAGCTAAAGTGATATCTTTTCATACACTTGCATTAAGAATTCATTATAACAGTTATACTTATTTTATTTTGATATTGTGCATAGCTCAATCAATTGAATTCATACAATCTATACTATCTCACCCTAATGTTTAAAAGGAATCATTTATAAGTTAGAAAAAATGAGCTTTATAATATTCCATTTTTAATGCTCCCATAGTGGACACATGAGTCTAAGCCTGTCGACTCACCAAGACATGTGGCACTAGCATGGTTTCTTCCCAGTGGAAAAAACAACTTGGGTTTACTAACACCTAGACTACGCCTCTATCCTATGTTCCCTAAATGCGAGTTAGATGACTTAATTATGGAATCAATATTATAACTAAGTTCAATATAGTAGAAACTTTGTACCTTTAACACTTAGCTTCTTTTTCCAATTTACTTCACTTATATACAATCATCCAAGTTACTTCGATTATATATAGTTAAATTATATGTCAAGAATAAACAAAAACATAAACATCAACTCAACATGAAACGTGAGGAGGATCTCCCAAATCCTTCCCCACAACTTAAATAATAAAATTTGGTTCAATATACAACTTCGTCTAGGCTAAACTCTAAGAAACGCGTTGCCACAACAATAATAATAAACACATCAAATACAACTAGCCAATTTGGAGCTCGTGTAGGTCACAACCTTCAACCAAGACTCTTTCTAGGAATACCCATAACATCTATAGACTTGTGGATGTAGTCCATGCCAAAAAAAACCATAGAAACACCCTTCACAAATAGACCTTCATTCCCCTTCTCGACTCAGCTGAAAAAGCCTCATACAATTTTAGTATACTTGTTTTGTCTTTCTCCTATGCCTTCAATTATCCTGCGGTTGGCCTTGTTGGTTCTTCATGTTGTTTAGTTGTTCAATGTTTCCACCACTTAGTTTGTCGTCATTCAATACACATGCAAACACCCTTTCCTTTTAATGGTCATGACCCTTTAATTGGGTTTCAGACCAACCCACCTTTCATGCAAGCCAACCTCCACAAAATATTTGTTAACGTTGGCTCGTCCATCCCGTATGCCACATGGCTCACCCATCACATTATTCAGTCGACTCAATCAACACACGACTTTAGGTGTCCTCATCTCAATCAAGAGAGAAGGCACCTTTGCATCCTATAGACAAGCACCTTCACATCATGTGGACGCCCACACCGTTAGTCACGCACCTTCATGTGCCAACCCACCAACTCGTTACACTTAGACTAGGTTCCTTCATGCACTTGGCTATATTGACCTTAATGTTTCACCAGAATTCACCCAGTCATCCACCAAGTTGACTCAGGCACACTATTCGTATGCACTCAAGCCCAAGGGCTTGACATCCTTCTCATCTCTAAAATGGTCGTCTTCCTACATAACACCACCCCTCAGTAAACTTCTTCACTAAGGCTCCAATATTGTCCACTTCATCTGAATGACCATATCTTCATCAACATGGGAGAACCATCCATTTCCAAATCTTCATGAATGAGCCTTTATCAATCCCCATCAATCTAAATGAATCCTCCTTGCTTCCTCATTCATAAAACAAATATTTTAGTAGAATACCTCTCAAAATTCACATGTTCAATGACCACAATGTGTCTTAAGTATCCACAAAAACCCATCTACTCATGGAAGACCACTCCCTCCATATTCTAGCTACAATGTATCAAGATGTAATTTCCACCATGTCAACCACCACCTCTCCATATTCTATGAAATCTATTTCCACACACCAACTCAAATCTAACAAGTATTAGTGCATTTTCACCCCCCATTACTCGAACTGATTTGGTGATCAATCCAATCGTCACATCCAAATCATGAGCATGCACCTCCTCTCTTTATCATCAATTGTTTCTCCATCACTCTTGTCACATACTCAACCATTAATAAATCCTCCACAACATCCAAGTGATAAAAATTTTCATATTCCCCTCTAACAAAGGCACCTCATGCCCCTTGTCATGCAAAATACCTCCAACCAAGATCCAATCATCGTCTCCATATCCAGGCCGACGAAGAAATATTCACTCCTCATATCCTCTAGGATATGCTGCTCATATCTCTATGAAGGAGGGAATATTTCACTCACTTCAAAACTTCATATATGTACTTCCTCAAGCCTTCATGCCAACAATGTCCATAGGTGCTCAAAATCTCCATCTTCAACAATTTTATCAATGGAACAATAAAATAACACTCATCTCCAAATCATACCACAATGACTAAGTCCCTTCATACTCAACCCATGCCTCAAGTGTCTCACACCAAGGCATGTTCATCGAAACAAGAATTACCCAACTTCAAGGTGTCTCATTCTCATATTCGTCTGTCAGGTACAATCCTCGTGAACACATCCCATACTATCTCTAAAGGTACCCATCCAATACTATGTTAATGTCAGGCTACATAATTCACTGACATAATCTCCTCAGCAAATCAGAAATATCCAATACCATAATCAACATGAAGTCTCCACTAGTTTCCACTATCATCCTTCATCCTCCTTTCTAATCCAAACGTAGAAGGGTCCCTTCAGGTACTGCCCCAAATAAACAAAGGTGTGGTAGCCAGAGAATTAAAAATTGACATGTTAATAGGGAAGTGATAACATGGCATCATAATGAGGAAAAAAATTTCAAAACATGTAATGTAAGATGTATGATATATATTTAATATTAGAATACTAATGTTAGAATTACTTATAGCATCAGTTCAATCCTAAGAAATTGTAGTATCCTGGGGCAATTATTTATTTCATCAGAATAGTAGGGTTTTAAATTTTTTTCCGATATACAATAATTTAATGCAATTATTATAATATTTATTCATTCCTATTAATAATACGACAAACTAAACACACCCCTTAATAATATGAGAAAATGAATATATATTTATGACACATAATGAATTCAATTCATAATCTGCAATAAAATATTACCACATAAACAATCTATTATCCCCCACAATAAAGGAACATAAATACATGAAATATAATTCAAGACAAAAATACATGGATACGCTAACCAAAATTCCCAAAATGAGTCCCTATTCTTAGATTTTGTGCTTTGGTAATAGGCACATACTAGGCCATTTATGTGCCATCTCTTCTACTATAGAGGGTTCACACTGCTTCAGGGCTATGGACCTGGTTATTTTTACAGCCAAGAACTCGGATTATCAAGGGTCCATTTTCTACAAATATCTACATTTTTGTTGGAGCTTGATTCTACAACAAGAAACCTCAAATTTCCTACTCGGATCCACTACAAGAGTTCACAAGGTAATTGAATTGAACTAGTTGGAATCCACTATCCGATGTGCCAAAAATCTGATGAGAATTTCAGATTGGCGTCAAGTATTGTTTGGCTCACAAAACCCTCCGAATTACACATAAATTAGATTTCGATTAACCTTATAATTGTCGTTGATCACATGCTTTTTTTTTCTTTAGGTCTTAGGAAAAATTCAGATATACTTGCATTAAGTCGATTTGCTTATTCTCATGTGAGTTCGGGATCCTTCAATAAATTCAAATTGAAATAGGGACCCTTAATTCCCTATCACTTGGCCCAAATTATTCACTCTGGTCATAGAAAATCACTCAACTTACCTTATTTAGGATGGGAGCTTGCCTTAGAGAGAAAATTGGTTTTCTTTGATAGATCTTCCCAAAACTGATCTTTCCTTGAAAAAATGTGTGCCAAAACAAATTCCCTAGATAAAGGAAATCTCACTACCATCAAAATGTTCCAAGAACAAAGGATTAATGCCAAAAACAAATAATTATCTCCTGATAATATTCATGTGCTAGAACAAAGAGAAAGAGAGAATGGTGTCATCTAGGGTGGAATATTTAACCACCAAAATTAACAAGAAGCAAAGTGGTCTTAAAACAGAAATTCTCAAGAAACAATTGAATTGATCCACACTTGATGCTCTCAAAATTAATTCATCCCTTTCAAATTTATAGACTTACTAGAGGCGTATTTTCTTCTAACATGATTGAGTAAAATTTAATCTAAGCTCCAATTTTAGGTTTCTTCATCTAACTGCCCCAAATATTTCCCAAGGGTGAGGATTTTTGGGGATTTTTCCCCCTTGATGGAGGACTATAGCCTACGAGGACTGACATGCTACTTCATCTCATTCATCCTCAATTCGTAGAGGATGTTACAATACCCCAGCCCGAAATTGCTTGTCATTAAGAAATTGAAAATTTAGGGGTTGTAGAATATATTCCCCTTCCCATGTTGCATCCCCCTCTAGAAAACTATTCCATTTGATAAGGTATTATGGTATTATTATTCCTTTTAATTTTTTTCCCCGCATGGACATAATCGTTTCTGGAATTAACTCCAATTTCACTGACCTTTTGGAGGACTTTGTATGATCCGTAGAACCTAGGCTTTAGCTTTTAAACGACACTCTCTTTAAGGGTAGGCTATCGATAGGTTTTTAATATCAAGAAGACAAGGTATCCTACATAAAAAATGTATTCTATTCGATATTGATCCACATACAATTTTTTTCAATTCTGAGCAACTTGCATGTTTTCCTTGAGTACTCTAAGGATGTCCAAACATTCCTGTATCCAATCCTTAGCAATAGGAACCTTGTTATCTCCAAAAATTCTATCAATAAAGGATCATGCATCATACCCATATAAGTGTTTGAATGGTGACATCCCAACAGAGAAGTGGTAGGTGGTGTTGTAGCAATGATCCCCAAGGTACAAACACTTGATCCACGTTTTTTGTTGATTCGTCACATAGTTGCATAGGTATAAATTTCTCATGTATTGAAGGAAAATATGGATAAGGTGTGTTTTACATATGTATTGACTGCTTCGTTAACGGCAGATGGTTTCTTAATTAAATGGTTTGAAGAACATGTCAATTGGTCCTGAATTGGTGGCTATGCCATCACCTGCGTCTCCTAAGAGTGTTTTCCCAATCATTCACCGTGTAGTATGATTTATTTCCCTTCATAAAAACAAGTCTATACCAATTTATTATCAATTGCATTGGAAATTATGTCAATTCTTTTTAATGAAAAACTACTAAGATACTAATAGAAGTAATTTGATTATTGGGTTTGTAAGAGGCATGTTCATATTGATTTATTAGTGCAAAAGAGTTAAAAGTATTTAGTGGCTATATTTGACAATTAAGTTTTACTGATAAAGCTACCTTCGTGGAGGACAAGTAAAGGCCAACATTTCTTCATTGAGTTTGGATTTCCCATATTAATATTTGAGTGCATTGGGGTTGACGAGAACACATGAAAAGTATAATATTGTAGCACTCTCTTTTTTTGGGTATTGCTACAAAACACAACCCATGGGAAGTCAGGTTAATTGACACCTAGTTCTTGTTTCCAAAGCCATTTACGATTTATACACCTACTAAATATAATACTTTTAAGTCTCCAGATGGAATGAAAGCACTTTATTCTATCACAGAAAAATTGAAGCTTGCTACTCGTTGCCACCTATAGGGAAAATATCTATGAAAGTTCTCATTTCTACTATGGCACTGGTATATTTGAAACTACCACCAAACTTATAACCAATAATTTTAGAATAGGGAGTTCAAAATAAATCACATCTCCTTATAAGCTCATGATATCGAACTTCTAAAACTGAATATAGGGTAACCCGACATATTGAGTATCGGTAAGAGAAGGGCTACATACCTTTAGAAGTGGTGACCAATTGGTGATATTGATAGGTTATGAAAATAATTTTCCAATGGGAACAACCTATTCCCCCTTTTAGAGAGGAATAAAAAAACATTACATCCTGAGACCCAACACACATCGTTTCTTGAAGAATCAAGACATCAAGACTAGATCCCTATGCTCCCCTAAGAGAGAAACCACAAGGGAAAAACAAGTGGGTGAAAATAAAAAGGGGAACTAGTTAAGACAATGGAAATTCCCCCTCTAAGGAACAACATGGATCTTGCATCGCATGTATATTTACACCCATTTTATATTTTCTGCTAAGTTGAAATGATTCCTTGGAGTTTTAGGTTAAGGGTTTTCACACATACTTTTTTATGTAATTTTATTTACAGAGTTGAAGTTGAAACTACTCATTATCGCAATTAGAACCAAATTTTTGTTCAATTGCTTGTAGATTTGAAGAAAATCAAGTAAATGGCACTCATAGGGAGCGATACCTACTATTATCCAACATAGAGAAAGGTAAGTATAGTTACATCTAAATTTTGTATGTATATTTGTTGATTTTTTTTTTCATGAATATTTGTTGATTTTTTTGTTTTACGAATAGTAAAATTCATTTTCACACATACCTTTATGTATTTTTAATAGGTTTTTGTAAATTTTCTGGATGTTACCAGCTACAGGTTAAGCCTGAACTCATTATTGAGTAGCTACTCACTTACTGACTGGTTTTTTTTTTCTTTTTAGCAATGAACCAACCACATATTTTGTTCTTCTCTTGGGAATTTAACATCCTCCTTTGTAATCTGAAGGAATAAGGGTCCTTTCAGGAACTTCCCTGAACATATATGAATATGAAGCAAAGAAAATAAGTGTTGAAGCGAAGAAGCATTGTGGCAACAAACAAGGTGGCAACATGCCATCATAGTGAGGAAACAAAGTTCAAAACATGTAATGTAATATGTATAATATACAAAATTTAATAGTATAATACTAATGTTAGAATTACTTCAAGCATCAGTTCAATCATAAGAAATTTTAGTATCTTGGAGAAATTATTTTTTCACTAGGATACTAGGGTTTTATAAAAAAATTCTAGTACACAATAATTTAATGCAATTAAGAGAATATTCACAATAATTTAATGTAATTATTATAATATTTAGTAATTCCTCCTAATAATTTGACAAACTTAATAAACCCCTTAATAATATGAAAGAATGAATAAATATTTAAGACACATAATGAATTGAATTGATAATCCAAAATTCAATAATACCACATAAACAATCTATTTCCCCCCACAATAACAGAACATCAATCCATGCAATATAATTCAATACAATAATATATGGATACCTTAACCATAATTCCAAACATAAATCCTTGTTCTTAGATTTAGTGCTTTGGTAATAACCACATATTGAGCCCTTTATGTGCCATCCCTTCAGCTATAGAGGGTTCACACTACTTTAGGGGTATGGACTTGCTTATTTTTAAAGCCACAAATTGGGATACTCAAGGGTCCATTTGCTACAGATATTTTCATTGTTTCTAGAGTCTGAGTCTACAACAGAAAACCCTAAATTTCTTGCTTAAATCCACTACAAGATTTCACGCGGTAACTAAATTGAAATAGTTGGAATCCACTATCCAACATTCCACAAAACTGATGATTATTTCAAATTGACTTCAAGTATTTTCTGGCTCACAAAACCCTTCTAATTACACATAAATTAGATTTCGATTGACCTTAGAATTGTCAGTGATCAGAGGAGTTTCATATTTAAGTCTTGGGAACAGTTCAAATATCCTTACATTAAATCGATATGCTTATCCTTATGTGAGTTCGAGATAGTTCAACAAATTTGACTTGAAACAAGAACCCTAAATTCCCTCTCACTTGGCCCTAGGCATTCAATCCAGTCATAGAAAATAAGTCAGCTTGATTTCTTTACAATGGGAGCTTTCCTTAGAGATAAAATTGGTTTTCCTTGAGAGATCTTCCCAAAACCAAGCCTTTCTTCAACAAATTTGTGCCAAAAAAAATTCACTAGATAAAGGAAATATTGTTACCATCAAAATGTTCCAAGACCAAAGGATTGATAGAAAAACAAATTGTTGTCTCTAGATAATGTATATGTGTCAAAATAGAGAGAATGAGAGAATGGTGTCATCTAGGGTGGAATATTTCACCACCCAAATTAACAAGAAGGAAAGGGGCCTTAAAGCCATAATTCTAAAGAAACAATTGAATTGATCCATAGTTGATTCTCTCAAAATGAATTCATCCCTTTAAAATTTATAGACTTCCTAGTGGGATATGCTCTTCTAACATGATTAAGTAAAATTTAATCCAAGCCCCAATTTTAGGTTACTTTGCCCAACTGCCCCAAAAATTTCCCAAGTATGGGAATTTTTGGGGTTTTCTCACCTTTATGGAGGACTATAGCCTACGAGGATTGATAGGCTACTTAATCTCATTCATCCTCAATTTGTAGAGGATGTTACAAACCACCCTGCCCGAAATTTCTTGCCATCAAGAAATTGAAAATTCAGGAGTTGTAGAATACATTCCCCTTCCAATGTCGCATCCTCCTCTGGAAAATTATTCCATTTTATAAGGTATTATTGGATTATTCTTTCTCTTAACTCTTTTTCCACATGGCCATGATCATGTATGGAATTAACTCCAGTTTCAAAAACCTTTTGGAGGACTTTGTATGACCCACATAACCCAGGCTTCAACTTTTTAGTGCTACTCTTTTTAAGGGTACACTTTCAATAGAGTTTTAATCTTAAGAATGCAAGGTCTCCTACCTCAAATTTGTGTTCAGTTCAATGTTTTTCTACGTACAAATTTTTCCAATTATGAGCAACTTTCATATTTTCCTTGAGTACTCTAAATATGTACAACTGCAAGGTACAATCACTTGATCCATTCTTTCTGTTGATATATCACATATTTGTGTAGGTGCCCTTGAATCCACTTATTCATGATTTATGTCTAACCATTTTTCTAAGAATGATAGCTAGTGCTAGGGGTTAATTCAATCCCCACCATCCTAAATATTTGCTACCAAAAATCACCTGTAAACTTATTTACATGCAATCTAAATACTTCTCGGAAAAATACTGCTACTTGTTTGGCCGAATAATAAGATAATATTACAAAGGAATGTGTGAATTTTGTCAATTTGTCCACCATAGTGTAAATTCAATATTTACCTTAAACTTTGGGAAGCCCTATAATGAAGTCCAACGAGATGATATCCCATTTTTGTTCAGGAATAGGTAGATTTTAGAGAAGACCTATAGGATGTGTATGTTTGGCATTATTATGTTGGCATGTCATGCATTCCTTGACGTATTTCATCACATATTTATTCGAAACCTTACTAACATGTACTTTTACCTTTAAGAGGTTGTCAAGAAGATTGCGTAATCCCTATAGTGGTTTGAATAAAGCCTCCATAAAATCCATTACTAACCTTTCTTCGTATATATATATATATATATATATATATATATATATATATATATATATATATATATTACCATAACAATGATACATTCAAATTCTGTAATGAAATCTTGATGTAATCACATCTGCTTGAGAAGTGCCAATTCTCTGAAGTGGATGTCTAATTTATTTCGGTCAACTATTTCTATTAGCCTTTGTGTAAAATATTCATAAGAGGTATTTTTGGCATGCCCCGTTATTACTAGATCATGATACCACCATTCATGCACTTCCCCTTCTAGATGCAATGTGGAAAATTGGATTGCATCTGCTTCTTCCATAAGGTTGAGCCTAAGGTAGGTGTCAAATTTTTGCACCCAAGCTCTTGTTGTACATTTAGATAACCCATCAAATGATGGACGAGAAAGTTTACTCACCTTGTGTATTAGATCAAGATTAATGTTTCCTTTGTGTCTATTTCTGAATATGAAATTATTGTATTTATTGAATATGATGGTTTCTCTCGTGTTTTATTCTAGTGCCGCATATTCCAAAAAGTAACCATCTAGAAGTTTGTTTGGTTCAACAACTTCTTGGTTTATGAGGGCTTGATTATTTGTGAAATGAGGAAGAAACGACCGGTGACTCCTCTTATTGGTTTCCCTAGTGTTAGGAGGACTAGGATTATTATTCCCACCCCATTCCATGTTAGCATTATTGTTGCAAGAAAAAATTTCATTTATTATGAGATGAGTCACCAACTAAGAAATTTGTTGCTTACCCTGGGCCAAAGTTTGTATTAAATGTTATCCTTATTTTTGTTGTAATATAAAAGTTGATATTTATGTTTTTCCATGTAACAGATCCTTAGTATCTGGATCTCCTTGTTCCTCCTTGCCCTGCATGGCTACCTTGCATTTACCCTTGTTCTTCTTTACTGTAACATTAGTATCTCCCAGAAACATGCAAAAAATTCATAGGCTAGCAGTGTTTCAACACTATGATACCACTACAATATCCTAGGAAAACTATTTTTTTGCACTACGATACTAGAGTTTTTACAAAACAATTTAATGCAATTAAGAGAATATTCACAATAATTTAATGTAATTAATAAAATATTCATGAATTCCTCTTAATAATGTGACAGAATAAAGAAACCCCTTAATAATACGACATAATGAACAAATATTTATGAAACATAATGAATTCAAATCATAGTCCACAATACAATAATACCACATAAAAAAATATAATATCCCCTACAATAACGGAATGTAAATACACACAATATAGTTCAAGATAGTAATATATGGACAACCTAACTAGAATTCTCAACACAAGTCCCTATCGTTAGATTTGGTGATTTGGTAATAACCACATATTGGGCCCTTTGTGTGGAATCTATTCTTCTACAGAGGGTCTGTACTGCTTGAGGGGACTGAAATTGGCTATTTTTATAGCCACAAATAGGTATTCTGAGGTGTATGTCTGCTACAGAGATCCACATTGTTACTGAAGCTTTATTCTGCAATAGAAAACCTAAAATTTCCTGCTCACATCCACAACAAGATTCCACGAGGTCACTGACTTGAAATTGTTGGAATCCACTATCCGACATGCCAGAAAACTGATGAGAATTTTGGTTTGATTTCCAATATTTTTTGGATCACATAACCATTTGAATAACACTAAAAATTAGATTACAATTGACCTCAGAATCCTTGTTGATCACACGAATATCATCTTCAAGTCTCAGAAATAGGTCATAGATCCTTAAATTAAGTCAATATGCTTATCCTCATGTGATTTTAGAATCCTTAAATAAATTTTAATTAACACAGGAACCCTAAATCCCCTCCCGCTTGGCCAAGTTACCACACAATCTAGAAAGGGTCCTAGGGGGGTTCCCTAGGGATAACTACTAGACCAAATGGAAACAATGAGACAAGTACTCACTATCACCTCAGTCAATGTACCTTGTTCTGTAAAAAAATTCATTGATGGGAGGAGTCTTGGTATTATGGAAATCACTAGGATGATGAGCTCAATAACAAATTACAATGTCATTTTCAAATACCATTCAAAGGAGATGATCAAATAATGGATTTCTTACCTCAAAATAAAGAGAAGGGATCTCCAAGAAAAGGCTTATTGGTAGGAGGCCTAGACCTAGGTGTAAGGATATTCAATAGAATATTTATGCCTAGATCAAGTCTTCCTAAAAAATGGAAAGGACCTCTCTTAAGGTTTTGTGAGATATATATCATAGGATGATTGGGACCACAAGAGAAATCTAAGGGGCACCCAAACTAGGCTTACGGTTTGTAATTTTTCAAGAAAAATAGGATACCAAAGCCAAGCAAGGACAGAGTAGGTAAATGAATGGTTAAATTCCAATGGTTTTTCAAGTATAATTGACCTATGATAAGCCACTAATCAGATAAACCTATGGATATAAATGATAAGGTATCTAGTGCTTGGGGTTTCTCCAAATCTAGCCACAGGATTTGCTTCAAAATTGGAGGGCACCTAGAGAAAACCCCAACATAGTAGCTTTCCAATATGCACCTCAATATGGACACAATTATGGAATTTTCACTAGGCCCTAGGAGACCCTCTAGAGTTAGGGAAAATGGGAAGAGGGAGATAAAATAAGAAATTTGGTGTGATCAAACTAGGATTTAAGACTAGTGCCTAAATATTGGGAGGACTGGAGTCAAAATTATCTTGAATTTGTCCCCTTCGTTCTTCAAGGAGGCATAAAGCAACAACTTCGCTATTTATGTATGTAGCCACACAAAAAATTTAGACACTTATACTTCGATGGAAAATATTATGGATTTTCAATGATTCACATGCAAATGATCTCCTAGGATCATTCATTCATTCATTCATCATATTTATGAGTAACACATATAAAATTTTCCAATAGAATCAAGGCCTAAAGAAAATTTTCATGAATTAGGGCACAGTAAAAAGCATATCTTTTTTTCCATGCATTAGAAAATCATTAATTCAAAAATATAACATTAAAACACACTTACAAGATAATGAAGAATATATCCATCCGCAATATTGCAACAAGAAGCTCCAAGAAAAGATAACGAATATTTCAAAATGTAAAAATGCATTTATTCAATCCAAATCACTCCACAAATTGGAGGTTGAAATTCTCAAGAAGAACTAGCGAAAATCCCGAGTGTTGATGAGTTATAAATGAAGCCTCACTTGTATTTATATGAGCCTCTAACAATTCAAATTGGTCTAATTCGCAAAACAAAAACCCTAAAATGACTCTAATGTGAAAAATAACACCCTAATTGGTAACAAGCCCACCCAATAGCTCAAAATTACTAAAACATCCTTCCTAATGAGGCCGAAATTATAGATAAACAGTAAAATAGGGCCATTCGAAGGCCTAGATAAGTCCTCCATGTTCCAAATCAAAGAGGATGACTCTCATGATGATGACCAAGGGGGTGGCCACTTGGTTTCCAAGAAAAAAATATGTGGTGCTCCCAAGTGGATGTGGGGCACATTGAATGGTATCTGTTGTAACTAGTTTTTACCTATACAATTTGTTTTTAAATTGTACATTTAAAAAAAGAGAATAATAATAATATTTTTTCTACACTATGAATTCCCTCTGGTAAATAATGATTTCAAAATTATATAAACCAAATGAGAATTTGAATTATATGAAATACAAAATTAGAAATTTCAAAAAATTGAGGATGGTAGTGATGAATTCAGCTTTTTGGAATCCATGTTACCTCAATTTTTTTCCCTCAAACTCATCATTTCCCTGAATTTGTTTCTTGGTGTGAAAATTTTTATCTACCCAACCAAAGAGAAATAGTAGCTAGAAATGGAGAATCCTTGTTCTCTGTAACCCTAAAATTTACTTGTCAATCCTTATAAACTAATCCCCCAAGTTCCCTTCACACATTTTCAGTTGATTCATTGATGGAAATCTACTAAAACATTACTCTTGAACAATGAGCTAGTATCTTTGAGTCTTTTATGCTGGAAGTTTCTGAATTACCTCATTATAATCCATCTTATTCTTCAACAACCTTTCCATAAATATCCAGAAAAGTAATTTATTTGGTTTGTTGTCTTTTAGGTTACCAAAGTGATGAATGGGTTGATGAAGTCAGGCTTAGGTTTCTTGTCAGTATTTTCATCTGGTAAAAGGCCCTCTGTTCTTTTCAACTTTGGCCAATTTTTTTCAAATATTATTCATGAAAAATTCTTCAAATTTAGTGGAGAGAGATATTTCAAACATGAATTTGTATTGGTGTATTTATTCTTATATAATCAGCCTGAAAGGTTCAAAATTCCACTTCAAAATCTTGACTCACAGGAAAGGCAACAGTTTGTCATTCACTGGACTTCATTAGTCAAAAGAAATTGAGAATATTACTCTTTTAGTGATTTCGTAGATCAATTTCTATATTTTTCATTGTGTCTCCTTAGCAGTGATGTAGTCCCAAGGATATCAATAGAAATCAAAAGAAATTTTCATTTGAGTGAAGAGTCAAAAGTAGGATATTTGTACTTGTATCATAATTTCACAAAGATTAGAGCTTATGGTTCTAAGTGGCAACCATAAAAACTACTAGTATTTTTCCATGATAAATTTTGCTCTAGAATTCATAAGACAAAGTTTGAACATGGATGGAATTCATTTTGTATCCAAAAAGAAAAAAGCTCCATTCAAATTAAAGGCTCAAATTGGTCCATTCATAGTAAATACAAGAGTAGTTGATAAGGAGGTGGACAATTTATTGAGTCAAATGAAGTTTAAGTTAATTTCAGCTGGACTTATGATCCCTTTAGAGTAATTTCAACTATTAGGGTTGAGAAAAAATATGCTACTTATAATCATATCTCAAAACTAGAAATTGAACAATATGCCAACCAGGAAGTATAGGAGGAGAACACTTTGCAGGAGGTTGAAGAACAAATTTCTAGTCAAATGACCTTGGAAACTCCAAGGCTTAAAGAAACCAAGTGAAAGTATGTGTCCTATTGGTTTAGATTCTAAATCAACAAAATTCATAGTTTTTAAGAGAGGAAATGCGAATAATAAAGAGGAAGAATCATAAGAGGTCAGAAATATAGAAATGGTTACTACAATCATGTTATCAAGAGAGTTTGTGTTCACTTTGCAGCAAACTGAAGAAAAAATTATTGATGCATCTACTTCTCATTATTTTTGTGATAAAATTATTTTTTATAGATTCAAAGAAATGAAGAAGAAGAATGAAATGCTAAATAATGCCACCTATTTTGATTTATGGAAACAAACTTCTACAACACAAACCAGAATTTTGACTGCATTAGACCCTGATAGAGGAGAATTTCAATTTGTATTTCTTGAGCCAAAGGTCCCAAGTCCAAAACCAATAGAGGATTACAATACTTCGATATTTTATTTTGATACAAAGAAGATTCATCCCATATATGAGATTGATCTACACAAACAAGCTTGTGAAATGATATATTATTATCTAACAAGTTTTGACATAATTGCTTCAAAGCTACAAGCTTATTTAAATAATGTTCATTCTCAGCTTAAGTTAGAAAATATTTCATATTTATAAAAGGATACAAGAATAAAAGCTTTAGAATATATTGTAATCAAATTATGATTAGATCCTAATGATGTTAATGAAGCTAAATAAATTATTAAAAACAGAAATGCAGACATTCAAGAATTACGATAAAAATTTAAAATTTCCAACAGCAGAGCATCATCAATCCAGGATATAGGGAATTTATAGAAGGAAAAAGAGAATATGTTGTGTATGATTGTTGATCGTAACATTCAGATACAAAAAATGGAGTCAAATATGGAAAAACGTTTAAAGGAGAAAGAGAAGCAAGTCAATGTAGGAACTTCTATAGCAGAAACATGGTCAACCAACCAAGACGCAATTGAACGATTATCTAAAGCCATGGGAGATCTATAATTGAGGGATATTTAAATTGATAAACTAAAATAATTACTACAAAGGGTAGAATAAAATAAAATGAAGGCATATAGTGCATATATTTTAGAAGTACATAAGAATTTTAAGCTTACAAAACAACTTGAAAAATATATGGATGAAACAACCACTGCAAAGAATCTATTATGAGCTAAGGAAAATATCTAGGTAGATATAAATTCATCCATTTCAGATTTTTGGGCATCTATACAAATAATTTTTGAATAGGAAACATTAGTGCATAAAGAAAAGGCAACCATTGCTGATATCAAAGAGGGGTTGGACCCTAGAAAAGAAAAAAGGATTATCAAAGCTTTGAATTCAAAAACATAGAATAGATTGAAAAAAAATGGATTGAAGACAAGATACATGTAGTCTTTGAAGTTAGAAGAGTGTTCAGAAAGAGAAATTTGATGCTACAACTAGAGAACAAATGCCAAAACCTAGAATTTCAGATCAAAAGGTTTCATAAAATATTTTATGTTCTTCAACAAAAATGACTCCTATCATTAAGGGATCCTCATGGCCAATTGATCCAGTAGGAATATTATCATTAGAAGTTACACAATATAGCAACATACAATTTATAAGCTTCTAAAGTAAAAGGAAATGTTGATGGTATAACTTTTCTCCAAGTTTTTGAAAATGATTTATTCATTTCATATGAAATTCACCATCTCTTTATAACTAAGACCACCTTTAAAAAGTACACTGAGGTAGATGAGGCATATAAGAAATTAATAAAATTTTCATGTCCAGGTGATGATAAGTGGGAAGTTCCTCGAACATGTAGATTAAACATCAAGCATGTTAGAGGCAGAATTTGAGCGAAGAATAGGAGTAGAATCAACATAACTAAATTAAAGGAAACAATTAGAAACTAAATTCTTGAATATTGTGCAGATTCCAATAAACCAGTTCCAAAATTTCTATTTTGGGTTTTATTAATTAGAGTTATCCAAATTATTTTGGATAAAACTTTATTTTTTGTAAAATATTGTAATAGATTATATATTTTTTAGAAGACTCTATTTATACTTTGTAATTCAAAGTAAGAAGGGTTGATACCTTGATAGAACGTGTGGCATTCTTGTATTTTTTGAAATTTTTAAGATAATCAAAGGCTTTTGGCTTCAGTTCTTAGCAACATTTGTGTTCATGTGAGTCTGCTTTGTGTAATCATTTATGTTATTCTTCATATTTTTTAGGTAATATAGAAATACTGGGTAAGGCTAGGTCAAGTTTTGACCTCCTTGATATCCCATTCAAAGTTATTATCATAATTTAGGTTAGCTAATTAAAAAATTTGTTTAAAATAATACCTCTGGATCTTAAGATTATTGCCTTCTATCATCTCCAAAATATATAAGTGTTATCTACAGAAATATTTCTATACGCCTCTGCTTTATTTGATAATATAAATATTAAGGATGGATATTTAATTATCATATACCTTATTTTTCATCTATCATAAACATCTAAAGATTGCATGTTGTTAATATTGGAATTAGCACTTTCAGAAAAAATTAAAATATATGGGTTATATTCATGTTAATGATTTGATCCATTGATCATCCATTTAAATAAATCCTTATTTAGGTCCTTTGGCATAGTTCTCGAGCCTAGAACTATCTACAAAGAAAAAATAATCTCATGGATCTCCAACTGGATAAAAGGTGTTGATACTCCATCCATGAGGGTAGGAATAATGATATAATCCCTCCCATGTCTCCATAGGTTAGACAAGTCCCCATCTAGGCTCTGGATCAAATTCCAAGTGTTTGGTGCAAGTATGTATCCAATTGGGAAATGTGGTCCAATTTCATCATCATATTTGTATGAGTGGGGCATGCACAAGACAAAGGTGGTGTTGAAGAATCCCATGGTGTGGAAATCAATGTCCTATTGTGGAGGAATCCCATGGCATGGAAATCATGCTCTATTATGGAGGCATCCCATGGCTCTCAATGCTCACCCTAAAAATTCCATCATGACCCTCTAGAAATATTAGATCCTGTATAGGGAGGAAAACCCGAGATGAAGACCAACATGTGATCATGTATAGGATTGAATGCATCTCCTCACCTTCAAGTACAACAATTTCATTAGTGCAATAAATCAGGGACACAGGTGGACACTTCATAGTCGCATGTTGTTATGCAACGAGCTCATAAAATAGAAGAAAATATAGATCAAAAACTTAAAAATTATCCACTTCGAGGGGGAAACCTCCTTTACATTACATAAATGAATAATCCTTGGATGATACAAATGAAAAAACCTAATTTCTATATATAGGAGTCTAAGGGGTCATAATATAATTAAAGCTTACATAACAATAATAATGTAAGGGCACAACAATAACAATAGTGGGACTCTATGGGGCAGAATAATAACAATATGGTGACTACATGGGCACAACAATAAAAATAAGGTGGCTACACTAACAATAACAATAATGGACTACACTAGTATTATACAAACCTAACATTTCCCTCTCTGTCAAAAAAGTGTTGTCCTCAATGCTTGAATAGTTCTGGATGCTTCTTTATAAAATTCTCATCCTCCCATGTGGAATCTTCAGCAGGTAAGTTCTTCCACTTGATGACATACTCTGAAATTGATCAATTTCATAGTTGTTGATTTCTTGTTTCCGTGATTGCTTCAGGTTCCAATATGATTATTCCTTCCTTGTCAAGTTCTGGAAATATTATTTGAACTGGGATTTTGTCACCTATAACCTTATTTAATCATGAAACATGGAAAATTGGGTGCACTTGAGAATATGAAAGAATCTCTGATTTTTATTCCATAGTAGAAATATTTTACAACACATTGTAAGGACCATAGTAATTTGGCGGTAATTTATTATCCTTCTTAGCTTGCATGAGGGACATTTGTTTGTATGGTTGTAGCCATAAAAATACTCAGTCGCATACATCAAAACTTATTTCATTGCGATGTTGATCTCCTATTATTTCATTCAATTCTGCACCAAATTTAGGTTATCCTTTAAGAATTGGATAATTTTTTGTTGATGCTCGATGTGATCTTTCACTGCTTGAATCTTAAAATTTTCTCTTAAAGATGATTTCAATGTTTGAAACTATAGTGAGCATAATTTTCCAATTATGACTCATTGTTCTGTATTTAGAATATTTTTCATGCGATTGTATATGATTGTCTTTCCTGGTTTCCCTGCGATACCTGTTAGTTCAACTTCCTTTCCTTCCCAAAAAAATTTCAAGAAAAGTTCTTGAAAATTAAAATCTATTGTACCCAAATATTGTAACCATTGAAATCCTAGTACAACATCGGCACCACCTATTTGAATGGAAAGCATTGGGCTATTCAATACACATTCCCCCATGGTTAACTTGATATCATGGAACTTTCTAAAGAAATGTAGAGTTCTTCCATTTACAACCATCACTTGAAACTCTAGTGCTAGATATAGGAAGCAATTCAATTCCTTTGCTATCTTACAATGAATAAAATTATGGGTACTACCTAAATCAATCAACACTATTAACTTTTTCATCTTGATATGTCCTTCTATATTGATATTTTGAGGAGTGGTAATTCCTCCCAATGCATTAGAATATATGGTCATATTCATTTCATCTTTCTCTAAGGTCAGTTCCTGGTGTATATCCTCTTCTTTTGAAGTTTCTTGTTCCTTTTCTTCCTCCTCTTCACAATCTATGTAAACTAATTTCTTCTTAGAAGGTTTTGTTCTTTGTATCTTCATAATGTGTTATCATTTCCTCCCTAAAAATTGACCAAGTGAAAGGTGTTTTACGAGAAAAAAGCTATCAATATAATACAAACTGATTTGGTTCTAAATATAAAGTTTCAATGTGTACCTTTTGTGTGTGTTTCACATTATGGAGATCAAAATATTGCTCCATCTATAGTATCCATGTTACCGAATCCTTGCCATCAAACTTCCTCATATCGATCTTTGGAATATGGTGGCTCTTCAATCCCACGTTAGAGTCCATTAAATCATGATTAACATTTCTTTTGTTCTCATCATGAGTTTTATCAATTACCTTTTCGCCATTAAGAAAAAATTCTTTTAGAAACTGTTTTAAACCTTCCTTCAAACCTCCCACATCTGCTTTTAAACCCTTCTTCAAATCTTCCATGTTTCCTTTCATTTTTGCTTCTATGCCATCCTTCAAACTTTCCATGACTGATTTTAAACCATTCTTCAAACCTTCTATGTATATTTTTAAACTATTCTTTAAACCATGCATCTTAGCTTCCATTTCATTTTTTGTTACTCTTTGCGAGAGCAACATTTTTTTCACTTGGTCTCGTAATTTTGATATATCCTGTTGTATTTATTCCTCTTCTTCATGCATCATAGTAGAGTTTTCTGGTTTCTTACTAGGTGTTTATGTTTTCTTGATTTGAGTCATTTTGGAATTAAATAATGATATTTGTGCTTCACTATGCCCCTTGAATCACTTCAAACTGATTTTTCAAACACAACTTATGCAATTAAAAAAAAATAAACACGTTTTTATTTGCTTTATAGGAGATCGATATTGAATCTATTATATCTCTATAATTTCGAATTCCAAATATTTGAGCTTTTCTCTTGTAGTATCCTTTGAGTATTCTTTCCAATGCCACAAGTCATACCTAACTTTGATTATTCAAGATAAAGTTATGACCGATCTCCCATAATGACCTAATTATGGACAGTTCAGTAGAGTGAACTTGTACAGTGTGCCACGTGTCACCTTTTCGACATTCAACTCTAAAATTGATACAAACGGAATTATTATCCATTAAATTTTTTCCACATTTTAGAGAATTCGATTTGATGCCTGAAATGAAATTTATGACGATTTTTCCTCGGTCACATGTTTGAGATGAAATTATGTAGGGTGCAAAAACCATAACTTCCTCAGAACATATCTCCGAAAATATAGCGAACTAAGATCTGAAAGTCGTACACGAGGTTCACCAGTATTTCGACTCCACTTGGATTCAATTTCAAATTATTAATCTTATTATTAAAAAATATATAGTGAAAATTCCAAGATGTCCTTTACTAAGAAGTGAAACCCTAGAATCCAAAGGTCTAATACCAAAGGTTATGCAACCAGCTCACAAAATAGAAGAAAATATAGATCAATGGCTTAAAATTATCCACTTCAAGGGGGAAACCTCCTTTACATTAAATAAATGAACAATTTTTAGATGATAAAAATGACAAGACCTACTTTCTAGATATAGGAGTCTAAGGGGTCACAATATAATAAGAGCCTACATAACAATAATAAAGCAAGGGCACGCCCATGGGGTATTGGATAGATGGTGATCGAGTGCTTTGTTAAGGAACTTCTTGATTTGAAGTCACTGATTCAATTACCTGCCCCTATATACATGATGAAGATGTAGTCCTGCCAAGCTCACAAAAAAATAATAATGTAAGGGCACAACAATAACAATAAAAATAAGGGGCTACACTACTATTATAGGGGCCTAACACATTCCCTTCCAAGTGCATTTTAGAATGTATAGGTGTCCCCAGACTCAAGAAGGAGGTTAAGAAAGGATCCTATTCGATGGTTTCAACCTCTAAGGGAGTGGAAGGTCCATGGTACATTCATCAAATGGTAGGTGTCATGGTACAAGGGTATCTATAATACGTTAATCCCACACATGGGTCTATAAAATTAGGAGGGAGAAATCATGGTACTTGAATTACCCCAGCCTTTGTTTTTCTACCCTTCTTCATATTCCTTTTTCCTTTCATTGATTTTTATTTTTTTTAAGTACTCTGGGATCCAGGGAATGAGAGCATGATGTGTATAATACGACAATGATTACCCATTTTAAGTTTGGGGAGTTTATTTCCCACCAAGGTTTGGGACAATCACAGGTTCCTCGATGATGTAGGGGGCTCACATAGGGGCCCAAGAACCATGGTGATAGCCATAATGATAAGGGGTATATTTCATATTGGGATTTTTCCCATGTGCTAAATTTTTATGTCTCAACCATATTTTTCATTTTATAATACATTTCCTATTATAAGTGGCCAAATTATGATTTCTACTTTTTTTTTAACTACATCAACCTCTGAGGCATCATTCCAAGCTCGACCCAAAGTGTGGACGAAGGGAAGGGGAGGCTAAATCCTTGTGGACTTGATGGACCAATGTGAACCTAGATGGGAAAAGTGTAAAAGATAGTTATAATGAGTGGAGGGGAGTGATTTATACGATGTTTAGAAGTGGGACCACATAACCAAAATTGAGATTTCCAATGTAGTTACACTCCTAAATCTAGCAGCCTATAAAGGAGATCCCACGAGACTAGGTTACAAGACTAACCACCAAGTTGGAAAATGGGACAAGAGTATTTACCACCCTATTATTTTCAATAAATCCCCCCACTAATCCATGTCCAGATGTATTGACGATAAGTAAGAAAAAAATACTCAATTACATAATTAAAAGCCATACCTTCGAGGTTGTAAGGCCCATCTTCAAACATACAATCATAACATATGAGTGAGGGCACATAATGGTTGGTTGAGGTGGAGGGGAATGGTGGCACATCGAGTTATCCAGTGGCTGCAAGGGGTTGTTGGCTACCAACTTAAGACAAATCTAGGAGAAAATTTTTTCCTATGGGGGTCACCCAATGGTGGTGGGTAACAGGCCCTATGTATTCTCTCTGGTCATATAAAATAACTCAACTTGCTTGCTTCAGGAGGGGATATTTACTTAGATAGATAATTGGTTTTCCTTGATAGGTCTTCCCAAAAATGAGCCTTCCTTCAACAAAACTATGCCAAACAAAATAAATAGATAAAGTAAATCTCGCTACCGTCAATATGTGCCCAAAACAAAGGATTTATACCGAAAAAAAAAAATTCCTCCAAATAATATTCTTATGCTAGAACAGAGAGAGAGAGAGAGAAAGAGAGAGAGAGAGAGTTTTCAACTCGGGTGTAATATTTCACAATCGAAATTGAAAAAAGGTAAAGGATTCTTAAAACCCTAATTCTCATTAAACAATTGAAAGTATCCCACTTGATTCTCTCTAATTGAAATCACCCCTCTCAAATTTATAGACTTCCTAGAGGGGTATTTTTTTTCTAAAATGATCAAGTAAAATTTACTCCAAGCCCCATGTTTAATTTTCTTCACCTAGCTTCCCCAAAACTTGCCCAATGGTGGGAATTTTTTGGGGTTTTTCCCTTTATGACGAAATATAGCCTACGAGGTTTGATAGTCTACTTTGTCCCATTCGTCCTCAATCTGTAGAGGATGTTATAGAAATTTTAATATGAAACTTTGGTTAAAGATACATGATTTATATTACAAAGAGGTAAATGCACAATAGTCCCAACCCTACCGAAGGAATTGACTAATAAATATGATGAGTTCCTAGTATGATGAAATCCTAGATCAAGTCACTGACTAGGCCAGGGACTAATAAGTATGATGAGGTCCTAGATCAAGTCATTTACTACCAGCAACATATATACCTCTCCAATATTATTAACATAATATATCAATAAAATGTTCTATTGACCAACTCAAAATTAAATAGATGCTTTTCAATTGAATTATTTTTTTTATAGATATTATAGATGGATAAATTTTTCACCTCATTGAGATCTCGCACACTCATGTTAAAAATCAAGTGGTTATAAAACATTAAAATTGGGTATATGAATTGCCATTAGCGAATGAAAAAAATCTACAAATATAATAAAATTTGTTCATAACATAAGAATGTAGAGAGGCTCGAACGATGGTTATAATTATTTTAATTTTGATATTGTACATAATGAAATGAAATAAATTCATACAATCTATACTATCTCACGATAATTTTTAAAATGAATCATTTATAATTTAGAAAATTTGAGCTTTTTAACATTCCACTTTTAATGATCCCACGGTGAACACATGAGTCTAAGCCTGTTGAGTCACCAAGACGTGCGACACTACCATGGTTTCTTCCAAGTGGAAAAATCAACTTGGGTTTACTAACACCTAGACTATGCCTCTAGCCTATGTTCCCTATATGAAATTTATGCGCCTTACTTATGGAATCAGTATTCTAACTAAGATCAATACAGTAGCAAATTCCTATCTTTAACACTTAGCTTTGTTTTCTAATTTACTTCACTTATATACAATAATCCAAATTACTTCAATTATATATATTTAAATTATACATCAATAATAAACAATAACCTCAACATCAACAAAACATGAAACAGGAGGGGGATCTCCCAAATTCTTCCCCACAACTTCAATAGTAAACTTTGGTTCAATATACAACTTCAATTAGGCCCAACTCTAAAAAAATTGTTTCCACAACAATAATAATAAACCCATAAAATAAAACTAGTCAAGTTGAACATCATGTATCTCACAAGCTTCAAACCAAGACTCTTTCCAAGAATACCCACGACATATACAAACCTATGGATGTAATCCATTCCAAAGAAACCCATAGAAACTCCCTTTGTAAACAAACCTATGTACCCATTCTCGACTCAACTAGGAAAGCCTCATACAACTTCATTCTACTTGTTTTGTCGCTCTCATATGCCTTCGATTATCCTACGGTTGGCCTTGTTGGTTCTTCATGTTGCTTAATTGTTTGATGTTTCCACCACTTAGTTTTTCTTCATTCAATACACATGAAACCACCCTTTCCTTCAAACGGTCACAACCCTTCAATTGGGTGTCGGGACAACCCACCATTCATGCAATCCAATCTCCACCAAATATTTTTTAACATTGACTCGTCCATCACGTATGTCACATGGCTCTCCCATCACATCTTTCATTCATCTCACTTATCACACAACTTCAGGTACCATCTTCCTAATCAAGAAAGTAGGCACCTTTGCATCCTATAAGCAGGTTCTTTAACATCAAGTGGCTGCCCACACCCTTATTCATGCACCTTCATGCGCCAACCAACCAACTCATTCCACTTCAGCTAGGTGCCTTCATGCACTTGCCTATATCAACCTTATTTTTTCACCATTCTTCACCTAGTCATCCACCAAGTTGACTCGGGCACATTTTTCTTTTTCACTCAAGCACAAGGGCTTGACATCCTCCTCGACTCTAAAATGGTTTTGTTCCTACAAAAAAACACCCCTTGGTAAAATTCTTCACCAAGGCTCAAATATTTTCCACTTCGTCTAAATAACCATATCTTCATCAATACAGGAGAACCATCCATTTCCAAATCTTCATGAATGATCCTTTATCAATTCCCATCAAACTACATGACTCCTTCTTGCTTCCTCATTCAGAAAACAAGGCTTTTAGTATAATACCTCTCACAATTCCCATGGTCAATGACCACAGTGCATCACAAGTATCCACACACTCCCATCTATTCATGAAATACAACTCCCTCCATCTTTTGGCTGCAATGTATCAAGCTACAATTTCCACCATGTTAATCACCACCTCTCCATATAATATGAAGTCTATTGCCATACTCCAACCAATTTTTTATTGACAACCTTTTTTTGTCCATCCGTTTGTGGAGAGAATGGAAGAATCCTCTTTATATTATTTTCCACAATATTATCCAAAATTATCCAAGTCGAGAGTCTTGATTGGAAATAATGGACGTGGGTAGCCCAAAATGGACCCATACATGCTGAAAGAAAAGTTGAGCATTCTTCTCGGTAGTAATCAGCTTCTTACATGGCATTAAGACACACATATTACTAAACATATCCACCATGAAATACAAATATCCATGACCCTTTCTTAGAAAAGGAAACCCTACTAAAAAATCCATGGAGATACTCTCCCAAGGATGAGAACGAACAATTAATGGTGCATACAACCCTAATTTTCTATTAGTGGGCTTACAAACTGAGCACATCACACACACCTTAACATATTTGGTTACAAATTATTTAATACAAGGCTAATAACAAGACCTTTTTAAGTGATACAAAGTATTTCATACACCAAAATGACCAGACACAAGAGAAGTGTGTCCTTTTTGTATTACATGGACTCTTTCAATTACAGGAATACATATTTTTCCAAGGCAGTAAATAATTTGTTCTTGCAAATGGTATTTTTCCGCCTATGATCCATTGGTTAGCTTCTCATAAGATTCTTTAAAATCAAAAACATATTTTTCAACATAGATTTCACGAGATAAAGAATCATTTTTAAAAACAATAGATGCAGAAACAAGAGGTTTAGAGAGCATATTTTCCACTTCATTAATTGTACCCTTTTTGTACTTGATTACCAAATGTAATTGTTGAAGGAATCCCATCCACCTGAAATGACGATCCCGTTGCAACTTGGATTGGAGATATTGTAAATTTTGGTGGTTTTTATGAATGATAGTATCATTTCCAATCAATTAATGTGTCCATTTCTTGACGCCTTGAACCAAGGCATACAAATACTTGTCATAAGAGGGATAGTTTACAACAGCTTGAGAGAAAGTCTCTGAATGGTAACACACTAGTTTCCAATGTTTCATTAACATTGTACCCATGGAATAACCATTGGCATATTTCTTAATCTTGAATGGTTGTTGAAGGTCAGGAAAGACTAGTGCTGGTGCCGTAATGATCTTTTCCTTTAGGGTATCGAAAGCCTTTTCTTGCTTTCCTCCCCATTGAAAAGTATGCTTCACACTAGTTAAGGCATGCAAATGAGATGCAATGTTGAACAAGTTAGATATGAACCCAGTACTATACTTCTCACAAAAAAAATCACTTTTGTTACATTGGTAGGCTTAGGCCATTTAACAATTACATCAACTTTTGAATGATCAATTTTCAGTTGACCTCCTCCAACAATTTGACCCAAATACACCAAATACGTTTCTCCAAATTGACATCTAGACAAATTTACATATATTTTCTCCTTTTTCAGGCATTTTTTTGAAGTGTTATATGTGATCATCTCAGGTTGTTCTCAAAACAAGTATATCATCTAGATACACAAGAAAAAAATCATCTAGAAAATTCCAAAATACATCATTCATTACCCTAATTAATGTAGTCGAGGCATTTCAAATCCCAAATGGAATTACCAACCACTCAAACAACCCTTGATTGGTATTGAAAGCAATTTTCCACACATCATGCTCTGCAATGTTGATCTAATGGTAGTCATTTCGCAAATCCAACTTCGTGAAAGAAACAACATTCTTCAATTGATCAATTAAATCATCTATGAAAGGTAGAGGGTAGTGGTTTTTCACTATGAAATTTTTTAGAGCTCGATAATCCATGCACATCCTCCATGTGCCATCCTTCTTTGTCACCAACATCATAATTGGTGAACCAAAAATAGTTGAGATAGGTTTGATGAATTTGTGGTTTAACAAGTCCTACACCTGCTATTTTATTTCTTCCATTTCAACAACTAACAACCTATACATGACCACATTTGGAAAAGGGTCATCTTGTTGGAGATGAATTTCATGTTGGATCTCCCTTTTAAGAGGAAACCCACTTGGTTCCTAAAAAATATCATCATAGCTAGAGACAATATCACACAACTATTTCCTGTGAGAGGGATTACAACCTTTCAAAGAATCATATGATTCAAAAAAAATTTCCCTCACAACCATTTTCATACACTTCTTGTTGGATTTGATGATCCTTTCATCTTTCCTTCATTGAAAAGGGTTGAATTTATCTTCATATGGTGAGCTTTGAAAATATATTCCACCCCATTCTTTCTCAGATAATATTTTTTATCATGCTTTAAAAGGACTTCTTTCTTGTCATACAAATATGGACTTCCCAAGACTATGCCACAAATATCTAATGGGACAACATCTAGATCAACCTCATCTATTAGCGTTGAAGAAATAGTGAACCTAACGCTACATTTCTTGGTTACATTGACTTTTCAATTGTCACATAACCAACCAACATGATAGGGTTTTGAATGAGGCTTGTTTTCCATGCCCAACTTATTTACAATTTCTTCTGAATCAAATTAACTTAAGAACTTAGGTCAAACAAGTTATATGTCTTGGTATGCTTAAATACAACCCTAATATGGAATAATTTGATTATTTTACGTTCATCAACATAAGATTCATTTGTATAACTTGAACCAACATGAATTTTAGAGATTGAATTAATGTGGAGAGTTTTTTTACCATGTATGCCAAAAAATGTAATCCTGGTCTCGCCACTAGAATCAGATCAAAGGTCTTGTTTCACTATAGCAACCATATTTTTCTTCCCTTTTCCACCATACTTATTTGGCTACAGTTGTCAATGCAACTTCCAATAATTATCTTCATCATGTCATTCTTTCTTGCAATGCATGCAATATGGCTTCCCATCTTCTTTCTTTTTTGTCATTGTCTTCTTGTCCTGTCCCTTTGAACTTGGTGTTCTAGGGCTTGGATGATATTTCTATATATTTTTACCTCTACTTTCAAGATGAATGAATTCACACTAGCCAAATCAAGAGTAGTGGGTTCAAACAGCAACAAACAATGCTAGATACAAATATGTAAAACAGAAATATATTTCATCAAAGTATTAGGTTAATCAAAAGGAATGCCTAATGCCAATGCTTGCTTCCTAAATTCCTCTCTGAAACTTTGAAAATTTTGGCCTTTTCCTTATCTCATATTTTCCCATTCCCTTGTGGCTTTCTGTCAATATCCTAATGGATAAAATTTCCCTCTTAATGGAGAAACAAATTTAGACCAAGAAGAAAAGAGTTTACCCATGTGCTTGTTACCTTTTTGAAGCTTTCTCTCCCACCATATAATATTTGTTCCTCCCAGTTGAAGAAATGCCAACAAGATATTTGCCTCATCCTCTTTGATTTGTTGTATTCAACAATATACTTCAATATATCTGATCCAATTGTTTATTTTTTCTACCTTAGATTCTCCATTAAACATGGGAAAATAAATTTTACATCCCACATATAAAATGGTCTTTTAGAAGTGTTATCACACTCAAAATTTTGCAAAGGTTGCCTCGATAGGGTATTCCTAGTTTTTTTTTTTTTGTGTTATGTCAATTGAGATCATGAGATTGATAAAGGGGGGTGAAAAGAATTTCTATCCTAAGGCTAAAAATAATCATAAACCATGTCTTGTCAGTCAGTTGTCATTTCATATCATCTCAAGGTTCATTTTTAATCTTTACTGTCAACTTGTCTTTTTTTATTGGATTTTGTAGCACACATAACTATGAAATGACAGTTTGTGCTACGAAAACACCTAAAATTTTCGTAGCGAATCTATCAGATTTTAAACTGTTGGCGCTACGGAATCATGATTTTCTGTAGGAGACAGTGGTTTGAATGAAATGGCATTTTTTCATTGATTTCGGTAAAATTGGGGTTTTTCCAGATAGTTATGGTGGTCATCATCGTTTTAAATCATGATTGCTACACTTTTATTCCCGATTTCCACCTAATTCTTCATATTTTCCATCGTTAGGTTTTAACTATGTTTTAATATATTTCCACTCACTTCTGCCCTGTCATTAGCTCGTTCAACTCCTACCTGTCATAGTTAGTTTTGATCTCTTGCATGCAATGTTCTGCTATCTCCAAAGTAGGTTCATCTCTGTCCCAAAGCAACTCTCTATCCATCCTTCTATTTTCAGGTGTCACTATAGTGAGGAAGCTAAACAGTATGAATAGGATGGCAATCAAGAAGAAGATACATAAGGGAGGTTATTGTATGACGTTCAAACCAATGGACCTGAAGTTGTTGAACGAGGAACCCAATTTCACTTAAGCCTTCAGAAACATAGGTTGTATGAGATTCTGCTAGAAGTTGCAGGGTTTTCATATTTAGATATCAAAGGAATCTGCAACAAATTTTAGTGGCACAAAATTTAAAGTAGGAATGTTGAACTTTGTTGTCTCCCCCGAGACAATAGCCCAAGCTACAAATATCCCAAGATAAGGTGAAGAGTGATTTGAGTCCACTAAATTCAAGCTAAAAAATTGTGATGAATTCATGAAGGCTAAATATGTTGGAACTAATATAGCTGCTGGGATTACAAGAACATATTTGAAAGAAAACTACTCTAAACTTCTAATGATCATTCAGAATTATTTCACTTGCAAAGGGAGGTTCCACATGGTGTACCAATATCACTTCAAGCTTCTACTGCATTTCATTCGTAATAAATCCATTGATCTTCCTTTTTACCTATTTAGAGGCTTTAACAAGATGGAAGATAAGGTGCAGTCTAGGCCAAAAAACATTGATACATCCGTGTTTAATCATGGGCTTATTAAGCTATTAGTGTTGGAGGAATTAGGAACAATAAACATATATTGGTCTTCTTTTCTCTTTCTTAATGGATGTGAAGTTCATGTAGTGACTCCTATGAAGACTCCTAAACCTAAGGACACTCACTCAATTCAAAATGAGAAACTTTTTAATGAAATAGAGCATATTTTACAGCCTGTGAATTTTGAAGAAGAGCCAATGAATATTGATACTAGACCTGCACAAGATACACCAGTCCCACTATCAGCACCTACAAGGCAAAATCCAAAATTCAGTAGCAAGAATAATCAAGAAAGGATGAAAAAGAGTAAAACAAAGAGTCAATAAATTGAGAAAGGTAATTTGGAAGCCATTCTTCAAGCTATAGATATAAAATAATCCCTAGTAGTCTAGGCTATTGATTTTGGAGGGAGCAGAAATCAAAAGAAGGTTATAACTTCCAAAAAGCTTGACTTCACTAGAGAAGAGGCAAAGTTTGTCTTCTAGCCAAGAAAACCATTGACTAGATCAAAATTGGCCAAAGATATTATGTCTCAAGCTATTGATAAAGGAAAGCATCCTATGATACAAGAAATCATTTATCTCTCTCTAGTAAAGGAATATATCACTATGCAAAGAAAAGGGAAGGAGAAGATGGTTGAAAAATCAGAAATGGAGCTCCTCACAGAACAACTAAGAGAGGAAAGGGAAGAAATAATTGAGTTAAAATTTGAGGAAAAGAAAAACAAGTTTGAAAAGATTTATTTTTATCAGATGATGGATAAATGGAACAGTGAAATTCCATTTTTTAAAGGATCCATGAGTGATGCTAAAATACTGTTGAAAAGATCTCAACCCCTAAGGCTTTTGGCTAAACATACCAGAAAGAGAAATATGCACTTGCAAGCTCAAAGAGGATCATTGAAGAATCAATTAAAGTACCTTAAAGAGCAGAAGGAAATGATACAAGATGAATTAAAAAAGAGGGGCCTAAAAATTACAGTCATTAATGAGCCCAAAGACATTCAAGCTTCCAAGGAAAGAGAAGGATAAAACTACCAAGGTTTGAGGAGTAGGGTAAATTTTTGACAGTTTTGAAGATATCACCCATCATTTTCTACTCATCAAAAGGTGAAATTTTTGAAAAATGTGGCTCTTTCCTGCGTTTATGACAGATTAGGCATTTTTTTTAGCACCTGCTAGGCTTGAAGCCCAAAAAGCGCTACGAAATTTCTGTAGATGTTTTTTTGATAAAAAGGGTGGTTAAACTTGAAATCAAATTTTGGGAAAACATTTTATTAGCCCTCCTAACCTATTTTAAAGACTCTTGGTAGAATAAATTCACAATTATTTTCAAAAGTGTTTAAAACAGAGGCACTACAAAAATTTGCTACGAAATTGCCTATAACACCCTGTTTTTGTAGCGCACAATTTTGATGATTTTTTATTTTATTTTAGAGGGAAATTAAATGCCATCCAAGCACGTGGGAAGAAAAAAGGATAGACATATAATATTACAGCAAGGTTATCTCCTTAAATGAGGTTGTCTTATGCTATAGATCAACCTAAATACAGGGCTTCATGGTCATTATTGTCATTTCCCTAAAAAATAGGATGATCAGTTTTTTATTGTATGGAGGCATTTATGTCATGCTCATGGATAGTGCCACTCAAGAAATGGATTATATTGATGTAAAAATGAATTTTTCTCAGTTAGATAATGTAGTAAATATAATTAGAGTCCTAATAGGCGTCTAACTCCTAAAGTTAGTAGGTGTCAGTTTCTGTTCCAAATATCTAGCTTATGGTTAGAATAGGTGGTAGCAAAAGAACTTGATGATCTAGCCTTGTTGGCAGATTCGATGTAAAGGTCTGATCCCTATTAATAGGAATTATTTTGATGAATGAAGGTTTGGATAATATTGGGTCACACTGCTAATTTTGTAAAATCTTTCATATTCAGTAATATACAGTGGATATTTTGCCTTCTTCACCTAAGATTGGAATGATGTTTCAATGAGTTCATGTCTTATATCTTTTATGTTTTTATCTACAATATGTTTATCTATAATTACTCACAATTCATGGAAACCATGCTCTAAATTCCTTTAGATATTGAACTAGTGCTATTTCATGTGTATGTGTGTTATCTCTTCATTGAAATGTTCACTTGTCTCAGCCTCCATAAGAAGGATTATGTTCTTTGAGTTTCTTGATGTTGACTCCATTTATCCCAATGGTAGAAAATCCTCTATATTTTCAACCTGCAATTAATTAAAACCAAGTCACTATCATAGAGTTAGCCATCTAATAGAGTTTTCATTGAAAAATCACAAGTTACCTTGAGAGAGCCCTCTCAAAATGAAGAGGCTAATATTCAGTTAAAATTTGGTTGAAGTAGTTACTCTAAGTTGTCTGGTGGAGCAGCTCATCTGTACCAACTTAGTGATAACAAGAAGCATATCTATGTTTTCTATAAGAATTATGGGAAGAAGTTGAAGAAGTAGAAAGTTCACTATAAGATGGAGATGGATATTCAGAAGTTTCTCATCCATTTCCTTGATTTATTGAAGCATTGTCCTCTACTTTGTCTTTCTTATTCTTTTCCTTACTTAGCAATTTCTTCTCATAATATGTAAAAAATTTATCTACTTTATTTTCCATGTTATAGAAAGATTTACGAAAATATTTCGCATTCTTAGCACGAGCATCATCATATTCGATTTTCCTTCTTCATGTTGGATGTCCAATCTTAGGGTCAAAAGAATTATTTTTTCCTTCACCTTTTTTGAGTTTGTCCTTATTTATCATCCACACTCTTAATTCACATCAACAAGAAGACTTCACCAATACCAACATGATATGGGATATTTTCATCATTGATGTTTTCAAAATTGCATGAAAGAGCATGTAAAAACCATGTATGTAAACACTTAAAGACGAAGTAACATAAAGGAGATGATAAATATAGTGCAACCAATATTTGATAACTGAGTTAATCCAATATGGACTATGCCTTTAGGCCCTACTTAAGTAGTGGGGAGGCCTCTTCATTAATCTCAAAAAAATGAAAATGAGTACATGAAAAAATACATCATTATACTTCCAATTTGGGGAGTGACCTGAAATGGGATACTTAAATCCAAAAATAGACTCCACTAATGAAATCGTGGTGAAATTCTAGTCAAAATGAGTATAAAATCTGTTGGTTTTTCTCACTGTCAACTTCAGATCCCCATTAAATCTCCAAGATTCCACAATATATTTTGTAAGGAATATTCCTCCTATCGGCGCACCCATACATAGTTCCAGTTCCTAGTTCCCACATCACATTTTTTCTGCATCATATATCCATAGATGTTCTTCGCTCGCTCATGGCTTCTCCTCCCCAAAAACTGACATGCTATTGATTTAAATAACTGTGGGGTGGAAAACATATCAAATCCCATCAGGCTAGTGAGATGGTTATCACACTATAGTTGGGTCGTTGGTTATAGTGGGGTCGCAGGTTCAAACCTTGTGAACCCTACTTGTTGTTTGGTTTTATATATAATATGTGACTATTTGTTGGTTTAAACATAATCTTCCATTGATTTAAATATAAATACCCAATAATTATTCAAACCCCCACTGGATTTGGTCATAGACACTAGACTTGGAAGTTATGTCATTCCTAATCTCCACCAAATTGCTTCACCAATATTATTTCCAAGTTTTACTTACCGTCGGGTTGTCAATTGGGGCTAATTTGGTCGCCATTTGGGTGCCACATTGAACCAATTGGTTGGACCATGTGGCCCCATATTATTGGGCCACAAATATTTCAATTCAATTCCCAATCACCTTCCAAGTGTCAGCAATGTAATAAGCCACATCATTATCGTAATCGTTGATTGTGTTGCTAATAGGGTTTCCACATGACACCCTATGGGCCGCCTACAATTTTTTTTTAGTTTTTTACCCTAAAATTCATATGGGCATATCTTTCACATGCGAAGTTGTATTTATGTGTCATTTTTGTCATTAGAAAGCTCTTACCAAGATCTACGACTTGGTGCTAGTTTCTTTGAGACTTTAGGAGTTATAATTTTAGGCCTTTAGGATCCTCCTAGATCATTCATTCCCACTCAAAATATTTTGGGCCTCTAAAAGCCTCATAAATAAACAGTAATGTGAGGGAATTTATAACTCACATTATCCTTTTCAATCCATCATTCCTTTCTAGGATGCATTCCTTTTAAACCCAAACAAATGTACTCCACATCTCCTTGTCGTGAATTCCTAGTCCTTCTCTTTATGATGATGTCTTCAAGCAACTTGTCAAATTACTCTACTGTAGAATCATCCATTGATGGAAATTTACCACTCTCCTATAGATCCATGATAATGGATGGTTCATAGAGTTTCAATTTTTCAACATTAACCACAAAATACATTTTCATATATGTTGGAAGAACAAGGCGATAAGCATTGTTCCCAATCTTCTCCAAGATGGTTAAAGGACCACATCTAATTGGTCTCAATTTCTTGCCTTCTCCATTCATTATATCTGTTCTAATATGGAGCCATACTCTATGTTTGTCATGTAGAGCTTTGCATCGTGCTTGAATCTTCTCGAGGTGTTCCTGCACTACTTGATGAGGCATTTGGATTCTTTGAATAAACTTGTGAGCTCTATCTTCTTCACCTTGTTCACTTGAATCCTCATCCTTGCCAAAGACTAGATCTAAGGGATATTTTGGTGGGTACCCAAAGTATGTCACAAATGGTGAACTTTGGGTAGAAGATTTCAAAGCCCTGTTGTATGCATGTTGCACATAATGGAGGTTATGTCACTCCTAACCTCTACTAAATTGATTCACCAAGTTTCTTGCAAAATTTGACCTACTTCTAGGTTGTTGGTTGGGGCCAATTTGGCCACTAGCTGGGTTCCACATGGCACCATCTAGTTGGGCCATGTGGTCCTGTTACCACACAATCTAGTGAGTGTCCTAGGAGGGGTTATAAATGGAATACTACTATACTGAGTGGAAACTATGGGAAAAGGACTCACTATCACCTCAGTCGATGTCCCCTATTTTTTACATATTTTCACCAGCGGGAGGAGTAATAGTATGAAAAAAATCACTAGAAAGATAAACGTTAATAACAATGTACAAAGTGATTTCAAAAAAAAAATCAGAAGGGAGGCTTAAATAATGGCTTTATTTCTTTAAAAGAAAGAGAATGTCTCTCCAAGAAACACTTATTGATAGGAGGCCTAAACCTAGGTGAAAGGGTATTCAACACAAGGAATATACCTAGATTAAGGATTCGTATAAAATGGAAGGACCTCTCTTAGGGTTTTGTAAGATATATATCACACAATTATTGGGACCACAAGAGAGACTTGGGGGATCCTATTAAGGCCTAGGGTTTAGGATGATCACAAAAAATATGAATAGGTTAAGCAAGGATGAGACAAAGGATCCTTTGAGAGATGAAATTCCTTGGAGTTTTTGAGTGAAAATGACCCTTTAAAAGCAAATATAACTAAAGCCACCAAATAATGGAAATGATGTTCGAGCTATGGATTAAGTGTTCTCCAAATTTAACCGTGGAAAATGCATGAAATTCTGTGGACTCATGGAGGACACCCCAGCATAGCTCTAGACCAACTCACTCTTGATTTGGACCAACCTAATGCATTTCGCACTAGGCCTTAGGAGGCTATTATGGATAGGGCATAAAAATGAAAGAAAATGGATTTTATTAAGGTGATCAATTAGGATTGGGATCTAGTGCCTAGTCGATGGGAAATATGGATTCAAAACGATTTTGATGAGGGAACTCTGATGTTTCAAGGAGGCCTAAAGTGACTTTGTTGTCATATTGAAAGAAAAAAACCAAGAAACCTTAATAACTTTATCCTTCAAAGCAAGACAAGGCGTAGTTTCAAGGAATTAATTGCACATTATGTCCCCTAATAACATTCATTATTCAATGCCTTTAAATGAGTAACACATGCAAAAATTCACCAAATTTTCAATGCTTCAAAAAAATTCGCATAAATTAGGGCATCTCCAATTTTTACAAGAGAAATATTCCATGCATTAGACATACATTATAATAGAAAATAACATCATAATCCAGTTACAACACAAAGAGAGAGTTGGCTTGATGGGGCCTAGACCCAGGTTTTAAGTGACTACGCAGTCCAACAAAACCCACTATTATCAGCCCTTTCGGTAACGATTGACATGCACTGACTGAAGTCTCACTTGAGAAAATATAGGGGGGTGATAGAACTAGGTTTCTGCATATAGAGGGATAGAGGATTGTGGTTTTAGGGCTTTTCCTTCTTATCAGCTCTTCGCAGATCAAATTTATCAATATTATAGGCATTGTTCAACACAATTGTTGAACTTACTATAGATTGTGCAATCTTACTCAGCTATGCATTAAATAAATTAAATAACCATAAACAAGATCGCATTATACAAATCAATCCCTTATTCAACATAAAAATTAAGCAAACAAAAATAACATAAATATTACTCAGATCTTCTCAACAATTCTCTCATTCATAGCCAGATCTTTCTCATGCATTCAGTTTCACCCTGAGCACATAGTTGTAGGGGTCTACACACATATCTATAGACTTCCTAAGGTCTCCACGCACATAGGTGCAGGAGACTTTTATCTAACCAAAAACATAGACACTGACTCAAAACAATCTTACATCCACCTGCATTTCACCAGTTTCTACTTTTCTTCCTATGACTTCTATCTAGACTCCTTATATAGATTTTTCATTTACAATATCGTGGTCCAAAACCATGGGCAGAGTATAAATTTTACAAAATATCCCATCCAAATACATAATAAGGGGCTTTTACCCACCCCAAATCCCCTATGACCCAAAAAAATAGAATTTGCACTGTGCACTGCGCTCCTCGATTTGATAAGTCTTTCCTTGCTGCTTCCTTCGAGGGGATCCCATCTCCAACATGCCCCCAACACAAAAATATGACTCTTCTCAAGTCACAAATTTGGTGTGCCATCTATATTTTCTTTGATGACGCTTAAGGCATACTTAAACTGGGGAACTTCTTCGGTGCACTACTTTTCAAACTCCTTAAATTCTTCGCACAGTGCCTCTAAAACCTTCTTAGCTGCCTTCTGCTCAAATCTGCATTGCGTTGTACAAAATGCCTTAAAATTATTTTCTGTTGTTTGGGAGAGTTGCTTGGCCTCCAATTCTTGTGGTTTTAGCCTATCTGTAAGTATTTTCTCCTTCCTACGCAACTCATCAACCTATTCCTGTAATAATCTACCCTCTTGGAGATGGTTAAGTCATTGCATTGGCGTTAAGGTTTTAGCAGTGACACTAATCTGATCCAGTTTTTCTTGATTCTCGCGTGCTTCGACCTGTAACTTTTTCACCTTAGGGTCCTTCTATAGCGAGGCCAATATATCAAGAAATTCTCCAAAGATATGCGCACACTCTTGTAGATGGGACTCAACCTATTTTGATGCAACTTTCAGCTCAACTGCATGTTTTCCCTGAACTTCTGGCAGAGTGGCAAGTTGTAATTGCATCTACAACTCAACTATCTTCATTTTCATTTCCAAGCACACTTCATCAACCTTGGCCTTGGAGTCCTTAATTATAATGGAAAACTTGGCCATTTTTTCCTCTAGTGTAGTTGTAACCTAAATCTGAAGTTGTAGTAGCTTGACGCATGCTTTAGAGATAACCTCCTCCAGCTTACGTCATTGCGCTACTTCAGCCACACATTCTTGGAAAGAAAGTTTCTTTTCCTCATACATGTTGTGTCGTTCCTTTGAAACATCCTGAATGCTCAAGAGGGGGCACTGTTCTATGATATTTAGCTCCTCATCAATGCCCTGGTGGATTTCATGTAAAGCCTACAATGGCATCACAGTAAGATTCATCTTTGTATTTTGCTAAAGGGCCAACTGCCTTAGTTGATCCGCGGTGTCAAATATTAGTGTGCCTGCAGGGACATGAAATGCATGGGTATCAGATGTAAGTGCCAACCTGTGCACAACTGTGCCTGTTCTGGCCTGTGCCCCACTTGGTTGAACCACACTCACTTGAAATCTGCTCACCCTCACTTGAACAATTCTCTTCTATACCTACAAGTCTTGCAAGCCCTTGTGAAATTTTGTCAACACTTTCTTATACTAATATTAGATACTGCCCCATAAGTGCTCAGTGGCCTACTTCATATTATCCTTAATTTCATCAAGGTCCCCTTCAGTAAGGACCATGGCATACAGGCCAACGAACTTATCAGACATCAACTTCTTTCACATGCCACCCTTTTGTGTCTGTCTTCGCTTGGTGGTAAAGGGGGAAGATGGATCTATGATGAGATCACTACCAAGAATATCATCCACTCCTATGTCCAAAATCTTTGTATCAGGTTCTATCTCAGCCATGAATGTGACCTTCATGTCCTTTTGTCCTATTATCTTAGTGGCCTTCACTCCACTTGTTCCTACCTACTCCATTCCTTTAGCTAGCAGATTTACCCAATCACTTGTCTAGTGACTGCTTATAGCCCCCAGATATACTTCCTCGACTAGGTACGACAATTCCTACCAAACCCCCGCAAGGTCCTTCTTTTCATGAATGTGTATATGATGGAAGCTCACTTTGAACTCTATAAATTGGCGATATTTCTCCACAATTCTTGGTGATAACCGAGGCTTTTTGTTAATCACTATCTACAAGCTCATCTCAAATCCTACCTAAAAAACCTTATTAGCCATAACCCTCGATGGCTCTATCGAATTCCATAATGAAGCATATATGGTTGCTTCGCATAGATTGAGGTCTGTGTTGTTGAAATATGACTCCTCAAGTTCTCACCACTCCATCAATGCAATGAGAAACAGAAGCCAGGTGTAGTGGAACTGCTTGCCTTCTTCTTGTGTTGCTTTAAAATCGGCAAGGAATTCAGCACATAAGTAGCCTGCCCAATTGTAGACTACACCCATGGTGCATGTTATAGCTAAATCTATGATAGGCGTGGAAGCCTCCTCCCTATGGCTTTTCCTCATAATATTCCTTAAAAGGATGTGCAGGGAGAAGCACATATTTCTATCTGAGATGGAGTTAATTAGATAACCCCAAGTTCCTTTGGTCAGCTCATACTCATTCTTTATCTTATCCGTGAGATTCTTATCTTGGATTTTAGCCGCAAAATCCTTTGCGAGGTCCGAACAAAGACAAGGAAGTGTCGTAATTCTTTGTATGAGCATCTTAGTAATGGGGATCTTCTTCCCCATCCATAAACAATCATCATGGACTAAGGCCAAAAATTGGTGCACACAAATAGTATTGATAGTACTATGCCCGAAGTGTGGTACATACAACATATTCAGTATCTCTGCCTCCTCAATACCCTTCACCCATTTCGTTGACTCCAATTGCGTTATTCCTCCTTTGTAGGTCTGTTGGTGTAGATATCTTATGGGCTCAGATTGTGGGTATTTTCTTCGAACATTAAAATCCCAATCTTTTATCCTGGGCTGAGGCACCTTGGCCAACAACTCTCCTTCCACCGGCACCTCATCTGGAATCAATGGTGTAAACACCTTGTACTTCACTGCGTCAAGATATTTCAATGGCTTCTTAGCCTCTAGTTCTAGGGAAGAATATATGGAGGCACCCTAGAGATAGGCTAAACCTTCTTGGCATTAATCTCTTTTGGTACTTCTTCTTCTTCGTCGTCATCTGACTCTATTTCCTGTAATATTAGAAAATTTTCACACATCAATTTGGAACATTAGATTTTGCTACTTTCACCTAGGAAAGGAATAAATGGGTAAGGAAGCCCATGAAAAATAAAAATATGAATAAATTCCACCTTAGTAAGGAAGGAGATCACCTTAGGAGCTGGTTTTACACTTCCAAGTGTGAAAAAGGGAAAATTAGATGGAGACATAGTCAAGTTTTAATAAGTCAATGTCCATTCTTGAGGAGGAAGAAATCACTCAAGCATACTAGCTCAATGTGAACAAGGATCAGCCTAGACACAAATATGAGAAATGGATTGAAGATCCCTTAGTGTGAAAAGATGCATTGTAGGTGGATTAGTTCCAGTTGACCAAGTCAACAACACTACTACAAAGAGGAGGGAAGCTAGCTAGGGCAACGTCGTTTTGAAGGAGGAAGCTTCACTAGGAAGTCACCTCAACATTGTGTGGGGTCCGCGGTGAGGGGGCTCACCAAAGATAAAAAGGAAGGCATGGCATCAAAAGGATTCATTCAGTATTCAGCTATCTTTGGTATTGTGACTATTTTCATGCTTCAACTGTTTAGCCAGAGTTGCTGCACTGCTTAGTGCAAAGAATTCCCATGCGAGATTTCCATCCTCTCTTTGGATTAGCTTGCTTAAGGGATCAAGAGGGAAGGATTTGAGCTTAATTTCAGCATTTGGCTTGGGTCCATTCATTCATATTCAGCCACAGTGAATTTATCTTTAGAAAACTACATCTTTTATGCAGGGGCAACAGTAGCAGGGTTGCACCCTTTGATTATGTACTAGTCTTTGAGGAGGAGGTGCTTATTTCCCTCTGGGAGTTCTAATAAGAGGACCTAGGGCCATTTTCTATATTATTCAGCTTTTATATGTCATATCCAGCCATGTATAATGTATATTTGCAGTAGACTACGTTATTTTTTGCAGTCTTGCTTTTTGTACATGTATATTGCCGGAAACCCTTGTCGGGTGTTGTTTTTTTGTGTAAAAGAGTTTAAACCTACATTTCTCCATTATTTGATGAATACAAGCTCCATATCGGTCTTCTCTAATTATTTACTGCATAAACCCTCATTAAAATAATGCAGTTCTTGCTTCAATACTTTCTGCATGAGCTAGGCTATGGGGTTTGGGTTTATTTGAGCTGCATTGACTTGGGGAGATTTGTTTATATGAGCTAGAGTGATTTGTTTCACCTATAATTCTGCATGTCAGTTTTATATCATGTATTCTCATGGATCCAAGTCCCATTTCTCACTTGTATAGTGTTAATTTCTGAAGACAACTGTTTTATGCCCTATATTGCTGCATTTCCCCACCTGGGAAGGAGAATATAGGCCACCTTGTTGCTGAGGTTATTTCATCTACTGGTATGATTTTTTTTTACATATAATGAACTACTCTACATTTCCATGCTCATGATTATTTGAAGCTCCACATCGGTAATAACTGAAATTATTCTCAATAAGGTAGTTGTTCCCATTTTGGGATATTAAATATTTCCATGGCATTTTTATGTCAATCCTAAGCTCCCTTACTCCACTATTCTTGCAATTTTTTCTTCTGGGGCGACTTCCTGATGATTGGTCATGCAACTCTATTGCAGAAAATAGCTCTCACTTCTAACACTAGATGTGCAAAGTTTTCAAATCGAGAGCGGGATCCATTATTTATAGAAAATTTTGAATTCAAATTGCATTGTCTCCTTTAGATACTCCTCATTAATGATAATTTTTCAACAAATCTACCCAGATATGCCCATTAACTGCATCCCTCCCGCTCCTTTTGACGACTAAGTCATTGTCTAATCAACGTGTACTTCTCCAACGGTCATATTTTGGATGAACTGAGTGATGCTCACTCCCTCACTGAAGTTGTGCCTCCCTTCGTGCAGTAGCCTCCAGTTTTGGATTCCTTCAGACTGTCATGCAATACTACAACTGCGATGAATCCATCCTCCAATAGAATCCTTCTGTGTCTTATCACCTCAGTACCTACAAATTTCCTCCCCAAAAAATTCTTGTTGGTCGGCTTAGTCCAATCATACGGTGTCAACATCCTTGGCTCCTTGGTAATGTGAATTACTCATTCTTTCACTCCTTGAAGAGCTTCATTAATGCATTCCCATCCATCAATGAAGCTATCAGTTAATAAGAACCCATCTATCACCTCGTCCCAATCCACAATTCCATGGTGCAACTCTGTTTCCAGGTACCATTGCTGAGGTATCGTATCCAAAGAGTGAAAGAACATGTGCACCCATTCTATCTAAGATTTGTAACCCCAATATTTAGTCCAGCGAGCTAAGTGCCCGCAAGGATCCTTCTAACCATAATACTTCTCGGTGATCTTTGTATAAACCTGACCAAATCTTAACCTTATCATATTGAAAAACTCCTTCCATCCTCTGAAATTTACCCTGAGAGCGCCCCACCATCGGGCTGGGGTAGACCTTAATGTGAAGTCCAAAGCTTCGTATATTTGGTCCTCAGGAAAATTCTTCTCAAATTACTTCAAAAATAAGACAACATTCCCCATTCCATCATAAAAATACAAGTCTCGTTCTTATGACCTAAAACAACTCAAATATCTGGTAACCTTGTTACATCATTTAGTGGTCACTTCATGCAACTGATGTTTCCATTTCTCCAACTCTTCATTGGAATCTGAAATGCACAAACTATCGCACTCCCAAAAAATTCTACCATCTACATTGGGACTGATCTAGTCTTCATCCTATGCAGTAACCTTATATATCTGATTGATCTTAGCATCCCTATACTCATGTTAGTCAGGCTCTGTATAGTGCACACATTCAGATGGATCTAATGGCACAACAACATGGGTACCATTCTTCTCAAAGATCATTTGCCTCTTCTTAAGGTTGATTATATCATCCATGTCGTAAGCCCAGTCAAATCCCAATAATGTGGGATATGGGTTATTGTCATCAATGACCTCAATCACATTGAAATCGACCAACACACTAGCTCCATAAATGTCTACAATAATCCCCTGCAATCACCCCATAGAAATGATCTTCAGTTAATTTTCCATCCTCAGCTGAATTAGTGACTGTTGTAGCTTAGGCCTTCCCATCCACTCCCGGGTTTTCTTTGGAAAAACGTTGGAATCGAATCCTTGATCCATAATGACTTGATCATTCTCATAATCTTTGATTTTCCCAATCAACCGCATCTCCCAGCTAGTTCTCTTCTTGTTCTTGTATTCTTTGTTTATTGCGTGTTGTTCCAACTACAAAATTTCCTTTCTAGCGTAGTTATCTATCATATCTTGCAAACCTTCTACAACCATTTTATCCTTCAGTAATTTCATACACGTTTGCAATAAGGATTCAAAGATAGATGGATGAGCTTCCTTTACTTTGACATTATCCTTAATATTTCTCTCCAATGGAAACAATTGTCTTTACATCATAGGTGGTGAATATTTGGGGGTCATAAATGTCTTCCTTACTTCCATGTATGTTTCTTTCTCACACTGCACATTTAATAAAACATTCTTATCTTCATATTTCCTTACTTAGGTCTCCGTCACATGATTTTTTCCTTCTGCACGATCTCCTCCAGTATTCACACCACTGTGCGTTACTATGTTAACACTTGGATCTGCTTGCCGCGATTCAACCCTCATAATTTGTATATTATGAGCCGAATGTTGGTTGTACTTAGCCTGCATTTTAGCTAAAAAAATCAGACAATATTTGATTTCATGACTGAATTATTGGCAATACTTACATGAAGCCGCAATAGGATTCTGAGAATCCCTAACGAAATGTCCATATTGTCCGCAATTGTAACCGGTCATCTGGCCTCGTCCATGACCTACACTTCCTCCTCGACCATGCCCTCAGCCTATGAAACTTCCTCGCCCAGTCATTGAACCCAAAGCCTCATGGCCTTCTACCTAAATTCGATATGCACCAGGACTATTCTTCATCATCAAATCATAGCTCTTACAATTTTTCTCATTATGTTCCATCGAATTTTAGAAATTGCTAAAAAATTGCTTCAACGATCTAATAAAATTTTGAAAAATTTGACAATAGTCCGTGGAATGTTGGCCTACAACTTCACATAAACTAAACCATACGCGGGGCCCTACACTTGGCCCTGCACTCGATCCAAGCTTCAATGGACTTGGTGTCTTAGCATTCAGATATTCCCTATAAACATGAAATTTTTCTTTATAGTGACCCTCTTCTTTAAACTTCATACACCAGACTCTCGACCTTATATCAGAGCAAACCTCCATTCCCTTCTTTAGATCTTGGAGCTCCATATGCAAGCCCACCAAATGAGTCTAAATCTGTTGTAACCTTATGCTTGTATCAACTATCGGCGAAGCTTCGAGCTTCATCTTTATCTCCAATGGTCCAACATGAGTGAGCACCTTCTATTGCGATAATGGAAATCTAAGATGAGGCAACAACACAACAATGGACCAATCTCTATGTTTTTCATCTGAGATATTGAAAATAATTTGGCTCAACAACGTCTTAAATCACTAATCTACCTCCCATATAGTCTCGGTAGCCAGCTGCTTAATCTCTTTGATCTCTGTGATACATTGGGACTGCGATTTTGGTTTTTTGAAATCAACATTCAGTGTGATCTTTGTCTCGGCCAAAGAAACCATTTTTCATAACATATTTTATGTACCAATAAAATGCTATATCTTTCAGTGTGGTAACCAACTGCACTTTTTTCATGTTTTCATAAGTAACATTCTACGAACTCCATATTGCTTCTACTATAAACCAGAAATTTTTAGGATAATATCCTCCCTTGAACACAAACATATTTGGGGGTTGTTCCATGGTGAATGGGGGATGCAGAGGTGGAGGTGTAGGTGCAAGAACACAATGGAATGGATTGATGACAGGGGTGGAAGGCTGGGGGATCTCTGTAGTGTTCTGTTGACTATCAGATATCAGACTTCTTGGGGTGGCAGGGTTTCTTTCTCCAGACCCAAACAAGGGACTATATTCTTTTTCAACGTATGTTCCCCAACTGGTCCTAAAACTTTTTATGCTTCGCGTTGTACCAGGTTCTCTTTTTTCACACATCAATATGACCACATCAGTAGTACACCATTTTCACACAATAGAATTTTAATCCAGAACTTTAGTGAATTCAAGTACCTACCTCTGAGGCTTGTGAATAAATTGCGTTCCGCTTTCTATAAGACACAAAAGTCTCGATTTCAAACTCAATGATAAACCCTCCAAGGATATTTCCTATCCAATAATCAACCGCTTTCGTGATCTCGTTATCATTCATTTTCAACTTATTAATCAGATCTAGGGTCCACACAGTTAGCTTATTACTGAACCAACCTGTCTGCACAGCTAGTCTTGATATCCACTCGTATAGATTAATAGAAAACAATGTGAAAAAGATATTGTATTGATATGTATAGATATACTTCTACAACCAATGTTCAGTAGAGATGTGCGAGTTTCTTTTTTCTTTCACAATAAACTCAAATTCTTTCACACTTACCCAATATTCAATCTCTTTCTTAAACGGATTCCACATCCAAATATCCCTCAATCAGATTTGGTCTCAACAATAGAACAATTTATTGGCTTGATGGGTCATAGATCCAGGTTTGAAGTGACTGTGCAGTCCAACAAAACCCACTATTACCGGCCCTTTTGGCAATGATATGATTACGCAAACCGAAGTCTCACCTGAGGAAATATAGGGGGATGCTAGAACCAAGTTCCTGCATCCAAAGGGATAAATTATTGTGGCTTTAAGGCTTTTCCTTCTTATCAGCTCTTCGCATATCAGATCTATCAATATTATAGGCATTGTTCAATTTAGTTATTGAACTTACTATAGACTGCACGATCTTACTCGGATATGGATTAAATAAAGTAAATAACCATAAACAAGATTCTACTATTGAATTACAGATCAAACCCTTATTCAACATAAATATTAAGAAAAAAGCAAACACATCAATATAACTTAGATATTCTCAATATTTCTTTCTCACACATTCAGTTTTTCCTTGCACACACAGCTGCAAGGGTTTGCGCACATAGCTTCTTCCTAAGTTATCTGCACACATAGCTACAGGATCCTTTTCTCTAACCCAAAACACTGACTCTGACTCAAAACAGTCTTACATCTAGATGCATTTCATCAACTTCTTATTTTTCTATGACTTCTATCTAGACTCATATAGATTTTGAATTTACAATATCGTGGTCGAAAACCATAGGCGAAGTCCAATGTTTAAAAAATATCCCATCCCATTATATAATAAGGGGATTTTACCCACCCCAAATCCCATATGACTCAAAAAATAGACTTTGCATTGCACTCCTCGATCTGCAAAGTATTTCCTTGTTGCTTCCTTCAAGGGGATCCCATCTCCAGTAGAGAGTATATCCATCCACCATGAAATTCCATAGAAGCTCCAAGAAAGAAGTGTGAAATTTATGTATACATAAAAATGCATTTAAAATCTCCAAATTATGTCCAAGATTGTATGTCTTATTTTTTTTTCACAAGCGAAATCCAATCCAAATGATCACGAATGAAACAATGAGGCTCTCATGTATTCATATGAGCCTTAGATATTTGAGTTATGTCTAATTAGCCTAATGATGCCCCATTAGAGAAATTTTGAGGCCATAAATGGGTCTCAAAATAAAAAATGTACACTAAAATTCAGCTTTATAAGAACCAATAGGATTCAATATGATGATGTCAACCATGAGGGATGATTCACCATTTTTGGAGTAAAAAGGTAAAAAATTTAAAAAATTAAAAACTATTTTTTCAACTCATATTTTAAACTTTTCTCCCTAGTATTTTCCTCAAATTTTGAGTAGGAGAACTCATTGGATGTGGAATTTAATTTTGCATCCAAAGTGTACCCATGTTGCATAATTTTAATGGACCCTACCACATGAAAAATGTGAAATACAAGAAAAACCATGATTTCACATTTTTCATGTAGTAGGGTCCATTGAAAGTATTCAACATGTGTACTCCTTGGATGCAAAATTATTTTTTTATCCAACAAGTGCTCCCTCTCGAAATGAGTAAAATTGTAAGGAAATAAGTTGAAAAAATATTTTTTTCTTCCCTGCAAAACTTGATGAAGTAATATAATCTTAATTTATTATTTCCATTATTATTTAATAATATTCCATAGGAGGTCCATTTTATACCTCAAAATTTCTCTAATGCTAAAATAAAATAATATGCAAATAACACTATATTTTGGTGAGAATACCGCCAAATAGCTCCAAAAGATGAATAATAAGCCTTTCAAGAGGGTCAAAATGATAGATCAATAGCTAGTAGGGCCATTGGAGGGCCAAATCAAGTCCCTCATGTTCCATAATGAATAGGAGGGATTCAACAACAATGATAAAGAGGGTGGCCCCTTAATATCTAATATAATAACCTATGGTGCTCCAAAATGGTTGTGGGGGCACAAAGAATGGCCTCGTGCATCTCCAATTGAATCTAACAAGTTTGTGCTCCATCTATAAGGGTTGGAATAATGATGCAATCTATCCCTAGTCTCTGTAGGTGAGAAAAACCCCCATATGGTCCTTGGATAAACTGCCAAGTGTGTGGTACAAGTGTGTAGCCGACTGAGAAATGTGGTCTGAGTGCATCATCATCATCTAATAACTGGGAGACAGGTAAGTAATAGCTGGTTTTGAAGTATCCTATGGTGTGGCTATCTGCTCTCTACTGTGGTGGCGGCCCATGGCTCTCAATACTCACCCTAAAATCTCTATCATGACCCTTTGGAGGGCTTAAATCCCATATAGGGAGACCAAAACCCAAGATGAAGACCCACCTACAATCCCGCATAAGATCCAATGTGTCTCCTCACCTTCCAGTAAAATAATTCATCAATGAAATTAATAAAATGAGTTTACAAATCATGGAACCAAGTGGACACTTCATAGTGTCATTCCCTTCCATAATGAGATTTAGAATGTACACGTGTCTCTAGGTTCAAGAGGGATGTTAATAAAGGGCCCTACTAGTTGGTTTCAACCTCTAAGGTACTGATAGATCAATGGTACATTCATCATATGGTAGGTGTCATGTGATATAATGATGGAGCGAAGTGGGATAGCAGGGGAAGGCTCCAGACCACATGCCATGGTACAAGGGAAAAAATAATGAGGGAATCCCACACATGGGTATATAGATGCAGTAGGGAGAAATTTTGGTACATGATTTAGCCCAGCCTTTGTTTTTCCACCCTTCTTCATATGCCTTTTACCTTTTATTGACTTTTATTTCTTTTAACTGCTCGGGGCTCTAGGTAATGAGAGCATGATGTGAATGATATAGTAGTGAATACCCTCTTAAGGTTGGGAAGTTCATCACCCACCAGGGGTTGGGACAATCATGGGTTCCATAGTGATGTAGGGAGCTCATATAACGACCTTGGGAACCAAGGTGGTGGTCATGATGACAAGGGGTAAATTTTGTGTTTTTATTTTTCCCATGCACTAAATGTTTATGTCTTGACCATATTTTACATTTTATTGTACATTTCCTATTGAGAGTGGCCAAATTATGCTTTTTAATTTGTTTTAGATACATAAAAATTTGTGTCTCTTCATTTTGATGGATAATAGAAATGAAGGACTGGCTGTTCGGGGTGGACATAGCCCAAACTGGGTGAACCACGTATATCTGTGTCTCTCTGGTTTTATGTGTTTTGTGTGATTGTGTTTTCTGCATATTTTATGTGTTTCATTGCTCTGTTATATATAAATTTCTAACAACTAGTATTAGATTCGAAGGTCTATTTGGCTGATAAACTCGCAGGAAAGAAGGGTTCCTGGTTCGAGTGGGAGAAATGGTGGAAGATAGTAAATTTAGGGTCGAGAAATTTAATGGCCAAAACTTCCCACTATGGAAGATGCAGATGGAAGGTTATCTGTATCATAAAGATCTGTACCTACCATTGAGTGGAAAAACAAAGAATTCAACTACTATGACAGACGCATAATGGGATATTCTTGATAGAAAGGCACTCAGAACAGTACGGTTGTGCCTCGCAGCATCGCTAGCCTTCAATAGTTTGAAGGAAACAACAACAGAGGGTTTGATTAAGGTGTTGGAAAAACTATATGAAAAACCCTCGGCCTCAAACAAGGTATTTCTTATTAAACGTTTATTTAATATGAAGATGTCGGTAGGTGGATCTTTTGTAGACCATTTAAATGATTTTAATACAGTTACCAGTCAGTTAAGTTCTGTAGGGGTAAAATTTGATGATGAAGATAGAGCTCTGTTATTTTTATGCTCATTGCCAGAAAGCTGGAATGGTTTTGTTATGGCCATTAGTAACTCTGCCTCTATATCTAGTACTTTAAAATTTGATGATGTTGTCGGTGCTATCCTTAGTGAGGAAATGCGATGGAAAAGCTCCGATGAGAAATCAGGTAATGCTTTGAGTGTAGAGTCTAGGGGAAGAAGAATGGAAAGAGGAAAGAGCTCGGGATATCGCAGTAAATCAAGGAAAGGCAGATCCAAGTCTAGATCAGGGATAGTGTGCTAGAAATGCAGAAAGAAAGGACACCTAAAGAAAGACTGTAGATTTCAGAAGGGAAAAGAAGGAGACACACAACAAGAAAATAATCATGAAGCAAATGTGACAGGTGACGTGTTACAAGATTCTTTGATTCTTTCTTTCGAAAATGTTTGTTGGCCGGATAAATCGATCTTGCAGACAAGATCAATCTCCCTAGTGTCAGAAGACAATCTAGCAACAAACGAACAACTAAGCTTGTCTTTCTCTAAATATATTTTTTTTACAAATAAATTATATGAAGGTGTCGATCCTACCTTAGATCCAAATGCTTACTTGTGGTTGGAATCCTTCCATCGCAACAATAATTCTTCTGTCACAACAAGAGTTCTTTCCGTCGCAAGAAAGTTTCGTCTTTTCGATCTGCAATCACAAACAAGAAAATATTAAAAGCACCTATACAAAAAATAATCATAAAACATACCTATCATAGTGATCAAGGAATCTATGAAATAAATGATCAAACGACAGCTTATTTAAGTAAATAATCGAGCGACAATTTATTGAGAAAAACAAAACTTGATTGTATTAATCTTAAAATAACAGAAGAAACTTACAACCTTAGCCTTGATGTTTGAAAGGCCTTCCCGGGGTCCGAAGCAAGAGTCTCCTCTACTTTGATAAGTCTTGCACTCTTCCTCCAAGAGCATAAATAGGTATGTGATCTTTCCTCTCAAAATCTCAGCATAAAGAAGTCTAAATCTCAACAACACTTCAACTCAATCACCCATAAATCTTGAACTCCTTTTGAGGCTACCCAATGCCTCCTTTTATATAGAAGATGAGGAGGTTATGGTTCCACCTTTGAAGGGATAGAATCCGCCTTCAAAGGGATAGGCTCCTCACATCAAGGGATTAGCTCCTTAAGGTGTGGGATACATGCACCTTATCAAAGCATACTCATCCCCAAAAATTCTCATCTAGAAGCTTCTAGAATTGACCTCAAATCATATTTTTGACTTTAATTTCTCACTTTTTTGACTTTGAGGAGGGTACGTAGGCATTGCAAAGGAAAATTTCTTTCTAGAATGCAGGTAAGCAGTGTATTACCTGCGTACCCAAAGTTTCAGAGATTTTTAGGGTTTTTCCTCCTGTTTTAGGGCTTGACATGAGGAGTAAAGGTTGTAAGACTTGCAAAGGAGGCATGTATGAGTGTTAATGAGCTCATACAGTCAGAAGAATTTCAAGGTGACAGTTTTTAGTGTAATAGATTTCCCCCTAAAGTGAAAAGTCTGGAATAGATGAAGATGAAGTCTGTCATATACGAAGAGTGAAGTAATTTATCATTTCAAGGATCATCCTGTGGACACCCCAATCAGAACCTGTAAAAAAATTCAATGCAAAATATATATATGTAATCATATCATCGCTGAGGTAGGCATTCCCATACTCAGATCAAAACTAACTAGAAACTAATTCAAATTATTCTGATACAGGAATGATTTTCAATACATCAACAGTATAGACATATGTAGACACAGCATGGATGCAGCCATCTGTTTATGAATATTCCACTGTATAAATTAATAACAAAAATTCCTCACATCCTGGATGGTGGAAACTAGATCCAAGGTCTTGATTTCCACTTCTCGAACTGGTACAATTATATCCATGTGAATGAAAGTGTCAAAGTCGAACATGGTAGAAACCACTTGATTACCAGTCAATAACGTAAACTGTTAACAAGTGTGAGAGTAACCACCAATAATGTCAATGGCTCTCAAAGTACTCAGTACAATCCATGAAATGTGAATGAATGAGCTAAAGTCGAACATGTCATGGAATCATTCGATCGAAGGTCAATGATGCAACTTGTTGTCGAAGGCAAGAAACCTTCCATTGAGGCATGCAGATTTCAAGGTACTGATAATTTCTAGATCAACTTCCTAGATAATGAGTTGTCGTTGATATAAAGTGATCCGTCGTAGGCAAGCCCACAAAACGAAAATAATAGATGAAGTTTTTAAGAAATATATTGGCAAGGACTGACTCAGGGATGGTCAAAATGGAAGACAAATATTTCGCAAATGAATGGTTTGTTTGAACTATCCTCTTGAACACATAATGATACTGCAGATGGCTTGGTGACAATTGACCGAAAGCTAATACCCAAAAACCAGCTGAAGACTTTCAATGTGGTTTGATTAAATGTTAGGCAAAGGATTTTCCCAACCCAGGTGAATAAAAGTGTCGTGTTCAAGAGTGGTTAACGGTTTTCCGAATAATCAAAATGTAACAAACAGGTTCATTTTTCTCTCTTTTCCCCCACCATTTCTAGCAAGTACCTCTTTATTTTTGACAAGCTTGAGGAGGATAAAATTTGCTTATTTATAAGCTCATCCTTCGGATGAGTCCAACTTAGTTTAAGATTTGAACCCTAAGAAGGAGTGGTTCGTTCCTGTTTAAAATTGAATAGGTCCTTTACTGTTAAATTTTAACGAGTCCAGCATAGGAAAAACTTGGTGTTTTTTCAATTTTAGGGAGTCAGAAGAAAAAACTTAAGAACACTCGATGGGGGTACTTTTTCGTAAATTTAGTCTCTCGAGCCCGAAAAAGAATAAAATAATGTAAGAGATAACTCTATTGACCGTAATTAGTCAACGTATACCTTTTTCGTAAATAGTCCATTTCAGTGCGTAAAAGGGGTAAACTTATATTGAAGGGACGATCATTTACTTTAACGAGTTCGAATAATCAAGTGCTTGGCAATCTTTTCATTTTTAAAGAGTCTGAAAAGGGCTTAAAATAGGACTCAATATTTTACTTTTTCATAAGTTTTAACGAGTTCGAAAAAGGGATAAAAATGTACTCATGGTTTTCACTTTTTCGTAAGTTTAAACGAGTTCAAAAAAGGGATAAAAATATACTCCCGTGGCCAAATTTCAATTTAATTTACGAGCAGGAAAAGACAGAAAGAACTCGGCATTTTCATGTTTTTTACGAGAATGAAAGATAGAAAATAATCTCGGGATTTTCATGAGTTTAACGAGTCTTGAAAATAACTGAAATTGACTCAAGATAGGTTTCATTTTTACAAAATCTTGAAACAGAGAAAGACTATGCTTCAGATTGGTTTCATTTTTACACAAGCTTGAAACAGTGAGAAAACTGTGCTTGATGCCCCCTGAGCGTAACTTCTAGAGCGCATGGCCCCCCAGCTTCATTTCATTCAACTAAGTATACTGTTGGTAATTAATAGCTGGATGGAATGAAGGTTCATTTACAAGATCATGTGAAAGACCTGACCTAAAACTGTAAGAAAATTATGCAAAAACTGAAATAACTAACCTAAATATACGACTTAACATTTAAGAGATCTAGTCAAAGACTCGACTCAATTAGGGGAGGATTTATTTCATTTTATAATGAGCTTGAAACAGGAAAAGAACTATGCTCATGGCAACGTGTTTCATTTTTTAACGAGGTTAACACAGTAAAAGGAACTTTCCTCATACTTGATTCATTTTTTTTTATGAGTTTGACTCAGTAATAGGAACCATCCTCAGAATCTACTTATTTCTAATCCACCTACATAACCTACTGATTCATTTTTTAATGAGGTTGACATAGGAAAAGAACTTTCCTCATGGAAGCTTGTTTCATTTTTTAAACTAGCTTGACACAATAAAAGGAACTATGCTCTCGACTAACTGATTCATTTTTTAATGAGGTTGACACAGTAAAAGGAACTATCCTCACACTCACTGATTCATTTTTTAACGAGGTTGACACAGTAAAAGGAACTATCCTCGAACTCACTGATTCATTTTTTAACGAGGTTGACACAGTAAAAGGAACTATCCTCGAAAACTTGATCATGGCTTCCAACTGGAAGAAACACATGTCAATGGAGACACCTTTCTCATGGCTTCCAAGAGGTCTTCATCAGATGGAAGAACAATTCCTTGGAAGGAACGCATGTCAAGGGACTCAAAAGGGATAAGAACATCGCGTTCAAGTAATCCCATAAATTTTTCCATGTCAATTACCGGATCCAAGTCAAAGGAAGACGAACAAACAGTGAGAAGCTCACTTACATTGGTAACTGAAAACATGGGACTAGTTACCACATAATTAACCCGTGGCGGGGTAGATACCACTTTAGAATCAAGAAAATATAGGGGTTTCATATTATTGGTAGTTGAAACAAGACTAGGGAACGAACGCTGGTCTACAGTCACAATATTTCCATTGTGATGGAAATACATCACGCAAAAGAGTTTCGATACGATAGCTTTCATTGCATAAACATAGTATTTCCCAAGGAGTAAATTGAAATCCAAGGAACCTCGAACTACCATAAGATCAAGACAGACAGTTTTACCTTCCAAAGTAATAGAAAACTTAGGAAGGATCCCTAAAAGTTCACTAATGGTTCTATTAAAAGCTTTCAGATTCTGCGTAATAGGCACAAGCTGAGGGGAACCCAAAGCTTTCCAAGCAGTTGAGGATAAAATACTAACAGAAGCACCTTCATCTACCTGTGTGCGGTGTATCTCCCTATCACCAAACTTCACAATGATTTGGAAAGGGATGGAGGAAGGAAGACGAGGTTCTGTTAGTCTATTCCAATCAAAGGAAAAGACCTCAGTACTTGGAGGGGGTTCTGTAGAAACACGTGAAATGCCCCCTAGAGTAGAAGAATCTGATGTAACAAGAAGAACCTGAGTGGTATGAAGTTCACTCTCTACCGGGAGAATGGGATCAACCGAATGTGAAATAAAATCGACCACTTGATCAATTAATGGATCATCAACCTGAGTGATATGAGTTTCACTCTCCAATGGAAGCGTGGGATCGAATGTACTTGAAATTAGATCAATCACTCCGTTAGTTGACGGTAGGTTGGGAGAAATTTGACGGTAACCAGTTGGAAATTCTTGCTGTGGAATAGTAAGGTTTTCCAATAATTTTGAGGCTTCATACATGTGACAACAAATGTGAGTTTGATGACTCCCTTTACATAACTTACAAGGAAACATAATTTTACCCTTTTTCCCAGGAACTTGACTATCACTGGTTGATGGATCAACGAAAAGTTGATGAGATTTTTCTGACCATAATTCCAAGACCTTTGGAATACCAGGACAATTGATAAGGAAGTGGTCACCCTTACAAAGCCTGCAAGGGTATTTGGGTTTACGATGCATGTTGGAGGTTTCCTCAACACAACTAACACTTACAGCCATGGTTGGTTGGTTGACTTCTTTCTTATCTTTCTTCTTCTTCTTCTTCTTCTTCCCTTTCTTCTTCTTCTTAGTCACCTGGTTACTAGCGTCAAGGCTTTTACCAAGCGAAGAGGAAGAAATGGAGGAAGAAATATTAGGCGAAGAAGGTAAAGGGTCAACAGAAGGTTGGTGATGTTGAGATGGTGAACTCTATTGAGGTGAAGCATCCGGTTGAGGTGGAGCAATTGGAGTATTCGGGGCCAACGAAGTTAAAAATAACCATATTGGTAACACTATTGTAAATCCAGTCTCTATAAAAGTAGCCACATATAAAATTTCTGTTTCATGAGGAAAAGTACTAGGATTCTGGATAAGAGGGTTCTGAGGTTGCAGTAAATTAAGACAATTGCCATTATATTCAACTTGAGTGAATTTTATTAACAACTTAAAAATACAATTAAAATTCACAATTCACACCTATGGTCTCTAAAAGTAAAAACAAACAAGTGAACATGCGTTATCAAATATAGGAGTCAAACCACACACAAACAGTAGATTCCCACACTAAAAACACTAATTGGTGATGAAATCCAACATCGTATAATTTTAATGCAGAAATGGCGGTTGGAGTAGTTACCCCGACAGCCTACTTAATGAAACAGACCTGTGCAAGTTTCTCCACTATGCCATCTTGAGTGAAGGGAACCCTCCAGAGAGTCCAAGTGAGTCTAGTCAAACATATCGATGCAGTGAGATCTTTCCTTCACCATCACCTTAGGAAATAATCTTAATTTTATGGACACTAAGGTTACCAACAACAAAAAATACAACTAGGGGAATAGTCTACGATCCGATTCTATGCGCAAGGGAAGAGTAACAAAGCTCAATCCCCTTGAAGGCTCCTCGACATGGTCAATTCGAGCTTTACCAACAAGTGACCCCAGGCTCCTCGAAAACGGTTAATCTGAGGTTTACCGTTTGTAATGCGCGCAGATCTTTTATCTTCCCTAATGAAACAGAATTGATTGTCTCAAAGGTTTGGACATGATCTTGTGATTAACTCCTTTAAGAGAAGCTTCCCAGATTGTACCAATTACAATTGGATTTATTTCTCTGCAATTTATCTACTTGTTTTTTAGTTTCTAAAGAAAGTTCATACAACCTATTCCAAAGCATTAGTCCTAAACTAGATTGGTGGAAAGAGCCCTAGAAAATGTAAAAATTACTAGATGAATTTTACTAAGCGCTGTGTTATTTGGCTGTTTTTACTCAAAGGGTAAATGGATATGAAACCAATGGTTTTATGGCCTGACCCAAAACTGACTGAAATCGAATATGATAATTTAATCTTTTTAATTTGATGAATCCTAACTAAAGTAAGGAGATAGTTTCCATTCACTTCCAACAATGTAAAAATTTGATCACTAAGAGAAAATATAACAAATTCTCTAATGCACTAATTTCATCAAGAAAAACTAGTGCAAATCAATTCCAATTTTTTTTTTTATTTTTGTGTTTTTAAAACAAGCATAAAAGCATCTAAATTCAAATCAAAGAAAATTTCTAAATCTACGATTTTTTTTTCAGAATGTAAACTATGCAATTGTAATCTATGCACAATTCACTTGAAGTATGCAAATGTAATCTATGCACATTTTTCATTCATATTCTGAAAATGAGAATTCTAATTATGCAAATGTGATCTATGCAAGAGAATTCTCAAACACGAGATGATTCTAATGTAATCTAAGAACCAATCAAGTGTAAGTCAAGAAAATCAGGTGAGAGTTCCAAAGATCGAAAAACACTCAAAGTCAATTAATACTCGTACACAATTTAGCCCCCCGCCGGCGAATGAGGGGGGAATTTGTTTTTGCAAAAAAAAAAAAAAAAAGATGAAAAATTATGAAAATACTGAGACAAGCCTCCAAGTAATGACCAAAGGAAATCAAATTAAGAATTTCTCAAAAAAGAGACTCAAAACACCCAATTAACTTAATGGAGATTGATGAGATGAAAAATTTGCTGAAAGAATCTCATAGACAAAAGATTTTCGACAGAAAACATACAGATTTGGGTAGATACTAAGAATCCTAAATCAAATCTAAACTAAATTGAAAGAAGAAATCTAAGTTTTTCAAGACTTTTAACAGGGTCTGCAACAATGTGCGGTCCCCAGAAAATTTCAAGAAAAACAAAAAAAAAATTCAAAAATTTTCAAAGCAAAGTAAATCTAAGTTACCCAAGCCCGTACAAATCAATCAAAAATCAGAAAAAGAAACATTTTCTCAAATCAAAACAAAAGAAAATCAAATTCTTTCCCCAATGGAGTCGCCAATTTGTTGGCAGGATAAATTGATCTTGCGGACAAGATCGATCTCCCTAGTGTCAGAAGACAATCTAGCAACAAACGAACAACTAAGCTTTTCTTTCTCTAAATATATTCATTTTACAAATAAATGCGATGAAGGTGTCGATCCTACCTTAGATCCAAATGCTTATTTGTGGTCGGAATCCTTCCGTCGCAACAAGAATTCTTCCGTCGCAACAAGAGTTCCTTCCATAGCAAGAAAGTATCGTTTTTTTGATCTGCAATCACAAACAAGAAAATATCAAAAGCACCTATATAAAAAATAATCATAAAACATACCTATCATAGTGATCAAGGAATCTATGAAATAAATGATCAAACAACAACTTATTTGAGTAAACAATCAAATGACAATTTATTGAGAAAAACAAAACTTGATTGTATTAATCTTAAAATAACAGAAGAACCTTACAACCTTAGCCTTGATGTTTGAAAGGCCTTCCCAGGGTCCAAAGCATGAGTCTCCTCTACTTTAATAAGTCTTGCACTCTTCCTCCAAGAGCCTAAAGAGGTATGTGATCTTTCCTCTCAAAAGCTCAGCAGAAAGAAGTCTAAATCTCAACAGCACTTCAACTCAATCACCCATAAAGCTTGAACTCCTTTTGAGGCTACCCAATGCCTCCTTTTATAGAGAAGATGAGGAGTTTAGGGTTCCACCTTTGAAGGGATAGAATCCTCCTTCAAAGGGATAGGCTCCTCACATCAAGGGATTAGTTCCTTAAGGTGTGGGATACATGCACCTTATCAAAGCGTACTCATCCCCAAAAATTCTCATCTAGAAGCTTCTAGAATTGACCTCAAATCAGCTTTTTGACTTTACTTTCTCACTTTTTTGACTTTGAGGAGGGTACGCAGACATTGCAAAGGAAAATTGCGTTCTAGAATGCAGGTAAGCAGTGTATTACCTGCGTACCCAAGCTAGGAACGCAGGCCAGGGAAAATTTTAGGGGCAAATTTTAGCCCAAAGACGAATTTTAAGGGATTTTAAATTTTATTAGGGCGAATTTTTTATATAAAACCCATTTTTTATAGTTTAATAAAGTTATCCCAATAAATATTTAAAAAAAAATTAATTATTTAATATTAGCCCACAAAAAAAATGGCGCAAAAAACTGGAAACATGAAATTCGCCCCCGATTTTCCAGATTTCCATGGCTTTCGCCTGGATTTACAGGATCGGAGGGAGGGGTTAAAGTGATTCACCCCATTTTTTCACTGGTTCAGAGAGGTGGCTGGGCTTTGTGCACACCGATCTTCTTGCTGGCTGAGCGAGGCTGACTCTCTCTGGTTCGTCCCTCTCTGGTCCGTTAGGGCCTCCCATAGTTCGTATATAGCAGAGAATCGAGATACACTTCAAAAGAGATGGTGTTGTGGGAGATAACACTCACCACAGCCTACGTTCTCGGCCTCAAGCACATGTACAAGCTCACTTTTAGACTCCAACGCCGACTAATAACACAGAGGCACCGCACTTTTCGCCAGTTTGTTCAACGGTATGCACCTTCCTTCCCTTTCTTGATTTCAAGATCTTTGTTTCAAGATGACATTGGTAAGTATTTCTAAAATTTTCAGCAAATGATATTTCAAAATTTTGATGTGTTGGTAAGTATTTCTGAGTTCATATTTAAGTACAAAAATATTATATATGTTTCTCACAAGAGACGTGATCCTCAAATGCAAAGAGAGTATGACAGAATGGTTGCATCGCTAATACTGGATCTTCATATATTAGATTGATGGGTTCAAAACTAGATGATAAAATCTATTGGGTTCAAATAGTAACATTTACACTGTTGATAGTATGCTTTGATGCATTATATGAGACCTCTGTGGGCACACTCTCTTGCAATGATGTTAGAAACCAAATATTTCAACCAAATTATCCTCACCACTGTCAAGGCCAAACAGATAAGGTTAGGATCTACAAATACAAGGTGCTCTGCCATGTATATATAACAGGTTGAGTAAATAGAGCCTCCAGGTAATGAAAACACTGTTACGCATATATGAGAAGAATTAGGTGATATTTCCGTGATCCAATCCAATGGGTTTTGGCTTAGGAAGAGAGGGATCACCACACTGATAAAATTGCTAAGGGATACAATGAAGATCAAAGAGAACCCATAACACATGCCATACATCATGGAAGTAGGTATGCTACTGGATCTAAAGAAAATAAACAATTTTAATATGCAATTGAGAGTAAGATCTCTTGTGACTTTTGGGATTTGAATTTGTAGTAGATTTTAGTTGTGAATAGGTTAATTTCAAGTCTTGGAAACCTAGTGCCATTAAAATACCTTGACTCAAATATCACCTTATACAATGGTAGGAAACTACTCTGCTCAATCCTTGAATTTCTTGAGTTGACGTTGATATGGTGGACTAGTGAAGGGAATTCTCCTATAGGTGTTAAAAGTTTCATGACTAGGGACTTTTCCTTTAGAACTTTACAATGCTTTTAGATGTACGAATATATTGAAAGAACCTAAACCTTTATATGGTGGTTCAGAAGGTCTTATGCAACCTAAACTACCTGGGTTTAGCCTATGTGTCATTAACGCCTCCCTTGCAGTAGACCTGTCGATGCACCAAGGGTGCTGGCGATAAGAAAGCTTGGTGGATATTCATTGACAAATCTTGTGCAAGTTGGACAACTCGCAAGCATCCATGCTGGTCTAGCTACTAGTCAGCTGTGCATACACATGTTATATATGTGGATATCCAATATGCAGTCAGGACAGGAGCCTTTTCACCTGAAAAGAAAACAACTTAAGTTTCAAGTCTCTGTTCCTGCCCAGGATAGCACACATAGAACATATTTAGAATAAATTTGGATGCTTATCCTTGGCCAGAATATGGGCATTATCCATTCCTAAATGCTAAGGTAAAATCCAGGCATGAAAGCCTCTAGTTAAGCCCTTGTGCCCTCTAGATTTTTCAAAAAGGAATACTGTGGTACTCTGCCCTCAAAATCCACCAACTTGTCTTCGAGAAGGACAATTCTTGAAATTGGTTCTATACAATATTAAGGTTGGCATAGAGACCTGAGTAATGGTTTTGTTGTGTCAAATGGTCCTTTTGTGTCAAAATATGACTAAGAGGTCCACATAGTATGACACAAGAAGTCACCCTGGTGGGTCACGTGGCACATTTCCTCAGTCACCGCAACTTTAGAGTGTTCAACACATCTCATCCTCCTAGGAGCAGTAATACAAAGTGAGCACCCTAGATGTAAAAGAAGACCACTCAAAGGAGAAGAAGGCTACACCTTGACAAAAAAAAAAAAAATATTAATAATAATAATAATCCTTGAGGGGGTATGTTACATCTACTTATCCGTGAATAATACAATTTTTCATTGTCTCACTTGTTTCGGGTGAACTGTAACATATTTAAATGATTAATATATAAATTATATTAATTTCTAATTATATAGAATGATGACAATTCCTCCAAGTTATTTTCAACATCATTCCTTGTCTGGCTTCAGATTCCATTTCTTCAGTTCAAGGTCCATTCAATAATTTCTATTCTAATACGCATTGCACAAAAATATCAATGAAAAATTTTTGGTCAAAACATCCTGTAGGTGGAGATTAAACTGCCAAGTTAGGAATCAGGATACTCAACTAGTTTTTTGGATGATCCAGAAATGGCTACCTGGTGGTGGAAGCCTGTTTGGATGCTCAGAAGTTGATCCAAAACTTACAAGTGGCTACCTGGCAGTGGAAGCCCGTTTGGAAGCTCAAAGCTCCTCCAAAATCTAGGATTTTATTCTAGCTTTATTTGGCAAACAAGATTCTCTTTTAGGATGTGCTCTAGAGGATATCATGGCAAGGTGCCAACTTCTACATTCTTTGGAGGAATAACAGAAAATCTTCACATCATATTGTTACAAACTTCCCATTTTCTACGGAGGTACAAAAAGAGTTTATGACTCTAACAGGATACAATGAAAAGTGAGAAGGAGAATACCTCACTAGTGTACTTGAACTCTGGGTGGAAAATACTTTAGTTTCAGATCATAAGGACCTTCCTTGTATTGCAACAAGAAGAATCTGGTTAGCAAGGAATTACACTATTGTTGAAGAACACTCGTTCACCCCTCTATTTCAAGATGACGTTGGTAAGTATTTTTGAAATTTTCAGCAAAAGATATTTCAAAATTTTGATGTGTTGATAAGTATTTCTGAGTTCATATTTAAGTACAAAAATATTATATATGTTGCTCACAAGAGATGTGATCCTTAAATGCAAAGAGAGTATTATAGAATGGTTGCATCGCTAATGCTAGATCTTCATATATTAGATTGATGGGTTCAAAACTAGATGATAAAATCTGATGGGTTCAAACACTAACATTTACACTATTGATAGTATGCTTTGATGCATTATATGAGACCTCTGTGGGCACACTCTCTTGCAATGATGTTAGAAACCAAATATTTCAACCAAATTATCCTCACCACTGTCAAGGCCAAACAAATAAGGTTAGGATCTACAAATAAAAGGTGCTCTGCCATGTATATATAATAGGTTGAGTAAATAGAGCCTCCAGGTAATGAGAACATTGTTACGCATATATGAGAAGAATTAGGTGATCTTTCTGTGATCCAATCCAATGGGTTTTGGCTTAGGAAGAGAGGGATCACCACACTGATAAAATTTCTAAGTGATACAATGAAGATCAAAGAGAACCCATAACACATGCCATACATCATGGAAGTAGCTATGCTACTGGATCTAAAGAAAACAAACAAGTTTAATATGCAATTGAGAGTAAGATCTCTTGTGACTCTTGGGATTTGAATTTGTAGTAGATTTTAGTTGTGAATAGGTTAATTTAAAGTCTTGGAAACCTAGTGCCATTAAAAGACCTTGACTCAACTATCACCTTATACAATGGTAGGAAACTACTCTGCTCAATCATTGAATTGCTTGAGTTGATGTTGATATAGTTTCATGACTAGGGACTTTTCCTTTAGAACTTTACAATGCTTTTAGATGTATGAATATATTGAAAGAACCTAAAACTTTATATGGTGGTTCAGAAGGTCTTATGCAACCTAAACTACCTGGGTTTAGCCTATGTGTCATTAACACCTCCCTTGCAGTAGACCTGTAGATGCACCAAGGGTGCTGGCGATAAGAAAGCTTGGTGGATATTCATTGACAAATCTTGTGCAAGCTGGACAACTCGCAAGCATCCATGCTGGTCTAGCTACTAGTCAGTTGTGCATACACATGTTATATATGTGGATATCTGATATGTAGTCAGGACAGGAGCCTTTTCACCTGAAAAGAAAATAGCTTAAGTTTCAGGTCTCTGTTCCTGCCCAGGATAGCACACATAGAACAGATTTAGAATAAATTTGGGTGCTTATCCTTGGCTAGAATATGGGCCTTATCCATTCCTCAATGCTATGGTAAAAACCAGGCATGAAAACCTCTAGTCAAGCCCTTATGCCCTCCAGATTTTTCAAAAAGGAATACTGTGGTACTCTGCCCTCAAAATCCATCAACCTGTCTTCGAGCAGGACAATTCTTGAAATTGGTTCTATACAATATTAAGGTTGGCATAGAGACCTGAGTAATGGTTCTGTTGTGTAAAATGGTCCTATTGTGTCAAAATATGACTAAGAGGCCCACATAGTATGACACAAGAAGTCACCTTGGTGGGCCACATGGCACATTTCCTCAGTCACCGCAGCTTTAGAGTGTTCAACACATCGCATCCTCCCAAGAGAAGTAATACAAAGTGAGCACCCCAGATGTAAAAGAAGACCACTCAAAGAAGAAGAAGGCTACACCCTGACAAAAAAATAATAATAATATTAATAATAATAATAATCCTTGAGGGGGTATGTTACATCTACTTATCCGTGAATAATACAATTTGTCATTGTCTCACTTGTTTCGGGTGAACTGTAACATATTTAAATGATTAATATATAAATTATATTAATTTCTAATTATATAGAATGATGAAAATTACTCCAAGTTATGTTTAACATCATTTCTTGTATGGCTTCAGATTCCATTGCTTTAGTTCAAGGTCCATTCAATAATTTCTATTCTAATACGCATTGTACAAAAAGATCAATGAAAAATTTTTGGTCAAAACATCCTGTAGGTGGAGATTAAACTGCCAAGTTAGGAATCAGGATACTCAACTAGTTTTTTGGATGATTCAGAAATGGCTACCTGGTGGTGGAAGCCTATTTGGATGCTCAAAAGTTGATCCACAACTTACAAGTGGCTACCTGGCAGTGGAAGCCCGTTTGGAAGCTCAAAGCTCCTCCAAAATCTAGGATTTTATTCTAGCTTGATTTAGCAAACAAGATTCTCTTTTAGGATGTGCTCTAGAGGAGATCATGGCAAGGTCCCAGCTTCTACATTATTTGGAGGAATAACAGAAAATATGCACAGCATATTGTTACAAACTGCCCATTTTCTAAGGAGGTACAGAAATATTTTATAACTCTAACAGGAGACAATGGAAAGTGAGAAGGAGAATTCCTCACTAGTGTACTTGAACTCTGGGTGGAAAAGACTTTAGTTGCATATCATAAGGACCTTCCTTGTATTGCAGCATGAAGAATCTGGTTAGCAAGGAATGCCACTATTGTTGAAGAACACTCTTTCACCCCTCTCGAATTTTTATATAAAATTATGTATTATTTATGATGAGATTAAATTGGTTCCAAGCCCAAATCCTGTGAGAGAGAATGGGACTTTAGAAATACCATAAAGACACCCTGGAGTTTCTTTGATCATAAACGTAAAGGAAACCCTTGGGTGTGGTGCAGGGGGTTCTTTATTTCTTTCTAACTCTCTTTACTTCTCATTCAAATTGGGTCTCGGGAAGAGCTCAAATAATTGGACAGAACTGAAAGCATTGGCAGCCTTTTTAAGAACTTCTATGGAGCAAGTGGTGAACTACTACAAGTCTTTAAAGATTCAAATTTATCAATTGATTGGATAAATGGGAAAACATAAATGCATAATATCTGCCTCCACCTAGTGTTGGAAAGGGTCAATCTTCTCAAAGGAAATACGACTAAATCACTGATAATCGTCTTCATCATATCATCTACCCCATACAACACCTACATTTACATCCTCTCTGTGGGTCAATCAGCTACTCATCAATTAATATTACTTACAGGTATAGATGGTGTGACTATCTATATTTCTGTGTACTTCAATGTAGTTTATTTTCTTGTTTCTGTTAAGAAAATATTTTATTTTTTAATAATAATAATTCTTCTAGGCTCTAGTTTCTAAAAACTACCATGCCCCCCCCCAGCAAAACACCCCAAGAACAATATGCTGCAAATTCTTATTAAGAGTAAATGCTTCATTCTATGATAAATTTTTAAAAACTAATACTAAATAAATAACTCCAACAGATGGTCAGCTACCAGCCAAAGAATTTTCTAGAAGAAAGAAAATTGCAGCCCCAGAAAGACGAAAAATACACTGAAAAATGCTTCAGTATAAAAAAGTTTAGGTGATATAAAGCAAATGCCAGTGTGTTCAAACTTAAGATAACGTATAACATTTTTATTAAAGCAATTTTCTCTATTTTCTATAGCAGAATTTCCAGGTGATGGAGGTGCTTCCTGTTTGATAGTCATATTGGAATCATTTCCTGACCAATTCTGACCTGACAGAATCATTTCTAGTGACTAGATCCAGTGCCAGTTAGATCAGAATTGCCATTAATTACGAATGACCAACTTAGATGGTTATTTCAAAGACATTTGGTGACTACCAGATTCCAAGCCATATCAGAACCAAAATCCAAAACCACCAAGGAGGGATCAATTCTAGCTTCTTTGGTGGTTTCCAGCTAGGTTACTCATAAACAAAGCAAGAAGAATATTGAGCCTCACTGGAAAATGATGCAACGGGACAAAATAAAATTGAGAATTTGTAATGTTTCTCACTTGACATTAACGGATAATAAAACCAAACATGAAATATGAAAGATTAAAATCTAAGGTATCACAAAGATGGCAGGCTCCAATGAAATCTGTAAGAACAGAGTTAGGTTAGCATGGATCTCAACAAAGGAACTGGAATCGTGCCCCTTCCACATAATCCTAGGCAAGATCATATGGTGTGCTCCAATGCAAGGGATCCACCACTCATGAGTCCTACCACTCGAGGTCAAGGAAAAGGAACTCTGAATGGATGACTTGCTACTCGAAAGAAGCATGGATACTAGAACTTAGAACAGAGGAAACCTATATGTGTCTTAAAGCTCTCTTAGAGCTACACTTCTATATAGCTAAAGAAGTATGAATCTCTCATTGTCATTCCTAGCCCTCAGTAGGCTAGAAAACAAGATTGAAATGATCTACTTGGAAGACTCTAGATGCGATGGAAACTTGCTAGTTAAATATGGTAAATTCAGACAATATGAAGAGAAGGTTGATCTAGAGAATATGACAGCATGTGAATGCAATTTTTTCTTATGAACTATTTTCATAAAAGGAAAAACAAGTGAACACAAGTGGTTTAATACACTTACGGCAAAGATTAAAACACATGACCATTCAAGCTTCGATGTGTCCCTATTTTATCATGATCAAACACAGACAGTTTCATTGTGCCGACAATCATTACATGGTTGCATTGGCTCACTGGTTTCTTGCACAACTTTCATTTCGATGGGATTCAACTTTCAAGGGTTCTCATGTGGTTCCAAGGACACTTGGAGCCAAATGTTAGCCACCATTTTGGCATGTGAGAAGCTTGCTCGGTAGGGGTGGAGAAACACGGTAGATCCAACAAGCAGCATAAGGACATGCACTATTAGTACAATGTTCATATGAGCTTTCTAAGTTTTTATTAATTGCCATGGTATCCAAAGGAGATGATACCGATTTTTCCCTGGAGGACATTAACACTATACAGAAATAGATCAAAAAACTAAGTCAAAATGAGCTACAAGCATCTACCCAAAACTGTGTCAATCTCATTTTACAGCAAGAACATCCGGTCATGTGTTTTCAAAATTTCCCAACAAATCGATCCATCCACAATTCTATTCGTGGATCTTCAAGTACATGAAAAAAATGCACCAATGGTTGTGATGAGTTAAGGTGAATATGATCTTGAGGATACAATTGTGATAAACTTGTCTTTCTTGATCAGAGATTGGGGCATTGCATTGTGAATGAAAAAAACCCTACACAACAAGGGGATCTCAACTCCAAGTGAGAAGAGAACAAGTATACCCATGTAAATGACAGAGCTGAGGTGTCAAATCCTCAAAGTCACAAGGCATAGAACTTACTACTGTAAACTGAAGCTAACAAGCAACATCCATAATGTGCGCAGGCCTCTTATAGCTACAAAGAAAAAACTCCTGTGACATCTAGGAAACCAAAATTTGTTGGGCATATTTGTCCAGAAGAGCATAATCTCTAGTTGCATCAGAGATAGTATTGATGTGGATAGTTCTCTTTTAGTGTGGATAGTATTGATGCATGCTAAATTGAGTAAATTATCCTTTTTTTTTAATCTTGTTTAGGTTAATGAATAACGATTATTACGTAGTCACCAATGTTATCATAGTCGTTGATATTTTTATCTCATTATCTTCCTTGAACAAAATTTTCATCATGTTCTTTCGAGGTTACCTATGTGAAAGCTCCCTCTCTTTTATTTACTGTTGAAGATTGTAGGATGCCTAGGTCAAACCTCTAAGCACATGTCTCCCATTGTCTTTGAACCTAAATCTGTTCCAATTTTGCTTCAGGTTTGTTGATCATGTAACTCCATGTCCAGTAATTTTTCCCTTAGAAGATGAAGATGTTCATAAGTAGTGATGAGCAACCCATACCAAGATTCTATTATACGGCTAATTAAAATATCCCACTTGTTTGGACCTTTAACAGGCTAGACTTCCTCCTTGTCACTGAGTAATAAGGGTTCATCTTTATCATCACCCTTTTTTTGTTTTTCTTTATTTGTCTTCCAGGAAGATACTGGAACAGAATCGTGCAATATTGCAACATGGAAGTGTGGGTACCACTTTAGGACTTCTCATCTCCATTGGCGTAAGAGAGTTACTGGGCATACAATTATGTTGGGTTTATACATACCACTGAAGTGCAAAGCTGCCAAAAAGGCTATCACCTGAATAGTTTTTGCAAGACCCATTTCATCTCCTATTATTCCTCCTGCCCTCTATCTATGTAACTCCCATAGCTAATTTAATCTTGTTTTATGATAATCAAAGTTATTGTCAAAGATTTTAGCAGGAATTTTGAATCCTCCTTCAAGAGTTATAGTGTCTTCCTCAATACTGCCAACATCATCCATATCTTCCTCACAATCTTCAACTTTGCAATCATAGTCTGCTAAATCTAAACCTTCCTGATGTTTATTCCTATCATTCTTTTTTTGCAAGATGTCTTCTACCAAAACAGTAAAAACATTAACTGTTAGGAAAATATAGATTTCTAAAGGACAAAAAAGTTTCAAAATATTTTCAACTTTAGTAAGATAAAGTGGTAATCCTGAGAAGATTGATATTTATAATTTTTTTCTAGGTTTCACTCACAGTTTACATTGCAATATTCCCTATAACTACATAGAACTGTCATATCCCAGAGTCACCAATCACAATAAGGGAGGAAACAAAGAACTTGCAAAGCATGGTGATCAACCACTTCAAGCACATCTTCCAAAAAAATATAGGACATTAACCCAGATGACAGGACTGTTATCTCTTGTTTTGTAGTGTTATCCCAGTACATGAGATAATATAGGCAGAAGACTTTTCTCTGCTGGATTGTTTATCATCTTTTATTTGATATCAGTGCTCTGAGCACCTTCAGAAGGTAACTTTCTTCTTGAATACAAATCTACAGTTTTTTCCTTGGAAAAAAGAATACCAAGACATCCACACACACAACACACACCATGTGCAATTAAATACATTTATTTTTATATTGATACTTATCGTAAAGATACTTGTGTAATCTATTTATAATATGTATTTATAAATATATACAGCTGAAAATATCTACAAAACATATATATATATATATATATATATATATATATATATATATATATTAAAACTTAATTAAAATATATCAATGTAAACAATCAAGATAGCATTTTTTTGGTTAAGTTATTGTTATTGGTTTCTTTCTTTCTTTTATTCCACTGGATAATGTGTGAGATTCAATTGAGGATTTATCCAAAATATAGCCCATATGTATCCAACCAATTTCCAAGATGAATGCATATTCCAGCTGGATTCAGACTATATCCAAGTTGTATCAGTATCAGGATCTGGATAGATCTAAGGGCCTGGTACCCAGATCCAGTAATGTATATTTGAATATGTGAACATGACAAAAGGCATGGATCTATATGTTTGCCACATAATCACACCTACAACATTATAAGAATGTTATTATGAACTCATTTTGATATAAGTATCAAGTTTCAAAATACCATAGTATCATCTAGATGATTTCCTACATGCTTTGAAATAAACAAAAGATTTATGATCTACTTGCCATAGCTTTCATGGTGATTAGAATCATTCCATGGCTCATCATCGCTTGATGCAGCTTTCCTCCAGTATTGATCAGGTACAGGTCATCTTCTTTGCTTTCTTAAATGGTTTTTTTTTATTCTTTAGAAGTTTCTCAACCTCGTTGGATTCTAAATATTGATAGGCCTTCTAAGCCTTCAAAATTCATGCGTGGGAGGATTCAATTTAGGTAAATATGCTGCATCAAGCAACTTTGTTGAATTTCAAGCTATTGAGAGTGCAGACAATGATCTGGAAGCTTTTGAGATAGAATTTAAATAAAACTTGTCCCCATCATCCTCTGTTGGGCGAGACCTTTGAACACAACGTTCAAAACCTTTGACTTGGTGAAAAGGTGTCAACACTCCTTTACAGATAAGCTTATCACGTTCCTGCCAAAGAAAATAATCTCCTGGTGTCTCATTCAAAGATTCAAAATTATGTTATCTATAGTACAAAACTATCTTCAAGATGCATGATATAACACAGAAAACATAGAACTTTGCTTACTGCCCCTAAATTTTACTCTTTTAAAATAAAGTTCAAAAGTATTTGTATTGCATTTAAGACATTTGATACTAATACAGGACTAAAGGGCAATGCAAATTAAAGTTTCAATGAGCCATGACGTTACCGCATCAAACTCATCATCCTCCTGCAATGAAAAATTATTCCTTTTCCCTCTTGTTGGCTTATCCGACAGACGTCCAGTTCTATTGATCATTGTTTCTTCTTTATTCTTCACTAAATTTAGAAGCACCTTTTGTTCCTCAAGTTCCCGTGTCTTTCCATCTCTCTCAAAAGCTTTCAGTTGTTCCTTAAGATGTCCTATTTTCTGCTTAAGGCTTCTAAGCCTTTTAGTAGCCAATGCTCGTTGAAGCACTCCTCCATCCACTACAAAAGGCTTGTGTTCACTTAAGTCTTGATCATTTTCATACTTTTCACCTTCTAAACTCTCTGAATCTTTGCGTGCAATGCTTTGAACTATTTCAAGGCCAGCTGAAACTGCAGCTATTTCAGCCTCCACTACCCTTAAATGAGCATGAATTTGGACCTTTGTAAGCAAACTTTCTTGATCACCTTCTTCTCTTTCAGAAGTTTTTTCACCATCGCTTACCTGTGCAAGTTGACTGATGTTTTCATGAGCTCTGTTCTCATCCTATCATACCAATAAGTACAATGAAAAGTGGGAAGCAATACAGGAAAATGAGCTACATTTAACAAAAAAATAAAATGCATGTGTTACACTCTAGAAGACTAAGTACATATCAATTACAAGATATAAGATCATCCTGTAAGCTTATTAAGCTAATTTCACAAGAATGGATACCTTGGCAAGTAGTTGGTGCTCAATTTCATCTAGGTCAGCGGATACAACACTTAAGCTAGCCAGCAAAAGTTTGTCCTCCTCTTTCATGTTGTTTTATGTGGTACTCGATTTCACTATAAAAATACTAAATTGTAAAAACATTAAAAGGCATTCATTTGTCATGCAAAGCATATAGGGAATAAACACTTAATTCTATCCTGAAAGTATTAAACAATAATAGAAATAACTACATTTTAGATCTCTAGTTCCACCGACGAAAAGTGAGTTGCATTAAAGCTTGGGTGGCAGAGACATCATTGTAATAGACATGGACACTGATAAAATAACATGGAAAGTATTTCATATTTGATGTTTAATGTTACAAATATATATAAACTAGCATAGATCCACTTGACCCTATATTTTTTTAAGCCTGAGAGGTTATTTGATATTTATCCCTTTTGCTGCTTAATAGATCTAGAGTTATAGAGAATCTATACTAGTATTTGCATCATTTCTTCCCTAGCAAAGATCTATAGGAAATGGGACCATTGGTCTATGAGATTTTATGTTTTTTGTAACAAGATTTTTATGTGTATAACTACAATCCAAAATAAATTTGAGGTCTTAAGAACGAAAGGCATATGAGGAACTGTCCCTTCATACTCTTTGCATGGCATCCATGCAGATTTAAGATTTGTTTGAAACATTGAACCATGGCCATTTTCTGGACTATAGGAGCCTTAGGTACCTAATGTGAGACCCCACTCCAGTTAATTCAGAATTGAAATTTGTTGTGGAGTATGTTCTACTAATTGTAGTTTATTTACTTCAAAATCAAGATGAGTAATTACAGATGATTCTCCTTGTTCTGTTGATCCAGTTCTACTAATAGTATGGTTATCAGATTTTTAAGTCTTTCTAATTGGCTTGGTGTATACTCAGGGGGTTTCCCCTGAGTCCTACGCAATTGTATTGGTAATTCATCCACGATTAAAAATGATTAACACACACAATCAAAGAAAATTTCAATAAAAAATCCTAATGTCACTAAAGAAACAATCAAATGATCACACGCCTATAAAATCTAAGAGATCAAACAACACAAAAAAAATATATTCCCACACCAAAAACACTAGTTGGTGATGAAATCCAACATCGTAGTATTTTCTGCTACTCTCAATAGTGAATGGAGAGTGATATCCATTCATGGAAGGATATTTCCTAAGGGTTTTAGAGAATTACCAAACCCCAAACACTTCATCTAACATATAGGGCTACATATTCACATCTCCTCCAACACGAAGATGCTATTTCCTTAACTCTTTCACTTTATATTTTTGTTTCTTGTATCATGATGATTGTTTTATTTTCCTTTTTAATTCGATCTTTGAGATATCTCTTCTTAATCTAGTTCCTTGACATTTTGTAAATGGCCTGTATACTCTGGCAATGATGGCAGTTATACAATTGTCGTTCATATTCTTCATTTCTCGAAAATTAAAAATCATTTGTTTGATGCACTTAGTTTCTTTTCTGCATTCATAACATTAAAGGAACTGAAAAGAAAAACTTGCATTTGCATGTAGGATTGTGTTTTTTTTGCAAAAAAGGAACATTAGGAAATTTGCATTTAGTTTTGTGCTCAATGTTTTCTTTTGTTCATTGATTTGCTTGCTCACAAAATTATTTTCTCTCTTCCCTTTGTAGCTAGGTCTTTCATTGAAAAACTAAAAGTGAAAAGTTTGCTTATCATTCTTAGTTTGCATTTAGGAATTTCTACATACATCATCGCGGTACCATTGAAAGGAAAATTGTTAAGCAAGATCAACATAAAATTAATCTCAATTTATCTAAAAACGCATTGGAACCATAACGATAACATTTAGAAGGTCTAGGCTAGAGACGTGTTCTGGCGTCGTAAAACATAGCAGCTGTCGTTAACTTGTCTGCGATACATTCCAAGTGTGATATCTCACCCCACGTACGTAAGTATATCGTAGCATGTCCCTTGGGGCGGCGTTACAGTACGATAAGTATATAGGTGGTGCTCTCACTGTGCGGTTTCGCATCAAACAGCGCTAATACGGACTTGGGCCTCCACGCACCTTCAGGTATATTTGGGAGGACAACTTTTAGGTTCTATCCATCCATAGTGAACTGAGTCGACCGCCTTTAAATTGTGATACACTAAACACAGCATTCGGGGAGATTGCCTGCCCATACTTCTTGGCTTGCCATGAGGTATTCTGCAGTTCACAGTTTACTGGTAAACCCTTTTTCCTAGCATTACCCTCTTTTTATTTATTTATTTTTGGTTAAAATTAATCATAAATCATGGAAGAACATAATCCTACCCCCCGTCGTTCGCGTAGATTAGCTTTAAAACCACCTTTACCACTAGAAGTTACTTCTAGTAGGCGAAGGCAATCAAAATCTGCCCAACAGTGATGTTGATGTTGTGGATGATATTACTTGATGCTTCATGATGGGTGTTCTTTCTCACTTTCACATAATCTTGTTATAGCCTCTGCTTGATGCTTTTGTTTCTATGGGCATGTCAGGCATTAATTAATTGTCTTCAATGTTAAATGTGTGAAGAGTGCAAATGCTCCCTTGATGTGGTTTAAATTCAGGCACAATAGACTGTTGTTATGCACCATGTTTCCCTAGCTCCTACCTATTGAAATATGCCCAAAATAATTTTGGAGAGTGATATCCATTCATGGAAGGATATTTGAACTTGTCTTTCATGGAAGTTTATTTGCACTCGTCTTTCATTCTCTCATGAACCAAGTGAAATTTCTTGGGGAATTTCTAATCAACAAGTTTTAGGAGTTTGTGTCAGATTTGGGTAGACTCGTGGAATTATTAGCTTGTGGCTGCTATAAACTCTTTTTGTCAACCCATGGATGCATGGGTTAAATTTGCACTTGATTTTTAGTTTCCAATGATTTGACACTAAGAATCATTGGTTGACTGTGGTGATTCGCTGACTTCTTTTCTTTTTTTTGCCCCTTTCCCTTATATGGTCATTCATGGGAGGGGAAGTTCCAATGAATGTATGATTTGTGGTGTGCATTTATCTATTGGTTAACTCTTTGGTAACATCCCATGACTATTATTTCAATGGAACTTGGTTAAATAACAAACACTAAGTGCTAATTAGGAGTTTTAAATGTTTGATACAATAACTAATTTTGGTTTATAGGATCCCAAATGTGCTTTTTTGGGCCTGAAACTTTACATGGCACCCGTGTGTTTACAAATCATGGAAAAAATTTGAGTATTTTTAGGTTATTTCATGGCCATACTGGATGTGTTTCACTATGGTCAACAGGAGGACAATGTCTTAAGGGATTTCTTTCCATTGATAATTAAAAGAATCACTAGTAACTGACTAGTTTCCATCCTCACTTTTATCATGGAAAATGATAGAGGATATGTTTCAACTTCTTATAACCAATTCTTTACAACTTGAGGTGTTTTGGAAAGGATGATTAAAGTTATTGTAATATTTTGTTATTTTGTTTAAAGCTTTCAAGTGTTCATTAGGTGATTTGGAGATATGATTTAATTTAGTGGAATTTTTTTTATATTTTATATTTGAATGATGTTCTTTGTTTTATAGATGATGACTCATGATGTTATTGTTTTGTGTATAATGATTTATTTTTGCTTTTGGGCTTGGGCCTTGGCACAACATTTTAATAAAAAATTTCATAATGGTTTTTGTGAACATTACACTTATTTTACTTTGAAAGCTACTTACAAATCTAGTAATTATCAACTCTTGGAAACTATTGATGCAGGTTTCTAGATCGATTTGAAATTTTACTTCTGGAATATTCAGTGAGATGTCAAAATCTAATCCTGGGAAGAAACTATCAAGGAAAATTGATGTATTATCATACTTTAAAAAGTCTCAATCCAAGAATACACATTCTCTTCATGCTTCAAGCTCCTTTGAACAATCTGTTACTGAGAGAGATGTTAACTCTTGTGAAAATTCATCTGATATCCATATGATGGATGAAATAATAGGTTTCTCAAGTGATCAGGGTGAGATAAATGTAGTTTCAACAAAAATTAATGATGAAAATGTTAAATATATTTCCTTGGAAGGTGACACAAACCATTCACGGAAAAGGAAAAAAGGCCAGTGGACCATAGGGAGAAAATTCCAAGATGATTGGCTCTCAAGTTTTCCATTTATTGAAGAAATACCTTCTACAAATGAGGATTTACGAGAAGTTAAATGTCTTGCGTGTAGTTGGAAAAGTTGCAAGGTAGTGAAATTTTAGATGAAGCTAGATACAGTACAAAAGCATGCAAGAAAGGTTTATGAAAAGAAAATTGTAAATGGTAAAGAGAAATCTATTTTCAGATGGAAATCTTTGGAGGAATGTCGACATAGCCAATTTGTGGATGAATACAAAAAATATTTAATAAATAAGAAGAAACTTGAGGCAAGTGGAGGAACCATCATATCTCAATTTGAAAAGACGATGGAAAGAAGTTTGTTATCCAAGACAATACAATTGAGCATTGTATTTCACATCTTATGTAAAGGTCGTCCTATGACAGATTATCCAGATCAGATGAAATTTTTATCTTTTCTTCACGTGCCAAACTTTCCATCTTCTCATTGATCCGTAACTAGTGGTTGGGAATGGGCAAGATATCTAGCTCAAGTAGAAATTGATGATTTGAAACAGGAGATTGCAAATGCTAGGTTTTTGGCATTGGCTTTGGATGAGGTTATAGCTATTGATAATACTTCATGGATCTGCATGAGCATTTATATGGTTAATGACCATATTAGGCATTCCTATCTACTTGGGATTAAAAAGATGAGAGAGACTTCTACAGCTAAAAATATTTATGAACTTGTTCTTAATACTTTCAAGGAAAGTGGTATGGATCATTTAATGATTGCAAAAAATTTGGTATGTGTTGGAGCAGATGGAGCATCGATAATGCAAGGATAAAGGAATGGTCTTTGTATTAGACTACAACTATCAGCTTCACCATATATGATTAATATTCATTGTATGGCTCATAGGATGAATCTTGCATTTAAAATAATAAGCAAGTTTCCAGTAGTTTCAAAAGTTAAAGATCTTGTACGTGAGACTCATGCATACTTTTCTCGTAGTCCCAAATGATATTTAGAGTTTCAACAATTTGCAGATGGTGTTAAGGATGGAAAAAAACTACTGAAAGATGTTGATACAAGATGGATCTCATTAAATGGACCAGCTCAAAGACTATTTAGTGAGTTCAAATATTTGGTAGGGTTGATGTATGAAAATCGCTACAATGTAGACAAAGCTCAAGATCTTCTTTTCCGACTAACTGATATAGAAACATTATTGACATTGGCTGGAGTTATTCCTATGCTACATGAGATGAATGTCCTCGTGAAAATGTCTCAGAATCGCACAATGTATATTTCCGAATACACAAATGTGAGAAATTTAGCATGCCTTGCATTGGATAATTTGTATATGATGCCGGACTCTTTTACTGGTCCAGAGTTTACAAGTTGGACTAAGATCATCAATATAGAAAATACTGAAAATTTTTTGACGTTTGATGAAAAAGGGATACTACGTATCACAGTGCGTGGGTATATGGTCCCCTTTCATTATATTAGTAAGACGGGATGAATCACCAAATATTGCCCCGTGTCAAGAGACCAATTTGATAATATTGTGATCTCAGTGAGACAAAATTTGATAGAAATTGCAAGATCACTATCATCAGAGATAAGAGAACGATTTCCTCGAGATGAATTGCTGGAGGCCATGTGTGTGGTATACCCTCAATATTGGAACAACTGTCAATGTCCAAGAAATTTAAAAGCGGATTTTCAAAAGAGATTAAAATGTTTAGTAGACCACTTTTGCAAGAAAGTCTCAATACATGGAGAACATATTGAAGGTATTTTAGATGCATCAAAATTGTATCAACAAGGTGGACGCTTTGCTGAAACAATGTGGAACCAATATCCTTTTTTGGAGAATCCTAATGAAAACGGTGCTATAACAAGATTATGGAATACTTTAAGTGCTAGCCAATACCTGCAAGAAAACATATCAGAATATTTTAAATTAGTAGATTTGTGTCAAACCATGATTTTGGGATCAGTGGAGGATGAGAGAATGTTTAGTGCACTATCATTTTTGAAGTCAAAGTTGAGGAACAAGCTCGATAAACATGTGGATACATGTTTAAGATTATATGTAACAAAGTATGACGTTGACAATTTTCCATATGAAAGAGCACTAGCGCTTTGGCGATCAGATTGTAATAGAAGGGGAGAAAACAATATAACAAATTTATCTAATGAACTTGATACAAAACATAATGTTTTGGAGGCTCATAATGAAAGTACATTTGGAGAAGATCATGTTCACAATGTAGAAAATGATGACCAAGATGAGAACTGGGAAATTGAAATACCCTAGGACTCTTATTTTGGTATACATGTTTCGTTGATCATGCAAGATTACTACATGTCAAATTCAGGTAAAAATGGGTTCTATATTTTGTATTTTTCACTGTAACATTGCAGCTACATTTCTTTCATGTGTGTTATTTTAAGATTAATGTCTCATATTTAATCTTTACATTGTTTGTTTCTTATTTGTGACAAGAAATGAAGCTGGATTTGATGATTTTGGGACCTATTTCTTTTCACATATATAGTGTTTGACTAGTATTAAATGATAAATAACTAATTTAACAAGACTAATGCAAAGCATCAATGGACTCATTCAAGTACATGAAACTACCTTGATGTTTAGCTTTGACATCTTGGAAAATTTTAATGGTATATATGTTGCTTGTGTTTGGGGAATTTTGCTAAGTTTCGAGTTTTATATTTTCTTGGAAAATAATTATTGATATTTGGAAAATGTGTGATTTTATATTGGTATTGGAAATGAAGCTAGTTTTGATCTTTGATTGGAAATGAAGTCGGATTTGATGAAGTTGGGACCTATTTCTTTTCACATTGATAGTGTCCTAGTATTAAATGATAAAGAATTAATTTAAGAAGTCTAACGCTAAGCAACAATGGGCTTATTCAAGTACATGAAATTGTGTTAATGTCTAGACTTGATATCTTTGAAAATTTTAGTGGTTTGTTTGTTGCTTGTTTAGAGGATTTTGTTGAGTTTAAAATTAGTCTCTTGAATGCTTATGGTTCTCATATCATGCATAGATCGATAGATCGATAGATCTAGTTCTATTATTATAATCATTATTGTTTTCTTTATATATTTGGTGGTTTGAAGAAAGATATTTTATTTCCTTTCACTTGTGGCATGATTTCGACATCTTCACCTTTTAGAACATAGTAAAATATTTTTCTTATTATAGATTTTTCTTGGAAAAGAATTATTGAGAGTTAGGTGCAAATGCACAATGTTGTGTAGCATTAGTGTGATAAATATGGGATAGTGCAAAGCATAGTTTTGAAGATTAGTCTAAGTTGACTCGTACCTAATCAACTTAGTCAAGTTGATTGTTGGTTGAATGGCTAATTGTTGGTTCAATGGACAGAAGGTCTTGCAGGCACAAATACCAAAGGAAAAAATGGAGCCCATCATGGGGTACTCTTTGTAATTCTCCACCACTGCTACCTTCCATGCTTCCTCAAACTCCTCTCCAACCTCAATATCAGTGATAGTAGTGTTTGGTAAATTTAGTGTGTCGTAAATTGCTAACATAAATTATTAACCAGGGATTCGTAAGCTGACGAAGTATGGCGCACTATATGTGCAAGATAACCTATCTCTTACTTTTTGTCGTTTTTGGATTTTTATTGATCTTGGTTGGTTTCCTAATGTGAGATGGAAATTCTAAAAGACAAGTATGGTTATGAATATTCAAGGCAATGATTTCCTTTATAATGATTTACCAAACTTCAAACTTAAAAAGGAATTTGAAACATACAATGACAAAACTTGAAAGGAAATGAAAATGTGCTACTAGCCTAATAAATCAAACAGTGAACTATTGAGCATGAAAACCAAATTATCCTTGTTGCTGTCTAAACACAAAAGAAACTATGCTTAAAGAAATCCAAGAATTGCAACAAAGTAAATCTAAATCAAATTACATCAACTTATATTCTGATCCCTCACCATTAGTCCAGCTATGGCTTTCGGAGGTAACCATAAACAACTTGAGCAATCTGATATCTAATTTGCAAAAAAAGAAACTAATATCAAACTACACACTCATACTTCAATCCCTCACCATCAGTCCAGCTGTGGCTTTCGGAGGTAACTGAAAATGACATGAGAAATTTAATATATCTAACTTGGAGAAAGTAAACTAATATCAAACTACACACTCATACTTCAATCCCTCACCATCAGTCCAGCTGTGGCTTTCGGAGGTAACTGAAAATGACATGAGAAATTTAATATATCTAACTTGCAAAAAGTAAACTAATATCAAACTACACACTCATACTTCAATTCCTCACCATCAGTCCAGCTGTGGCTTTCGGAGGTAATTGAAAATGACATGAGCAGCTTAATATATCTAAATCTAACTACTGAAACAAATGTGCAAGACTGAAATAAACAAAGCAGTGTTGGAATTAAACAAAAAGTAAATTAGCAGCAGAACAATATTGATTCCATGTCATTAGTCAAAAGATATGCAAATGCCCGGGCTGCCATGAAAAATTATGCTAAAAGCTATGATTTCAAAAAACAATCTAAGTAAGGAAATATGACAAAACAGAATTGAAAGCAACTTATCTAGAAAACATGTAAAAGCCTCCTTGGATAGCAGGGGCCCTCTGCTACCAATTTGGTGAAGTCCTTCGGCTCCTTAAAGTTGTAATCAAAACAGCATCAAAGAACTGAATTTCTCTATTAAAAAGAACTCACAAATCTACATCCCATTCCATCTTGAACTTTGTTACAAAAGACTTCTCTACTACTTTTTCATTACTTCCTCATTACTTATGATAGGAGAAAGCTTCTCCTATTTATACAAAATATGAGGAGTCATCTCATTAATGGGAGTCCATGGATCTCTCCCTCCATCTCTAGAGTTACAATCAAAATAGGAAATGATAAGACACATGTCTTTCTAGAGTTTCAACACAACTTGAGGAATGAGACACATATCCTCTTAGAGTTTCAATACAACAAGGAAGTGAGACACATATCCTCTTGATCCCATAATCTTCTCCAACCAAATTCGAATTTGGCTTTAGAGTGCCACATAAGGGTCTTCTAAAAGTCTCCTTTTGACCTACACATGTCACAAAACTCATAACACATATATAGATATATGAAACTATGTTAATTTTCTAGTTTCTAATCATAAATTCACTTAAAATACATAAAATAAATAACTTTGGAAAACAAAGATCCTAACCCATATATTTATGAAAATGGTTACTTGATGTAGGGTTTTAAGTCAAATGGCTATGAAATAAGAGCTAAATGGTTATGACATAATGGAAATATGTATGAATATGGAAGACACTTTTGAGACTCAACATACCCCCCCAACTGAAGTTGTTGCATGTCCTCATGCAATGATTCATTTGTCCATGAGTTGATCTTTTATGAGTTTTGACTCATATAGATTCATTCCCAACTTTGCTTCTTGATATTTTCCTTTTTGGCAAAGTATAATACATTTGATTGCAACATTTTTCATTTTTTTTTTTTTTTTTTAATGGTTGGTTCTTGTGTGACAACCATTTTTTTTTTTTTGAAGCATTGGTTCTTGTGTAACAATGCTTTATTTTGTTTGTTGCATCAAAGTTCAAGAAAACATTTAGAATCAATTACTTCATCAATGAATTGATCATTTGCAAGGCATATAATCTTTTGGATCATGTTGCAACAATAGTTGGTTGGGAAGTATATGTGGGTAGAAATGAAATGAAAATGTGTGATAGTGTATGACATGTGGATATGAAATGATGTCCCTTCCCCTCAACTAAAGATATGACAATGTGGAAAAGGGAGTGAAGAATTTTTCCAAAGTTACAATTTTAGCATTCTAATGAATTACATGACTAAAAATTAGAAAACAACATACCTTCACTTACCTTAAATGTGGATGAGTTGTGTATGTGTGGTGGCTGCAAAATTCTGATCATATTCTTCTTCAAGTCGCTGAACAAGAGGAGTCATGGATAAAGAGATAAGATGACTTTTTATTGCTCCTACTAAAACTTGTTGAATCTGCTCCAAAATGCTGAAAATAATAGTCTTCATGTCTTCAAAACTCATTGGCATAATTCCTACTATGTGAAAATATTTTCTGATGTCGAACATAGTATGAAATTGTTGACTTAGTGACCATTAATGGATGCCACTAGTCAACACAATAACTCTCACCATTGATGACAATGAGAGTCAAGATGCCCAAACACATCTTGCTAGGTACGAATGATTTTGCTGATGTCGGGTCACCTAGAAGATCAGACGAACAAAGGACATTAATGTATTCTCATTGTTTGTCAGTATGAGAACTTGCCATTAAGGTATGCAAGCCTCAAGATGTTTTTACAAAGAACTTAGACTCAAAGGACTATGGACTCGATAATTTGCATTGAAGCAGGGCTTATTTGCAGAATGAAAATGACAAGAAATGGAAAATGAAAATGGAAGATGGCAATGGAGAGTAGAAATGGGAATGGGCAATAAGCATGTGAATGAGCCTCTTGCTTTTATTTGTGGGTTATGAATGGACAAAAAGAAATGGAAAGTGGATGTGAATGTAAATGGAAAATATGAAGTGGAATGAGGTGAATGGTTTGTTATGAGGTATGGATGTGATGGAGACAATAGTATCTGAAAGTTTTTCAAGTGTTTGGATCTGATTTTGCATCAGCATATTTCCTCCTCATGTTGCTGATCATCCTCTTATGAAACAAATTGGTCTCTTAGAGAGACACCATTCTCTTGTAGTCATTTGTCCTTCCTCCTGGAACATGCAAAGAAAATTAATACTTCTTCTGCAATGGAATGTAAGATTATAAAAGGAGAGAGGTGATCAATCTCTCTAGTTATGATATTTACACACAAAACTAAGAATTTGTATTAATGAAACAAGTTCTCAAAGGAAAAATCAAAAGAATTTATACCTGTTTTGGAATTAGTGCCTCAAGTTGAATGTAGCTTCTTTTCAGCAATTTATTTCATTATTTACCATTTCAAAATCTAATGATGGATTTCTCATTGTGTAGATCTTGTTGAGACCTTTTCAACGATACTTGAATCATCAAAATCTGATTTTGTATGAGAAAGTTAGGCTGATTTGAACAATGAGGTTTTTCAGCTGCGGAATTGGACTTTAGCTGCGGAATTGGAGAACAGCTGCGGAATTGGACTTTAGCTGCAGAATGTCGACGATTTCTGTAGCTAAAAATCTTGAATAAAAAGTTAGCCATTCATATTTCATCATCAGTCCAAAATTAATCAATACTTTCAGAAAAGTGAGCAAATAACTTATTCATTTCATTGATTCAAAATATTTTTTATTTTTTTTTGAAATATTATATATGTTACATTTAAAAAATATATATATATATATATATGCAGATATAATTCAAACAAAACAATTTATTAAATAAGAAAAAAAAAAAAAACTAAAACAAGAATGCCATTCTCCTATTGTATACAAGCGAAATGTTTACAATAATTTTAGTCGCTGCAAATCAAGATCCAAAGAAGTTGGGAGCTGATGCATATGACTTGAGCTGCATTGTAATGTTGTTACAAATGTTTCATTTTTTGTGCATCCTTTATCAACAATTCATGTTCAGCATTTTTTATTAACTTTTCTTGAATAAGATCAATGATACGCTTCTTGAGAGCTTGATTTTCTAAAGTCAAAATAAGACGTTGCAGATTCAAGAAAGCATTCTCGTGTTTGGAAGCTTCAGTACATTTCTGAACTTGAAATAAATGTCAGTGCTTTGCAGGCTGAAGAGTCAGAAGTGTCTGTCGTTCAAACAATGCAAGAGAGAAGAAATAATGAAATCCAACATTCAGAAAGTAGACGAAGTCAATTTGAATTCAAAAATGAGTGGAATGTGGATTGAATGCCACGTTAAGAATTTGATTTCAACTTGGATTCTTCTTCCTAGAAATCAGGAAACCGAATTATGGCTGAAATTAAGCAAAGTGCCGTTCAAACTCTCTACTGTGCAAACAGAAAACCGTTTTTCCTCACGCGGCAAGCAAAAATGGCCTTCAAAGAACCAAAAACTTCTCCCAGACTGCCACGAATTTCTTAAAACGGTTTCTGTGTTATCTAATTGACCACGTTGGCGAAAAAACCCATGTTTTAATTTTTCAAAATTCATCCTCAATCGTTCAGAAAATGTGTTTCAAATTTACGTGTCAAATAACATTGCGTTTCTGGAGATGCTCTGGCAAAAAATATCGTTTTTCTCAGAACGTGGTTAAAAATTGCGTTTCGTATTGACCATTGTCAGGACTGATAGGTTTGCCATTATCTCCTAGCAAGTAAGTAGACTGAGGAAGATCCAGCTCTTGGAATCTACACAGAACAGCAAGAACATCTTCTGCTCTAGGTCGCTGGTAATCATCTTGCATATACTTGCTAGCTGCAAACACTTCTCTGATATTTGAAGCATTTCTGGCATGGCCAGACAATAAATGGTACTTCAAGGAGACAGACCACTTTCTCGTTCTAGGATCAACTAATGATTTTGCTTTACGATTTGAGATATTTTTGTGGTGCCAAATTGAATATAACTCCCCTCAAATCTCATGACTGCAAGCATCCGACTTCCCAAAGCTCATTTTCTCTACAGCATCACGAGACTTGGTCTGCTTCTTCTTTTCTAACTTCTTCTCTTGCTTCAATTTTGGCATGCACCATGGACCTCTTGATTTTATTTTTTATCGAGGAGAGTTGCATTGTCTTAGGATGGCTTTGTTTATTGATTTGTTTTGTTTTTGTTTTTCAATTTTTTTTAATTTTTTTTTTTTTTTTTGTTAATAAAACTATATGCTATATTTTTTAAAAATTAAAAATACACATATATTTTACTAAGAAAAATGATTTTTTTTTATTTATTTATTTGTTTTGTTAATAAAATTACACATGTTAAATTTTGAAAAATTAAAAATATACATATGTATTTTACTAAACAAAATAATTTATTCAAATGATAAAAACAAAAAACAAAAATTATTGAATCAATTGAAATGATGATGTTGATTTTGTCTCCTTCTTTTTCTTTTTCTTTTTCTTTTTCACATAACAATTCTTTTTCTGATCCTCCAGATCACACAAAGTGCAGGAGGAAAGCATACTCAAGAATTATTAATTTTTTTTTTTACATAACAATTCTTTTTTCTGATCCTCAAGATCACACAAAGTGCAGGAGGAGAGCATACTCAAGAATTATTAATTTTTTTAGATGTAAGAAATAAGGCTACCTAGTTACACTTCCCCGGCAACGGCGCCAAAATGTTTGGTCAATTTAGTGTGTCTTAAATTGCTAACATAAATTATCAACCAGGGATTCGTAAGCTGACGAAGTGTGACGCACTATATGTGAAAGATAACCTATCTCTTACTTTTTGTCGTTTTTGGATTTTATTGATCTTGGTTGGTTTTCTAATGTGAGATGGAAATTCTAAAAGACAAGTATGTTATGAATATTCAAGGCAATGATGTCCTTTATAATGATTTACCAAACTTCAAACTTAAAAAGGAATTTGAAACATACAATGACAAAACTTGAAAGGAAATGAAAATGTGTTGCTAGCCTAATAAATCAAATAGTGAACTATTGAGCATGAAAACCAAATTATCCTTGCTGCTGTCTAAACACAAAAGAAACTATGCTTAAAGAAATCCAAGAATTGCAAAAAAGTAAATCTAAATCAAATTACATCAACTTATATTCTGATCCCTCAGCATTAGTCCAGCTATGGCTTTCGGAGGTAACCATAAACAACTTGAGCAATCTGATATCTAATTTGCAGAAAAAGAAACTAATATCAAACTACACACTCATACTTCAATCCCTCACCATCATTCCAGCTGTGGCTTTCGGAGGTAACTGAAAATGACATGAGCAATTTAATATATCTAACTTGCAGAAAGTAAACTAATATCAAACTACACACTCATACTTCAATCCCTCACCATCAGTCCAGCTGTGGCTTTCGGAGGTAACTGAAAATGACATGAGCAATTTAATATATCTAACTTGAAAAAAGTAAACTAATATCAAACTACACATTCATACTTCAATCCCTCACCATCAGTCCAGCTGTGGCTTTCGGAGGTAACTGAAAATGACATGAGCAATTTAATATATCTAAATCTAACTACTAAAACAAATGTGCAAGACTGAAATAAACAAAGCAGTGCTGGAATTAAACAAAAATTAAATTAGCAGCAGAACAATATTGATTCCATGTCATTAGTCAAAAGATATGCAAATGCCCGGGCTGCCATGAAAAATTATGCTAAAAGCTATGATTTCAAAAAGCAATCTAAGTAAGGAAATATGACAAAACAAAATTGAAAGCAACTTATCTAGAAAACATGTAAAATCCTCCTTGGATAGCAGGGGCTCTCTGCTACCAATTTGGTGAAGTCCTTCAACTCCTTAAAGTTGTAATCAAAATAGTATCAAAGAACTGAATTTCTCTATTAAAAAGAACTCACAAATCTACATCCCATTCCATCTTGAACTTTGTTACAAAAGACTTCTCTACTACTTTTTCATTACTTCCTCATTACTTTCTCATTACTTATGATAGGAGAAAGCTTCTCCTATTTATACAAAATATGAGGAGTCATCTCATTAATGGGAGTCCATGAATCTCTCCCTCCATCTCTAGAGTTACAATCAAAATAGGAAATGATAAGACACTTGTCTTTCTAGATTTTCAACACAACTAAGAGATGAGACACATATCCTCTTAGAGTTTCAATACAACAAGGAAGTGAGACACATATCCTCTTGATCCCATAATCTTCTCCAACCAAATTCGAATTTGGCCTTAGAGTGCCACATAAGGGTCTTCTAGAAGTCTGCTTTTGACCTACACATGTCACAAAACTCATAACACATATATAGATATATGAAACTATGTTAATTTTCTAGTTTCTAATCATAAATTCACTTAAAATACATAAAATAAATAACTTTGGAAAACAAGGATCCTAACCCATATATTTATGAAAATAGTTACTTGATGTAGGGTTTTAGGTCAAATGGCTATGAAATAAGAGCTAAATGGTTATGACATAATGGAAATATGTATGAATATGGAAGACATTTTTGAGACTCAACAAGTAGTAGCATGAAAGGAAAAAGCAACACTACGCTTAGCGAACTAGGCATGTTTGCCAAACTACACGAAGAACTACTTCCCTCCCAGGAGTCACCATGTGCCATGCTTGGTCTCGGTACTTCCTACCTTCCCTCTAGGTTCAAATGCCACTGTCTGCATTGAGATAACCACCACACGAACTCCACTAGACAACGATTCACCATTTTGCTGATAGTTATTATTCATAGCTGAGTAGTGATTTGCCATGATTTTACAGGATAATATAATCTCGTGAGAGATTCGCCAAAAAATTATATATACATATTATATTATTAATAAAATCTCCTTCCATTTTTCCTATGTATCATGGGGATTCGCCTAGTTATTATATATATAAATTTAGGGGGGTTCTTAAAATTTTCCCTGACGCAGGAAGGCTTCATGTTACCTGCATACCCAAAGTTTCAAATATTTTTAGGGTTTTTTCTCTTGTTTTAGGGCTTGACATGAGGAGTAAAGGTTGTAAGACTTGTAGAGGAGGCATGTATGAGTTTTAATGAGCTCATACAGTCAGCATAATTTCAAGGTGACAGTTTTTAGTGTAACAATGTTACTGATTCTTGAGTTGTAGATTCAGGGGCCTCATTCCATGCCACACCTGATAAGAAATATTTTCATGACTATGTTCAAGGAAATTTTGGACAAGTCCGTTTGGGTGATGATAAACCCTGTAAAATTGTTTGAACGGATAAGGTTCTTGTAAAACAACAGAATGGAAACCAATTTCTATTAAAGGAGGTAAGGCATGTTCCAGATCTAAAGAAAAATATGATTTCAACAGGGAAGTTAGGTAGTGAAGGTTGTGTGACAACTTTCACAGATAAAACTTGGAAGGTCAACAAATGAGTGCTGGTAATAGAAAAAGGCGAAAAGGTTGGTACATTGTATTTATGCAATGGTATTTCTAACTTTGTTAATGCTTTAACTTCCAAAGGAGCAGATGCAGCATTATGGCATCATAGGCTTGGACACATGAGTAAGAAGGGGATGAAGATTATTCACTCAAGAAATTTGTTGCCGAGTTTGAAGGATGTTGATTTGGATTTCTGTGAGAATTTCATTTATGGAAAATAGAAGAAATTCAGATTTCTCAGAGTTGGGAAAGAAACGAAAAGTTAAAAATTAGAGCTTGTGCATACAGATGTATGGGGACCTGCTCAGGTATCATCTTTTGGTGGCTCTCGTTATTATGTTACTTTTATTGATGATGCAACTAGAAAAACTTGTATTTATTGTATTCCGAATAAATCTGATGTATTTTATACTTTCAAGAAATGGAAAGTTTTGGTTGAGATTGAGACAAGAAATAAGTTGAAGTGTCTTAGATCAGACAATGGAGGTGAATATTGCAGCAAAGATTTTGATAGGTACTGTTTAGAGCATGGAATTCACAGAGAGAAGACAGTTCCAAGAACACCACAAGAAAATAGTGTGTCAGAAAGGATGAACAGAACAATCATGGAGCGTGCAAGGTGCATGAAATTGCATGCAGGATTGACTTTACAATTTTTGGCAGATGCTGTAGATACTGTTGTTTATCTAATAAACAGAGGGCCTTCAAGTTCCTTGGATGGTGGTATTCCAGAGGAAGCATGGACAGGTAAAAAGGTAAACAACTCTTTTTTAAATTCTTTTGGTTGTGGGGCCTTTGTCCATATTAATAAATAAAATAGAACAAAGCTTGAGGCAAAATAAAAGAAATGTAAATTTATTGGATATGGTGTTAATGATATTGGTCATCGCTTATATGATTATGAAAATCACAAAATCATTAGGAGCAAAGATGTAATATTCAATGAAAAGGTATTGTATAAGAATCAATTGCAGGAAAAGAAAACAAAGAATACATAGTTCTTGATGAGATCATAGAAAAGGTAAAGGTGCCTTAAAATAATAATAATCAAGAGCCACAACAACAACAACTACCACAACAGCAACAGACACCTCAAACACTTGAAAGTGGTGTTAGAAGATCTACCACAATAAGTAGACCCCCTGAACGATACTCTCCTTCATTATATTATTTATTGTTGACTGATTCTAGTGAACCTGAATGTTATGAAGAAGCAATGCAGGTTGAAAGCAGGAAGAAGTGGGAGATATCCATGGAAGAAGAGATGGACTCCTTAATGCATAACAAGACTTGGGACTTACTCAGGTTTCCTATAGGTAAAACTACATTGTAGAATAAATGGGTTTACAGACTGAAGGAAGAAGATGGAGGAAAATAGAGGTACAAAGCTAGACTTGTGGTGAACGGGTTTGCAGAGAATAAAGGTATTGATTTTGATGAAAAATTTTCTCCTGTTGTTAAGATGACTTCAATCAGAATTATTTTAAGTCTTGTAGCAGCGGAAGATTTACATCTTGAATAGTTAGATGTAAAGACAACATTTCTCCATGGAGATTTGGAGGAAGAGATCTATATGCAGCAACCAGAAGGATATGAGGTCAAAGGGAAAGAAAAATTAGTGTGTAGGTTAAAGAAGAGCTTCATGGCTTAAAATAGGCTCCAAGGCAGTGGTATCTAAAATTTGACAAGTTTATGTCTGAACAAGGTTATACTAGATGTCACTCTGATCATTGTGTTTATCTGAAAAGGAAAAATGATGGAAGCTATATTATATTGTTATTGTATGTAGATGAAATTCTTGTTGCAGGGTCTAACATGCAGGAAATAAATGTGCTCAAAAGAAAATTGGAAAATTCATCTGCAATGAAGGATTTGGGAGCTACAAAACAAATCCTTGGTATGAGAATAACTAGAGACAGGAAAAATCGAAAATTAACACTATCTCAAAATGAGTACATACAAAAGGTGTTGAAAATATTTAATATACAGAATGAAAAACCAGTTAGTACACATTTTGCTAGCCATTTCAAACTTAGTAAGGAGATGTGCCCCAAGACCCAAGAAGAAATGGACTATATGTCTAAATTTCCATATGTATCAGCAGTTGGAAGCTTAATGTATGCAACGGTCTGCACAAGGCCTGATATTGCACATGCAGTGGGAGTTGTAAGCAGGTACATTAACAATCCAGGAAAAGAACATTGGATGGCAGTAAAATGGATTCTCAGATATTTGAGAGGTACCACAAATCAAGCATTATGCTTTGGTGGTTCAAACATTGCTCTATAGGGATATGTTGATGCAGATATGGCAGGTGACAGAGAAAACAGAAGGAGCATTACATGATATGTATTTATTGTAGGTGGAACAGCTGTCAGTTGGGTTTCAAAATTCCAAAGTGTTGTTGCACTTTCAACAACAGAAGCAGAGTATGTTGCTGCTACAGAGGCTAGTAAAGAAATGATTTGGTTACAAAGGTTTATGGATGAATTGGGTAAGAAGCATGATATGGGCACGTTATACAGTGATAGCCAAAGTGCCATTCATCTTGCAAAGAACTCAACATTTCATTCCAGGACTAAACACACACATCTCAAGTACCATTTCATACGATCAGTATTGGAAGATGGACAGTTGAAGTTGGAAAAGATACACACTAGCCAGAATCTTGCAGATATGCTAACAAAAGTTGTAACCAGGGAGAAACTAAGATTATGCTTCGTTTCAATTGGTCTTCAAGGATGATGATGAAGATAAGAAATAGCCAGGTCCAAAGAGGATTCATTGTCTAGCAAATGAAGCAGCGGTGTAATTGCTACAATCAATCTCCAAGTGGGAGATTGTTGGCTGTGGAGCCTGATTATCTTGTTTATTTTGTATCACAGCATTGGACCCATGTACCTTAATGGGGTGGCAACGTCGCACAAAATTAAATGATGCATGGGGGGTCTGGGGGGGGGGGGGGGCTGCGACTTTATAGAGCCCCCCCCCTCCTGGCGAGGGGTTTCGAGGGAAATGCCCTCGAAGCTAAAAACATATGTAAATTTTCCTTGTAAAAGTATAGTAATTTCTAGTCAATCTGGGCCGTTCATTAGGCGGACGATCTGACGGTAGAAGTTATGTTTAGTTTAGGGTTTTTTGCCCTAGAAGGCAACCCCTCACTTGTATGATGGTATTTTATTGCGGCTGTGTATTGTATGTGTATTCTTAGAGCGAGAAACAGATAGGGAGACTGTGAGAGAGAATAGAGGATATTACAATAGATCTGATGTAGGTTGTGTCTCTTCATTTTCCTGGATAATAGAAAGGAAGGACTAGCTGTTCAGGGTGGACATAGCCCAAACTGGGTGAACCACATATATCTGTGTCTCTCTAGTTTTATGTGTTTTGTGTGCTTGTGTTTTCCGCATATTTTATGTGTTTCATTGCTCTGTTATATATAATTTTCTAACAATTATTGGGCCAACAAACATGCTAGTTCAATGCCCAGTCACCCACCAAGTCTTAGCACTGTAATATGCCACACCATAGTTGTTTTCACTAATTGTTTTGTTGATAGGGATGCCATGTGGCAGCCTGTGGGAGTGCCACATGTTACCATGTGGGCCACCTGTAAGTATTTTTTAGGTGTTTACCATAAACTTCATATGGGTATGAATTTCACAAATAGAATCAAATTGAGATGTTATTTGTGTCGTTGGAAAGATCTTCGTGATGGTTTTTTTTATATTTGAGGACTTCAATTTCTAGGCCTTTAGGGATCCTCCTGGATCAATCATCAACATGAAGTCTCCACCAATTGAAAATACAATCCTTCATCTTAGGTCATTCAAGCTAACACTATTTTAGGCTCCTTTAAGCCAACACTATCACAGGGTCCTTCGAGTCAACACTATCATAGGATCGTTTGAGCCAACATTGTAATGATCCCTTCACAAATGGTTCATATATTCATTATAGTCTCTACCCCATCATAGCCCCAACAAGATCACCTCTCGATCCAGTGAAGTCTCAAGAGTCCAATCAAATCCATAATCAATCTATAACTCTTATACTACTACCATGCTCTTCTGCTCCAAGTGAACACACCTTTATGACCTTGTCCACGAGCCATGTTAGACACTTGGTGAAAACTTCACATGGAAAATCACAACTCGTTCATTGCATGAATGTCTCATCCAACGCACTTGTACCATCCATGCTAATGACGAACACTACTTAAACAATATTCTCATTAAATTTAACAAGCCATCCAGCTCATGTGTTAATAAGAACCCATTTGATTCTATACGAAATAGGTCATCGCACAACTCTCTTCATCTGCATCTCGGGTGGGTGTTTTCACTGTGGACCTCCATGTCTCTGGCAATGACCTCGTTTATTAAAGTGTGTCTTAAGTGTTATCACAAATCAGGTGCCATCACAATATGGATGTCATCTTGGTTGGGTACCTCATCTCAGGTAGGTGCCCTTACATCATTTAGGAAGGTGTTCCTTAAATTGGGCACCCATGACTTTCATTGTTTGGCTACATGACCAACCTTTTCAATATTCACATAGGAAACCATCACTTGACCTTTCATATCTAAAGTCTACAAATGAGTTGTAAAATATTATTCATACTTCTCTTCAACATGGCTAGGATCATTCTTCTCTTATGGATGATCTTATTCATGTTGATCCTCCTCTCTTCTACACTCTTGATCGGTAGAAAGTCACAGTGCCAGTTTTTCCAACTTTAGCTATCTCACACTCTTCAATGTTGTCCTCTTTGTCATGGTCTATTATTTCATCCATCATCTTATTTCAAAGAAATTCCATTGAAAAATCCACCACATCCCCTTGCAAGTGTTGTAGTATTCCCATAAGCCTCACAAGTTAATTAAGGTGTTATTTCAATTTTGTACTCTCATAATCCTTTTCCATATCTAAAATCATATTTATGTCTTGCTAAATATCCTAAATATATACCTCAAAAATAATTCAATGGTGTCGGTCACAACTATCATGGAAATGGTCATCACGCCATTGTCTTACTTCACCCAAAATCACTTCCTTCAATCTCTCCTAGACAGGAACTAGCTTTAAGTAAATTTTCATGATGGTGGCATTTTTGCCACCATATTCTACTTCAAAACTATTTTTTCAACCTTTCAAACTACTAAGATACCAACTGGCATGCCCCCAAAGTGGACACATGACTCTAAGCCCATCGATTCACCGAGACGTGTGGCACTAACATAGCTTCTTCCCAGTGGAAAACAAACCTTGGTTTACTAACACCAAAACTAAACCTCTAGATTGTGTGCCCTATCTGTGAGTTAGATTTCTTACTTTTGAAATTAGTAGTCTACCTAAGCTTATTAAAATAACCACTTCTTATATTTGATACCAATTATCTTGCCCTCGAAGTGGACACATGAGTCTAAGCCTGTCGATTCACTGAGACGTGTGGCACTAGCATAGTTTATTCCCCCAATGGGAAAACCAACTTGGGTTTACTAACACCCAAACTATGCCTCTAGCTTATTTTTACTATATTTGAGTTATATGCATTATTTGCAAAATCAATCATCTACCTAAGCTCATTACAATAGCCATTTCCTATCTTCGACACTTAGCTTCATTTTCCAATTTACTTCCTTATATACAATCATCCAAGTTAATTCGGTTATATGTAGTTCAACTATAATTCAACAATAAACACCAAAATAAACATCAACACAACATGAAACAAGAGGTACAACTCATAAATTCTTCCCCACAAATTCGATAATAAACTTCGATTCAATATACAACTTTCGTTAGGCCAAACTCTAAGAAGTTTTCTACCACAATAATAATAATAAACACAACAAATAAAACCATCCAAGTTTCATCTCATGCAACTCAAAACACTCAACCAAGGCCAATTCCAATATTACAAGCAATGCCTATAGATTTTTGGCTGGAATATGTTCTAAAATAAACCCACAAAAACACCCTTTGAAAATAAACCCTTGTTCCCATTCTCAACCCAGGTAGGCAAACCTCATACAACTTTAGTCTACTTGTTTCTCTTCTCTCTTGTGCCTTTGGTTATCCTGTATTTGGCCTTGTTGGTTCTTCATGTTGCTTGGACGTTCAATGTGTCCTCCACTTGGTTGGCCTTTTTTCAATATATACACGAATGTTGAATAATGTAACTAGGTTCAATCTTCATTATTATACTTGATTCAAATAAAATATATTTATCAAAATAAAGGCAAAATGAATTTTTATTTTTATTAAATTGACTTATTAAAGCATGGGTTTAATGCTTGGGCCAATTTTAGGTCAAGCCTCCATTGTAGGATTAAGGTTGTTTTCAAATTAATTTATTGTTTGGTCAAAGACTCCTCTATTAGTCATCAGTATTTTTGCCTGTTTTGATGACTAGATCCCTTGTCTAGGTTTTCTAGAAGCTAATCTCAATCTGTAAATTTGTCATATAGAAAACACCTCAAACAAATTTTTGTCTTCTTACCCCTCTCTTGCATACTAAGGTGGAAGTGGTATTCTGTTTCAGTCTTGATAAAACTCCCCTGTCCATAACTGTCATAAGCCTTGTATCTCTGAATATTCAAAATCTCTTATTTTCACACAGCTCACTGTCAAAGCATAAGACAAGTTGCCTTTTTCCCCTCTCATTGTTTGAATTTCCATTTGATGACCTGATTATGTCTAAGAAACCCTTTAGAAATTATGACAAAGTGTCTAGGTTTAGGCCATGGTGCTTGGGGCAAGTATCTTGAGAAAACTGTCTCTAGTCAACAAACTCTATTTTTTAATATCAGTGAGCTATCCTTTCCTTAAATCTAGAAAAGAAAATCCATTAGTTATCCCTAGGTCATGCACCATCAGGTTTTTCATGTGTTTTTGTTTCAGCAAAGCTCAAAAGGTCAACTCAAGAAAAATACAGATTAAAATATGGTCCTATGTCCAAAGAGAAAGTGATCAAGTGAGTTTCAAGGTCCATCCTCATGGTACAACAAAAAATGTTGCGAAAGATCAAGCCACCTTATCAATACATCTCTGCAAGGATTCCAAAATGAATTGAATTAACCAAAATTGGGCTAAGAGACATTTCAAGAAAAAGCTTCAGTCAAAAAGTTGACTGTTTGAAACTAAAGGAAATGTAGAGTTGAGAGAAAAAGGAACAAACTGGTTTTGTCTCTACAAATAAAAAATACGTAAGAATGTCAAGGAATCATCCATCTTGGAAAATAAGTACAAAATTTTGGAAAATAATACACCAAGCACTCCATGTCACTTCAAGATGGTGTTTTTCTTCTCTTTCCAAACATCTGGGTACAACTTTGAAAATCAGCACTATGAGACTAGGTATGGAAGATTTCTGGCAAAGGGACCCTTCCAACGGTATTTATGCATCAAAGTGAAAAGCATGAAAAAGGAACAGCTACCTTTTTCATACCCCTGCAACCTAGACTGAAAACCATCAAAGACACCATCGTCACAAATGAAACTAAGGCTACTACAAAGGAAAAGGTCAAAATCTAAAAGATGAACTATTGCACAAAAATACAGTCACACTAAAAGGAAAAAAAAACAGGTATGTTTTACTTTGAAAATACAACTTGTTTGATTTTCCTCACAGCAATGGAAAAAATGTGGAAACAGTTTCAAAAATTTGGAAAATAAGCAAATAGACAAGACAAGCCATGTGTCACGCCTAGGGCCAGTTTTGCTTCAAAATGTGTTTCTGACCAGACAGAGATTAAATTGAAAAAAGTGAGAGATTTTTTTGTCCATAATAGGTCCAAGAAGAAAAACCTCCTTCAGTTTTTACACAGGTATCATGGTTTTGGAGAAAATGTCAAAAATACAAGTGTCATGAGAGAATTTCTGCATAGCTGGAGTAACCTTGGGAAAATTTCACGTTCTCACAGATGGTGTATCCAAATGAATTTATTTATGATTCAAATGACAACTATAATTGAAGATATTTCCAATGAGTTATCATGAGCTCACTTTTGAATTGAGGAAGGCATCCAAAAGTGGTCTGCAACAGCACTATGTATTTCTGCACCAGCTTTCACCCTTTTTTGAACAGTGTTGGGATAGTCAGTTTTTAAACAACCAAATGAACAGAAAATGAAAAAAATAAAGAATATTTGGAAATTATACTTCCATAGCTTTCCAATGAGCAATCCCGGGCCCAATTCTGACACCGGGAAGGCTCCTAAAAGCTTGCTACACAAAGTGCTACGTGCCTGTGCACAGGAGAGTCACACCTCTCCAAAAGCCTCCATAAGTGAAAAAAAGCTGATTTTTTCTTATAATTTTGGTTTTTCAACATAGCAAGGAGGTTTCAAAGGTATTTTTCATTCCCTTGCATCTCAGTTTTGGTCTTGAAGGAAATTTGAAATCCAAACTTAAAAATAAGAAAAACAGAATTTAAAAAAAAAAGGAAAGAGGCCTATTTCAGTTTGGAAAACTTGTGTGTTGAGTGGATAAAGAAAGAAGATAGCCTTTCTCAAAGGATAACATTGTCAGATCAAAGACCTCCTTCCAGAGAAGAAAGGTATCCCCTCACAGTCCTAAAGAAGTATCCCTTGAATGATAAGCACGGAATTTGTTTTGAATGATAAACATAGTTTGTCTAAAGAGCTATAAACAGTTTGTCCATGGACATTTTTCATTTTGTTAAACAACGATCAAAAAGCGCCCATGCAATTGTCAAACATTGCCTCCTTCATGATAAACGGAGGGCCCATAGAAAAATAGTTCAATAGACAAATCTTCAAATGATGTAGAATTTTTGAGATGGATGAAGTTTCTATGTTTAAGAGGACCTCCTTCAAATAAGCAGAGGGTCAAAATTCATCAAATATTGACAGTGTTTGGAAACATTTGTCAGTAATGGGTGGTTTGAGAGATAGTGTTTGAAAGAGTGCATTCACAAACAAACCAATGCTAGTTTTTTTAAAAACATTCCTCATTTACAAAACAGAGACAGGCCCTTAGAAAATTGTAAGAGGTTGAAAGCCTAATGTATACATAAAGCGCCCATGCAGTTTGTCAAACAAGGCCTCCTTCATAACAAGCAGAGGGCCCACTTCCCATAGTTGCAGATGACCTCCTTCAAAATGAGAATATGGTCAAGTTGCCCAATGTTAATTCTGTGGTTGAGAAAAAGTGTCATTAATACACAGTGACAGCCTTTTTTCATGTCAAATGGAGTTTTCAAAAACAATGTTGTTTGAAAAAGGAAAATTTATTTTATTTCAATACAAAGGCAAAGGCACAATTTCAAAATCACCACAAGGAGGGAAATGGCGTTCAAAATTTTTTAAAAGGAGCTACAAAATCTCTCAAAATTAAAAGATCATTTTCTATTGTGCAAGGGGACAAAGAAAAAACTTTTTTTTCGAACCTTGGGCGAGCGGTTTGCAGAAAATTGAAGACGCGACACGCCTGTAAGCGCCTTTACAAGGGCTTCTCCACACAGAACGACATGCCTGTAGTGGCGTGCGATGCGCCTGTGTGTGTCAACCGACTAGCCTGCCTGGCATTCAATGGGCACCCAGTGCCTGACCCGACAGCACCAACACAGCAAACAGGTGCTACGCGCCTATGCACAGGAGCGTAGCACCGCTCAACACACCTTAATTTCACCTCAAAGCGTATTTGTGGCACAATAAACTTATCTCCAATGTAACCCATACATTTTTAAGAGTTAAAACTTGCTGGGTTGGAATGGTTAAAATGAAACACAATCCTACAAGGAGGAAAGCAGTGGTTTATGCTAAAGAAGAAAAACTTGTTTTGGTAAGTCAGTGAAAGGAATAAAAAAAAATATGCCTCCAAGGAAAGGCTAAGGAGGTAGGCCAGCATAATAGGTTTGAACCCACTACTATGAAAGAGATCACTACATCCCTCTCAACCTTGTCCCAGTTTCAAGAAGTGAGCTTCCTCTACTTTTGCAAAAAAATCCAAGAGGTTACTAACTGCCCTCTCCTAAAATAAGTTATTTTCCCGAAGATTAGATGGAGGGTAGGTCCACATTGCAGATCAAGATTTTGTTCTTACTCCTAAAGTAGTGAACAAGGTAGCCGAGATGAAAGAGACAAAAAGATAGTGGTTGTTGAGAAAGGAGGCTTATTTACAGTTTAAAGACCTATTTTGATTTGAAAGTGGAAATAAAGAGTCTAATCAAAGCAGTGATAAGAAAGAACAGAAGGTGATAGTAAAGCCAATAGCCAAGAAACAAGATGAAAACAATGATAATGAAGATAAGGGAAATATTCATAAAGGAGCTAAACAAACTGATGATGGTAAAGATGATTCACAAAAGGATGGAAAAATCACAGATAAAGGAGGAGACAGTCCCCAAGGGAAAAGTGAGGAAAACAATGAAGATAGTGGCAACATGCAAAAAGCAGATGAAGGCAGTCACAGTGATGACAAACAAGCACAAAACAGTGAGCCAAACTCAAAACTGCCCAAGGAGGCGCTCGGCGGAAAAAAAAGGAAAAGGCCAATCTTGGCTTCAAATACTAGCTCAAGCTTCCATGCATGATTCTAGAAACCCATAAGAGGTCTTCTCACCAAAATTGAGCAAATTTTGACATGATCTTGTTTTTTGTGTTTTTTGGCCTTAATTGCACATTTTTCTAGGCGCTACCATATTTTCTAGGAGCATCCTCAGCTCATTAAAATCATATCTTTGGATGTATTTAATTTGGGGGCATCTACTCACAATTTTTCAGATCAAAATAAGGTGTTTTGGTCCCCCAAAGAGGCAACAAACAGTTAGATTTTACCTTTCTACCTCAAATATCAGCAGTTGAGACCCTCTTGGGTTTTTTCACTCAGTCCACTCTTTGACAAACTTATAGGGATCAGTTTGAAAAAAATAAAGTAGTTTCAGAAACTAGACATCCAGGGCTTTCCAAAGAGATATCACAGGCCTCATTTTGACATCGGGAAGTCCCTCAAATGTTATCTGCAAAAGAGAATTTTTTCGAGCGCTATGCTCCTGTAGCATTTTGGCTGAAAAGACAGTTTTCTAAAGGTGGCCATCCAAATGTGCGTTTAGCTACTTTTAGCTCTTGTCAGTAGTATAAATAATTTTTACTTGTCATTTTTAGCATTTTAAAGATATTTTTTATGATATTTTGTGCCTTGGGCTTTGCAAAGCCTCAAGGACAAAATCAGATATTTGTATTAGGCCAATGAGCTTCTAGATGCTCTTGTGATATTATCTACTCATTTCCTATATAACATATGAAGACTCATAGTAAATTGTTGGAGGTTTTAGAAGTAGAACTTGACATTTTGAAGAGCGATACATGGATATAAGCTTTGAAGAAGAAACTTGTTTATGAAGTGGATGATTTGCTTACTTGTCTAGATGATGGAGAGGCTTCGTGTGCAGGATTCCATGGCTTGGTGAATGGTATTGTGTTTCTTATTTGTTATGTTTTATTATTTTCTCATATATATTTTCATGCTTCTTGCTTGTTATAGGTCAGTAAAGAATAGATTTGAGATATGCCCATGGAGGCACCTCAAGTTTCCTGATTCATTGCAGGTTCTATGTTTTTCATCCTTCTTGGTTATGTCAAAGAATTCTTAATTGCTCTTTGGTACCCTAAGAACTTGTTTTCAGTTTCATCAATGGTTATTATGTATGCTGTCTAGTATGATTCATGGTATGCCCTGCTTACTCATGGCTAATCAAAACTCCATTTCTGAAATCTCTCTCTGAATTATTGGTTTTTTAGTTAATTCAAAGAGGTCTTGTTTCGATCTTTCCCTTTGTCCATGCTTTACATTCTTATTTAAAAGTTCCCAATAGCTCAAGATATGATGTTTAGGAGTTCCCTCTTTATATTTTGAGTTGTTAGTTTATCTTATATGTTTTTCTCAACCACTGAAGGTGATTTTTCCAAAGTTAGAGGGTCTTATACTTCTATGCATCACTTGATTGTTTATTTTCTGCATGTATTAGTTTCAGTTTCCTTCATAGTGATTAATGGTTAGCCCTACCACATGAATGCTTTGCCTTTTAAACTATTCTTTCCTAAAATCTCTTTGTATTGCACAACTTGATGTTCATTTCACTTCGCAAACCACCCAAAAGATCCATTCACTATACTAAATCGGCCCTACCACACACCTTGTCTGTTGTCTAGGCATCCTTGGCTTTCATTTGACCCCATAGCCCTATTTATTTGATAACTTATCTTTCATTAATGCCTACTTAAGCAGTTTTCACATCCAAACACAAAAATAAACAAACATACTTAACAACTAGCCTAAAATCAAATATACTAAGCGAACAAGCTCACATCCTTCGCTTCATAGAGAGAGCCCTCTTTGAGTCCAGGAAGGCTAGGTCCTAGGACTCCAAATATTGGTCTGATGTTACCCTGTAATTTGGTTTACCAATCTGCCAAATCATGGGACTCTAACATCAATTCATCCTCTTCAACAAAGCCATCAACTCAACCTCTTCATCAAGTCTTAAAGTTGGCTTCCCTCAAAGAATACATGTCGGCCTAATATAAGGACACATCTCTTCATATGGACATGTCGGCTCATTAATTATGGATGAACAACTATAAATACAAGTGTGAGGAATTTGCATAAACCATAGTCAAGGAGTTCAGATCATCTATGAAATTCGGATATTACAAATGCTATCTCGATGAAATCATAGGAATATGACTTTGGATCAGTTTAATGTGGATTGAGGTTCAATGCTACGACATGTTCGATGCTAACATGCTACCAAAAATTTCGGTTCCAATATACGACAGTCTCATGTCAGCCTTAGTGCTATGTCAACACTGTCTCAGTGCTATGTCAACATAGTCTCGGTGCTAGGTCAACACAGTCTTGTTTCTATGTCAACACAGTCTCAATGTTATCTTAGTCATGATGTCAATATAGTCTTGGTGCTATATTTAATGAACTCGGTGCTACTAGAGTCAATGTATATCACAGTTAAGGTTTCAATGACACCACAAAGATGAGGTTTCAGTGTCGTGATAGTGTTGAGGTTTCGGTGGAATCACAGTGAGGAAATCTCGATGCCATGACAATGATAAGGATGATGTCAAGGTAGTAATCTGATGCTCATACAATGACATGGATATTGGTATGAAAATGTCATGAAAGGATGAATTGACAGAGGGAGTCTCTAGTCTAGGGTCTTGGTCATCTCATCTTGAAATTGATGAAGGAATAATTTTGAAAAGGTTTTCCCCAAATAGTGGGGTATTTACTTGGCTGTGTGCCTACATCTTGTTTCATCTTCTATTTGTTTCTTGGAATTAGTCTTGATGATACAAAAAGTTAAATCGAAAGATCTAATAATAATGAAAAAAACATTATAGGACAATTTCATATTAAGATAAATTGATTAACTGCGACCTCCTTGGATTTCTCAACATGATTTCAAACCTAAGGTCATGATCAAAAGAAGTTTGAAGACCACCCAGTGAAAGGTTTTATTTTCATTTTTCTTGAAGATCATTTATGGGCTAATAGAACTAAGATTACAGTGAGCTGAAAGAAGAAGAAGGATCTCACTAAACCTCGAGGTGAACAGGTTCAGATCTCTTAGAATGAGTTAGTCATATGATATCACAATCTAAAATGAAATATAACTACACAAAAATCTAAGAGAAAATAGTATTTCAAAGTGAAAACCTCCGCAATAAAGTTGATATACTTCAGGAGATAAAAGTTCAGTGTAACTTCAGTGAGATAATTTTAGTGTAACCACAATGAGATACTTCGATCATATCAAAAAATGATCTTGTAGAATTTCGGTGAATACATAGTACAAAAAAGGAATAACTTCGCTACTAATCACATAAATATTCTCGGAATATCAACATGGATTGGCAATGATAACAAAAGACCTAATTTCAGTTTATTAGAAGGAAGAGAAATCATTCATCACAGGACCAGACTTTTGTGTCTAAGATAATCATTTCTTGGGCTATATACACAACTCCATACTACAAAATAATGTATGCCATTATTAAATAAATGTGTTACTCCTTATAGAATAATGAGGATTGGGATGATGCTACAAGTTTATGGAAATTATTACTATGTGTCTATCACCCATACAAAACCGAAGTATGAAGCACTTTAATGAATTGTGTCATCACATAAACTATCTGACGTCTGTACTATACAAATCATATACGAACTCGAACACAAAGGAACCACTCTTTGAGGATTTGAGTATAAGTAACTAAGTAAGTATTGTTACTACAACAAGGTTAATAAGCTCTCAAGAATGACAGGTATGTAAATACAAGGTAATTATAATCATAAATATTTTCAAATACATCTAACTTCAAATGGTACATATCTAGTCTAGCATAAAATTGTGATCCTTATAAAACATACATGTTGGAACCTCAATCCTTGTCTTCTAGGATTTACAGGCAATCTAGGATGTCAAGTGAATATCTCATTTCCAATTAATAACTTGATCTTCTAACATAAGATTCCATCCTCCATGGTTACATAGTAGATCTAACTTGAGAAATTAAATCATGTTCTTGGTATCACATGTTTTTCTTGAAAGTATGCAATAAAGGTATAGAATATCATGGGTTACACTTCAAGGAATTCCCACAAGGTTTGTTAAAGAAACATATCCAGGTATGTCTTGGACCATACATCTTATTAATTTATCTTCATCTTATTTTGAATTTTTTGTTACTAACATCGTTATGTCTAGCTCTCTTGAATCATGAAGATTCTTGTTTTGGGTGATTCATCATCTAATAAATATACCCTCCTCATATCTGATTTTTTATATAAAATAACCCTAGAAAGGCTCTTTGGAAAAACCTAACCTAAGGGTATGTTTATATTGTATGAAACCCCAAACCGACTTAGGGTCATTGATGGACTAATGAAGTTGCTATTATGTTTATTGATGATGTCATGTTTGGGGTTTTGGCATAATCATGAAAACTCTAACTTGTTATGGTTGAAATGGTGTTGTCTGAAATATTCAACCTTTGAAGTTTTTTTACAATAGGGTTTTATCTATTCTGAACCGAAACCCTATATCCTTAGGGTTTGGTTGGTACTATAAGAAAAACCCTTGTTATGTATTTAAATTCCTAGGAATGAAACCCTAGGTATGTGTTCATTTAGTTGAAACCCTAGCTTGGTCTAGATCAATATATGTCTAATATGTAAATATTTCCTTACATATGTTATGATTTTGTTTGATAATAGATTCTTAGATATATTTGTTAACCTAATTACTAATGGTCATACGTTCTAGGGTTTGGAAACAAGCCCTAGTCAAAGTTTGAAATTCTAGGATGTTGTTTGAAAATATAGGGTTTACATCAAACCCTAGTAGAAGCTATTCATTTTGATTAAGTTGTGATTTATTGTTGAAGATAATGTATGAAATCTAGGGTTTTCATGAAATCCTAGTGGGAAATCTGACATATGAATTTTGAAAGTTATTAGATACTTTTCTTATTTGACTTATTTCTAGGGATCCCTATATGAAATAACCTATAATATTTTTCAAGAAAATTGTTTGAGTTGTTGATGTGATTTAAGTTTTGTAAGAAAACTTGGGTAAGAAGCTGATGTATTTAAGTATATTCTCTTGCTAAATATGTTTGTAAAGTCTAATGCTTCCAATACTATAACATTTTGATATGACTAACTTCATGCTTCTATGTATTTTGTTTTACTTGTTGTCTAAGTTGTGCAAGTACATCATATTCAAGATGGTGAAGATGTCCATAAGAGAAGACGATATGATCAGAATGCTGAGAAGGATGGAAGCCATGAAATATTCTCCAATACTGAAAGAAGAAGTTGATTTCCGTAGATTAAGAGGGAGCCTCGATAGAATAAATCTCCGTAGTTAAGAGGGAGGGCATAACATAGTTTTGATTGGAGAATAAATTCTGAAGGATATGTTGGTACATAAGAAGTAGGAAAGGAAAGTGAATGATTGAGGAATATTCTCTCAAATATTTTGTAGGTAGTCCTATTTAAGAGCAACATCGATACCTCGAAGGATTGTTTTTAATAATGTATAGTTGAAATTATATTACTGATTTTGGTTATGTTTGTACAGGTTAATATATCAAAGTTTTGATAAGCATGTTGGTTACTGATCAATTTGATCGAGAGATATTTTTTTTTGAGGCTTTGTGAGTGAAGTATTTCCTTGGAGACATTGGGTCGACACTTTGTATTGATGTCTGGTAGGGAGGGTGCATCGGGTGGATGTGCACCTAGATCCCTGGGTTGATGGTTAGTAAGTAATTCTAATAGTAACTATAGAGGTTTAAAGCTTTAGTCCACCTTAGTCCCACTCAAATAGATTTCCCTAGTCAAGAATCTATTCCATGGTACTACGGTGCCTAAACTGTTGAGAGACTAAGCCCTGGTTAGGAATCTAGTCCATGGCATTGCAGTGCCTAAAATTATTCATAGATAAAGTGAGATATTACATGTACCTCTTTTATTATATGTATATATGAATACCTCCCTAGTTAAGAGGGAGTGTTGAAGAATGTTACTAGGTTTGGTATTCATTATTGTACTTGAGTCAAATGAAATATATTTATCAAAAGAAAAGCAAAAATAAATTTTATTTATATTAAATCAACTTGTTAAATCATGGGTTTCATGTTTGGGTCAAATTTAGGTCAAGCCTCCAATATAGGATTTAGGTGGTTATCAAAGTCATTTATTGTTTGGTCAAAGACTCCTACATGAAGTCATTCTCTTCAGCAAAGTCATCAACTCAACATATTCATCAATTCTTCAAGCCAGATTCCCTCAAAGAATACATGTCAACCTAATATAAGGGCACATATCTTCATATGCTCATGCCGACTCATTAATGACGGACGAACAACTATAAATACAAGTGTGAGGAATTCACATAAACCACAGTCAAGGAGTTCCGATCATCTCTGAAATTCATATATTATAGATGTTCTCTCGATGAAATCATAGGAATATGACTTCAGATAAGTTTAATGCGGATTTAGGTTCAATTCTACCACATGGTCAATGCTAACATGCTACCACGGATTTCAGTGTCAACATACAATAGTCTCATGTCAGTCTCAATGTTATGTCAACATAGTCTCAGTGCTATGTAAACATAGTCTCAGTGCTAACTCAACGCAGTCTCGGTGATATCTCAATCATGATGTCAATTAGTTTCAGTGCTATAGTCAATGAAATCGGTGTTACTACAGTTGAGGTTTATCATAGTGAAGGTTTCAGTGTCACCAGAGAGATGAGGTTTCAGTTTCATAACAGTGTTGAGGTTTCAGTGGAATCACAATGAGGAAATATCGGTGCCATGACAGTGATAAGGAAGATGTCTCGATAATAATTTGATGCTCATATAGTGACATGGATCTTGGTATGCAAACACAGTGAAAGGATGACTTGATGGAGGGCATCTCTAGTCTAGAGTATTGGAAATATCATATTGAATATATTGAAGGAATATTTTTTACAAGGTTTTCCCCAAAGAACAGGGTTTTTCCCTGGTTGTGTGCCTACATCTTGTGTACTCTTGTATTTTTTGCTTGGCATTAGTCTTGATGATAAGAAAAAATAAATCAAAATATCTAATAATAATAACGATAACATCACAAGATAATGTTATAATAAGATAAATCGATTAATTGCCACCTCCTTGGATTTCTCAACAACGACCACCCTTACCTTTGAACATTTGCAACCCTTTAATTAGGCATCAGGCCGACCCACCATTTTTATAAGTTGAAATTTTCCGAAAATTTGTTCACATGGGCTCTTCCATTGCATATGTTGCATGACTGACCCATCACATTGTCCTGTTGGCTTTCCCATTACATGACTCTTTGCATGCTCATATCAATAGGTGCCCTTATCTCAATCATGTGGGTGAGTGCCTTCGCATCATGTGGGTTACCACACCCTTAGTCATGTACCTTCATGCACCAACCCACCAACTCATTCCACTTCGGTTGGGTGCCTTCAATTGCTTCAGTTGCATTTTTTTTCAAATCTTCACTAAGTCAACTTAGGCGCGCTCTTCATGTGCACTCAAGCTCAAGGGATAAAAATATTCCTCCACTCTGAAATGGTTGTCGTCCTTAAAAAAATACCCCTCTGTAAACTCTATAGGGTAATATTCTTGGGTAGTGGTTATTAAATATACCTCTCAGGGCTTTCCGGTGCCCGAGGTAGACAATCAGATTAGATGTAAAGTTCACAAAGATACTGCATACATGTTCATGCTAATCTATATAACTGAAAAAGTAAGATGGAGAGATTACCTCTTTGTAGACAACATATCCTAAGATGGAGAGATTACCTCTTTGTAGACAACATATCCTATGGATAATGCCAAGCAGCGAAGTAGAGATCCTTCTTCACCAGCTCCAAATCCAGATCCTGTAATCAATAAAAGCACTCACGCAATCTCCACAAAAGTATAGCTTCTTATCAATTAAACTAGCATATAAGAAACATGAAACAATACAGATCTAAGCCATTCATATCATGCTACATAGGTGATTGAAAAACAATTGTGACACTGATGCATCAAATGGACAAAACATATACAGTTATATTGATTTATAAAAAAGGAGGATTACAACTGTTAGTTGCACCAAGCCCTCCTCAGTCTTCCAATTCCTCTCTCTCTTTCTCTATCTCTGAGTGTGATGATGCTCAAGGCAGAAAGCTCTCAATGAATTTCTTCAATCTTCAAGCTTCACACTACAACAATGAAATTCTTCTCCACATGTAATCAAACCTTCGACCTTAGACCAAGAGCCCATAGCTCCATTTTATAGGAGATGGAGAGGAAAAACCTTGCCAACTCTTTTAACCTGTTAAAATCAGGAAAGATCTAGATGTGTCCTTGCTTTCCCTCACTTTTTCCTTCCATAGGAGTTCAGTTATGTTTGGAAATTCCTAGTAAAAGGTATGTGCCATTTAATTTCTATTTTGAACTGATTCCTTTTTGAGAGAAAGTTGGAAATGCTAGTCAGAGTTCCGTAAGATATTTCCCTTTTCACACTTAAACACCGTTAACGCTGCCCCTTGGGCAAGACAAATCATAACCCTAGGCATTAATGCTCCCTTTGCATGGCTCAGTTGCATTATAACGCTACCTAGCTATTTCTGGGGTGAGTTACCTTGGCAAAAATGGGTCTTGTCTAGGTCATTTTCTTCCTTCCATGTTACTTTCTCCTCTGAGCTGATGAGGAGGTCATTTGTCCTGTAACAGATGCCCCTAAAGTGTGAGGTCATAGATGAAGATGATGGTTGAAATACTTTATAACAAGTGTAGTAGAATGAGAGGAATTGGAGGACTGAGGAAAAACTGAAACAAAAACATATGTCAGAAAATACAGTATTTGTCTTGAGTCGGGCATTCCCATGCTCAGTAGCTAATCAACATGATTTCTCTAAAATAGAGATATGAACAGTATGTCCACAGATAAGCATAACGTGAAAGTGTCTATCATAACAGGATCAAACTGAAAATCTCTCTCCAAAAAAAATATCGCAACTTGGGAGAGGAAACACAACTGTAATGGTGTAACCCTCAACCCAAGGTCTTGGTCGCCGCTTCACTAAACTACATATTTCCATACATGTGAATGAATGAGTTGTAGTCGAACATGTAGGAAATCGTTTGATTACCAGTAAATAACAAAAAATTTTAATAGATGCGAGGGTGGCCACTGATAATGATGATGGTCCCCAAGATGCACATTATAATATAGTGAGTGTGAATAAAAAGGAGTTGATGTCGAACACTCATAGTATCATTCAATTGGGAGCCAATGATGAGAACCCCCAACCAAAAGCAAGATGACCTACCACTAATGTCTGCAAGTATCTTGGTTCTAGTGTGTTTCTGGATCAATTTCCTAGATAAGATGTTGAAGTCGATAGGAAGAGATCTGTGAAAAGGTAGGCACTGAGGCGTCCTGCATCAATTGACACAAAACGGGAAAAGATGATTTTTTTTATGGAAATAATCAAGAGAAACTAGGAATAATTGATGACAAATAAGTTCTGGTATATGATGGCTTTGGTTGATACAAGGAGCAATAGATAGCGGGATCCTCTTGAATAATAGAAGGCACTCTAACAAGGTACTAGGTAGCTTAGGCTTAATGAACACCAAAGAGTATTAGGATTCACTAATGCAGGAACACTGGAAGATGAAATCTAAACTCATAGATGGTAGGGTTCGGTTAAATGCAAAAGATTTTTCCGGGAAGTGCCATGTTCAAAATTTTGTGCTACCAAATCGACCATTTGAAAATGTAACAGAAGAAGTATCCGTGTTGTCCAAATTTTTTCCCCGTCTGATTAAGTTTAATGAGTCCAGAGGGGTAAACTCGGTGATTTTTTCATATTTAGAGAGTCTGAAAAACATCATAAAAGACAACTCCAGGGGGCACCTTTGTGATGTTTGATAACCGGGTGCGACGAAGGGAGAACAGTAAACCCGAAACAATTCATTTTCCATGAGTTAGTCCATTGGATTCGAAAAAGTGATAAATCTATGTTCGATGGACATCTACCTCATTTTGTTATGAGTACGAGGAGATGGAGTAAACTCAATGTTCTTTGTGAAATTTTAACGAGTCCAACAAGGAAAAACTCGGTTACATTTTCTGTTTAAATTGCTTTGAAAAAGATAAAAAATAATGGCTCATATTCCTTTGTCATGGTAGTTTAACGAGCCCGACGAAGACAACTCAGGGTTTTTTCAGTTTTACGAGATAGAAAAAGTCCCTAAAAAGAAAGCTCGAGCCGAGTTGAACATGGTTAGATCTGCATAGAAACATTGACAACCCATCAGAGCATTGGTAACATATGAAAACCAATAGTTGCGACAAAGTGTAGCATGAATTTACCAGTTTTTATCAGACTAGTTGAGTGAGTCTTACCTCCAAAATGGCTATAATATGGCAACGGACCTTCATTTTCACTCTGTTGAGTGCTGTGATAGAGCTCTAGATTAAAAAAGTGATGAAACTCTAGCTGTCGATTGTGGACGAACCAAGCAATGGTTTTTCATTCCGCGAGATCCAGGTAAGAGCTTGAACCTTACCCTAGCATTTCATTAAGTTCTTAGTTCTTTCTGCTGGCTAGAAATATCGATTTTAGTAGGCCCTAAAAAAAATAAGTGGTTAACGCGGGTGCTTAGTGTTGTGCCTGCGTTAAATGCACTTCCCAAGAAGATGCAGAGCATTAGCACACACTGTTTGGCACTATAGCCCGCGTTATTTGGAAAAGTTGGTTTAAGAACTTGTTTTCTATCATTCTAAAGTGTTCTAGACAAAAACTAATCCACTGAAAATGCTTCTTGTGCAGGTGTGAAGCTATTTACCATGAGAATTTGGTGCGAAAGAGAGCATGAGCAAGAAGAACGCAAAATGGTTACTGATACAATGACGTTGCTAGTTCTCCGCAAATGCAGATTTCTGAAGTATGTTTGTTTAGAGTTGATGAGAGGGCAGGAAAACCTTCTGAGATGGATAATCCACCAGTGGGATGACCACCAGCATGTCTTTCATATCAAGGGTAATGAACTATTGATTGAGAAAGATGAAATTTACTTTTTGACTAGCCTGTCATGCAAAGGACTAAGGCCCAATCTGACAGGTTCCAGGGTTGATCCTCGTACTACTATTGATTTGATCCATACTCTCTACATAAACAATACAGTGGTAGTAAGTAACTGGGTGCCTATTGCATGGGTGGCAGCGAGACCATTGAGGTCTCTCTTGTGGATGATAGTTCACTTGGCTGGGGCCAAGAGTCAGTACATGGCCACCAAGGCCCAGGCATTATTAGCATTATATTGTATGCAACCTTAGGTGTTTGACTGGTGTGAAGGTGTTGTCCGCATAGTTCGTGCAAAGTTAACAACATGTAAGACCCGGACCCAAAGAGAGTTTGGGTATGGCACACTGATCATGTCTTTCATACGAGAGCAGGTGTTGGCCATGAGGCCAAGAATGATCACGGATGCATTGAGACCGTGGGAGCCAAGAAAGGCTCTTTGGGCAACTTTGATACCGCGGACTGGAGAGGGTCCAATCCGTCACTGTTTTGATGATGGATTCTTCTAGTGGCTTGAAGACCAGATCATAATGATTGAAGATTATCCATATGCAAGGATGAACTATACAGGAGATCCAGAGTTGGTATTTCCCCTGGGCACTCAGTGGGGCCTAGATGGTAAGAAAGATGTTGATCAGTGCAGTTTGAAGTATTTTTGTATCTTTTTAATGTTTATGCAATTTTTTTGTTTAATGGGTGAAAATTTTTTTCGACATGAAGTTTTTTTCTTGACACAAATGTGGCACCTGTCCGTCCAACCGAAGCCCCTCACTATGCAAGGCAAGGAATGTAGCTACTTAGAGCTAGCGTAGAAGCAAAGGCTACAACAACCGTCGAAAAGGGTGATGACACACAGATTTTTCATGAGCTTACTAGAAACCTGGAGGGTTTAAGTATGGGTGTGTTGCCTCTTCCTATGAGAGAATCCCGATTCGTCTGCAACGACATACAGTGGGTGTGCCGGAGAGATACTTGGTGCCTCTGAGGAGGATAGCCAGAGCATTTGTCTACTATTTTGAGTAGCAGGCTTAGTAGGAGGAGTGGATAGATGCGTAAATGTCATAGTGAGGCTTAGCAAAGCCAATTTTTTGATGTAACCTAACTAGACACGACATATATAGATATATACATATTTTGGAGATTTTGTTTTTGTGTGTTTTTTAATGTTTATGTATTTTATATGGTAAAAAATATATACTCATATATAACTCTTTCTATAACAAATGTGACAAATGCCAATCTAACACATAATTTTCCAATGGATCAACTAATGCATTAAATTCTCTCGGAATCAGCTCAAATGCAATGGTTTTAAAGTGACGTTCTAGAATTTGTACCCTTAAGAAATAACGTAACAAGACTGGATGACGGACATGATAATGATTGTTTAACTACATAAATATGAGTTTGGAATCTAACCTAAACACCAGATTGGAGATGCCACGAGATGTAGCTTCCGTGAGGAGTTGTATCATTGACATGTACTCAGCAATGTTGTTGGTGGCATCGCCCAGGAAGATACCCCCGAAACCAAGGAGTTCTAACTCAGGTGTGTAGAGGACCCAAGCGGTTGGCACAATGTGCCTAGTATGATGACTAGCACTGTTCGAATATCCAACGTATGATAAGGATAACGAAGGAATCTGCGTAAAAGAATAGAGTGTGTATGAGAAAAAAAACACTCAAAAACCCAAAATATCCAGAGACATCAAAACAAAGGCAAAACTGATACACATAAAATTACAAATCATATGCCTAGTGGAGAACTAGGCGAAATACTTCTTCAGATAGAGCCCGTTGCAGGGCTCTGTGAGTGGAATTCCATTACAATCCTGAAGTTTATAAGCTCCTTTTGAGAGGACTTTGGTGACTATGTAAGGACCAAGCCATAATGTTTGAAGTGTTCTTGCCCCCAAGAGTTCGTGTCTCTGATCATAGAGTAGAACAAGATCACCTTATTGGAAAGAACGAGGCTTGACAGATTTCTCATATTGAGCTTTGACTCGACATTGGTGAGCTTCGAGTGCTAGTGTGGAATCTCGACGAGTTTCATCCAAGTGATCAAGCGATAGCAAGTGCTCTTCTATGGCAGTGGTGCCAAGTAGGAGTTAAAAAACGAGCTTGAGTGATGGAATCTCACACTCAATTGGGAGTACTGCTTCAAGGCCAAATGCAAGTTGGAATGGCATGAAGCCTGTAGCAGTTTTGACTGACATGCGGTATTCCCATAACATAGAATATTCCGATGCCATGTGGTTTTATGATTGCTGACTAACCGACAAATCATGGTTTTGAGGACGCCATTTACGGCTTCGACTTGACCAGACTGATTTTGTCGAAAACCTAGCATGGAAGTTAATTCCTTCTTCATATGGTTTTGAAAATGTGATCCATGATCTGTGATGATTGAGAGAGGTACACCAAAATGGCAGATAACCTGATTGTACAGGAACAGAGCAGCGGTTTCTCCATCGGCCCTAAAAGTGGGAATGGCTTTGGCCCATTTTGTGAAGTAGTCGACTGCAAGTACAATGTAGTTGTGTCCATCCACAGAAGTAGGATTTCATGTAACGATGTAAATTCCCCATTTAGAGAAAGGGCCAATAGATACAACCGGATGGAAATGGGTGGGGTGGGTGCACATTTTCTTCATGAAAGTTTGACATGAATGGCACTTCTGGACCGCTATGATGCAGTCTTTAAACAAATTAGGCCAATAATAACATGCACGTAAGATTTTTTGGGCAGTGGCTATGCCAGAAAGATGACCGTCACATGCCCCCTTGTGCCAGTCATTTAAAACTCGTTCTACCTCATTAAAAGTGAGACAACGCCGAAGAATATTATCGACACCACGATGATATAGAGTATTGTTTAGCACGAGATAGTGTTTCACTTGGTGGCGAATATGACAGCGTTCGTCGAATGTGAGAATTGGGTGGAAGCATTGAGTTTGGAGGTAGACCAAAATTTCTCCATACCAAGGATCAGAAGAATCAACTAGGTAGATGAATTCATTAGGAAATGGATCATGAGCTACATCCTCTGGGTCGATTCTAGGAAGGTTTGACAGTAATTCGGCGAAGACTAGAGATTTATTTTCTTTTTCAGTAGTGAACACCAAGTCGAATTGTTGGAGGATTACAATCCATTTGAAATATTTTCCTCCAATCACTTGTCGAGACAAAATGTGTCGCATGGGATTCTCCAAAGAAATGATGGTAGTCTGCTGCAGTAATATATAGTGTCGGAGTCGAGTGACAGCAAGGACCACCTTGAGAGAGTTTCTCCACATGTGAATATAGTAGTTCGGGTCCGATAATAACTTTTGACAAGTAATATATCACATGTTCACTATCTTCATCGTGAACTTGAACAAGGACCATTCCAAGTGAGGATGGTGAGGCTACCAGGTAGAGGAGAAAGTCACATGAGTAGTTGGGGGCACTAAGAAGTGGTGCAGAAACGAGTGCTCGTTTCAAGGCGTCAAACGAAAGTTGAGTTTGGTCGTTTCACAAATATAGTGTTCCTTTCTTTAATAAATGCATAAAGCCTTTCGTCATCTCATCATAGTGATTATGAAACAACGTAAACATTTTGCCTTCCCTTGCAAACGTTGGAGCTGCAGAATGGATTGTGGTGCAGGTAATTCAATGATTGACTTAACCTTATCGGGATCAACCCTAATACCATGCTTGGAGAAAATAAAGCCCAGAAGGTGTCCAGACTCGACAAAAAATACACACTTATGTGGATTTAGACGTATATTGTAGAACCTACACCGAGTGAAGATTTGTTTTAGATGTGCGAGGTGTTGGGACCATTTCTTGGAATGATTCGGGAGGTCATCCAAGTAAGCCTGTACAATATGCCTAATGTCGTGAAAGGTGTAGTCCATAGCCCTTTGAAAATTTTCTCCTACATTCTTTAGAACAAATGGGAGTTTACAATATGCAAATGTGCCCCAAGGACAAATGAAGGCGGTTTTATGCTGGTCATATTTTTTAATCGCAATCTAGTTATATCCCGAGAAACCATCCATAAAGGAAAAAGATTCACATCCAGCGCAATCATCAAGGATCTGATCTATGAACGGCATAGGATAATTGTATTTTGGATAAGCGGCGTTAAAATCATGATAATCAACACAAACCATGATGGTTCCTTGTTTTTTGTCTATGAGAACTGGATTGGAAACCCATTCCATTAAAATAATGGGTTAGATGAAACCAATGTTTAAAAGTTTTTAGACTTTAGTCTTAATGGTGGCCGCTTTGCATGGGTGGACAGGTCGGAGTCTCTATCGAACAGGTTTGGTATTGTCATAAACTTTGATTTCGTGCTTGACTATAGACAGGTCTATGCTGGGAATTTCTTCATAAGACTAAGCAAACACATCATGGAATTCCTTAAAAAGGGATGCGAAGCGTTCAATTTCCTCAGGATTTCTATCTGCTCCAATTTGAATGTTTTCCACGATACCCGTTTTGACCGAGATATCAATGAGCATAGTCTTAGAAATATTTCCCATGTTCCCTTCCGAATCGATAGCTTGAACAGTCATGTAATGGAGGGAATGATCTCAGGTGGGTCAAAATATGGGATTTGAGTAGTTATGGCATCCGAATCGAACATCGAAGCGTGATGGTGGAACTCTCCCCAAGGTCGTTCTTCTAGAGACATGACCTCTCGAATAGCTTCGTCCATAGGTAGGACTTCATCAAGGAGATCTTTAGAAATAACCTTGATGGGTGGGAGGTTTGTACCATGGTCGAAACCAAAGATGTGGAGGGTTCAAATGTAATTTGGATGGCTTGATAAACCAACTCGGCTGGTGAGAGCAGCATCTGATCTCTGTAGGAATCAATGTCTGAAGGCGCCAGTAGGATCCATGGATCGATAGAGCCATCCAAAGTGGTGGATATCATTGCAACCATATGTGGAACCTCAGGTAGTGGGAGAGGAAAGCAACCCATCAGGGAAGATGCCTTCAGAAGACCAGTACCAATACTAATGTATGATTCAGGAACACCTCCTACTATGGGTACAGTGCTACTTGGTAACGTGGAATAATTGGGGTATAAAAGGATAACTCATCCACTATGACTATTTTCCCATCCAACGAAAAGAGGATCCGTTGGAAGATAGAAGAAACAATGGTAGACATTGCGTAAGACCAACTATGACCCGGCAACAGATTATAGCCGAGATGACGATCTATGACTTCTATGTCCACCATTATCGTTTTCCCACTAAGGGAAATGGGAAAGCTAGCAAGGTATCCTTTTGGGAGGAAAGTGCGGCCATCGAAAGTTTTAAGGGAATTCGTTGGCAGAGACAAAGTAGGAGAACCCAAAGCAAGCCAACAAGTAGTTGAAATAACGCAGGTCAAAGCACCTTCATCTATGATAGTATGATGGATTGGTCTCCCTTTCGACAAAACCTGCACCTGGAATGCAAATTTGTGCGAGAGGCGAGGTTTATATTTCTCCATGTCAAAGATAGCTAGTGTAGAATCCTGGGGTCAATTCTACCAATGGCCAAAAGCAAGGCTTTCCTATGTGCTGGGAAAGTTTGCAATACTTCGAGAGTAGACATAGCTGATGGTGCTTGTGCCAAATCTTCTACAATGTTGTAGTTTCGGGCAGCACGTGCAAAGGTGTTATGGGTCGTGCATCAAAGTGTCCCTTTGGGGGGACGAATTGCGGGGTCAGTAGTAGGCCGTTCGATATGCAAATTGTTGGGCAGTAGTGGATTTGAGCTGGTACCAGGTTCCTGAGTATCAATCAGAGGATTTCCATAGAGTATGGCTTGTGTTTGGAGTTCAACAATTTCTATTCCATCAATGGCGAACGACCCTTCACCGAAAGGATGTGTACCACCATTTTCTCTTTGTAGGGGTTGTGATGGGTTTGCAACCATGTGTTGTTGTTGCTACTGTGGATTAGGAAAGGGATTATGAAGAACGACAGGTGTCCTCCCAAATTCCTTGTTTGTGATAAAATCTATGCATTTCTGCAGCTGAGGAAATTTATATGTCAAGTGGTCCTCCACACAGATTCTGTAAGGAAATTTCATGGGTTTCTCCTTTCCTTTGTTGGTTTTAGCAGCATTTTTCTAATTGGGATTATTTTGATGATCCGACTACTCTTCCGAAGAAGAGGTCTTTTTCTTGTTCTTCTTGTTCTTGCCACTAGGTTTTTGTGAAATTTGCACAGAACTTACCTCAGTGGTAGGAAGAGTAGTCGATTGGTTAGGGGCAATGGCAGCCGAAGATGGCTAGGATATTTTCCCACTAGGCTGTTTTATGGCTACACCGGAGATTGCACCAACGAGACCATCAACGTGTGCTCCAGGTTTTTGAGTAGTAGGAGGATTCGAATTACCAGGGGCATGGGGGAGTAGATCATATAGTGTGCCAGATTGTGAATAGATCATATCGAAATGCTATGCACGATGAATGGATTGATCTTCCGTGATCGCACCAGGCAGACAAATGTCCTTAGCTAGGGTTGGTAAGAGTGAATTACAAAACCAGTTAGATAAGAGATAATCTGGGTTTGGTGCTTTGACCAGCCTCCTCCTACGTCTCCATTCATGAATGTGATTGGAGATTTGGGTGGTGGTGTCTTGGCACAGCGAGGTCAAGATTTCCATGCCGGTTTCATATCTAATAGGTAATTGTAAATTCTTAGGAAATTCCGTAGCTAAGACACCAAAAGTGTTGACGGCTCCACGTGGTAACTCAATGTACCGTTTGACAGTGTTTCCTGTGAGAGTGTGGGGGAAAATTCGAAGTTGGATACTATCATCCACCATGGAGTTAGAAACAGACCATAGATGAAAGGTGGTGACATGTGTGGCAGGATTGTCTCCTTGTTTCCCATCGAATTTAGGGATGTCAGATGGAATCTTGTGCGGTACTGGAGGCCAGAGTAGGTTGTGGTTGATCGGATCATTGGTCAGTTTGTATATTTCAGGGATGTCTAGAGCTTCCAAAAATGGAAATTTTGTGTTTTCCCCCGGATCTAGCCAAGGAAGTATTGGTTGACTATTCAGACCATAGGGTCTGCCCATCAGTGTGTTACCAATAGGATAAGTAGGACTTTATTGATAAAAGTTCCCTATGGGTGGGGGTGTAGGGATGTATGGCTGTTGTTCATAGGGTATATTGTACTGTGGTGCTAACAGTTGGTTTCCCCTAGCATAAAATTTTCCCCCTTGTCCAAATGGATTTTGGGGTTGGTTTGCCTATATGGACGTAATAGAGCTAGCCATAGGCATGCTGCTATTCGCATAGTTAAGCAACAGCATAGACCCTACACTGAAATTTTGACCACTCAAAGGAACAGTATTAACAATAGGCTGTCTCGTTTGTCCTAATAATTTCAGGGGTATCGAAGTGCCCCTTGTTGTCTGCATGTTGATGACACTGCCCCCTGGCATGGTGGCCAAGGGGTTTGAACTCAACAAAGGGTTCCAACCGAAAGGGTTGCTAAAAGGAACCGAAGTAGCCCCACTCATGGGAGTGGGAACTATGGGTCCTGGTGTAGTCACCGTAGGAGTAGGTCCCGAAGGATTCAAAGATCCACTAACAGTTGTGGTGGTTGTAATCTTGGGACTAGGTGTAGGTTGGCTACTGGGGCTGTCGATTATTAGCATAGAACTGACTACCATCGGGGAAGATGGTGGCAAACCTAGATTATTTTCCATTAGCATCGACCCCATGGGTACTGGTTGTGAAACAGATGTTAGTGCAGCCGAAGACATATCTTGTCTTGGTGTTATCTAGACTAACACTAGCACCGATGGATCAGTGAGTTGAGGATTACAAGGAGGTATGACTCCTTCTGTAAAAGGATCCTCTGGAAATTCTGTACGATATGAGGCTATGTGAAAATAAGGGGTTGTCACTAGAGACTGCTCTTCCAAAGAAGGAACGGGTTCACCGAGACTCGACTCCTCCTCCAGTGTTAATGGAGGGAGACCTCCCTGTCATCGAGAGAGACGGTGAGGGTCGAAAGACGCCACGATGCCCTATTTAGTTTTAGAAAATTTTAATTATTTGCGTTGTATTATAAAGTCTCAGTGATAGTAACCACACACCTAAAAAATAAAAAATAAAAAATTACTTTCTAAAATCAATCAACAAGTAGCCAGAACAGGGTGTCCATGTCTGAGTACTACCATTTGCTGGAGATGAAATCCAGTATCACAATAGCATACCGAGAGGGTTAGTCGTAAACACAATTACGATTACTATAAAGTTTCGCCTGAACCTCACAATAGGTGTAAGCACTCTAGTGAAGACGAGTACCCTCTCAAAGACCGAAGACAGAGTAGGTTCATCTGTTTTAGGTACCAGGACAGCTCGTCCCACTCACCTCGTGTAAGTCCCTAAAAATTTTGGCAACTAAAGATACCTCAAATCACAGACATCATCAGGGGGGTCACAATCGTAGACAGCACACTATATGCGCAAAACACCTAGATCTCTGATCTAGTTTCGACATCCCCAAAGGGAACCCCAATATATAGCATGCCCACTGAATGCACTCGAAGGTGAGCTACCTTCTCATGCACCCTGGTGTTGTCTCATGCTTAACTCCGGTGGTAGTGGAATGGTTCCAATAATATGAGTACAGTAGGATTTCACTTATTAATGACTCTAGTCTCAAGTTTTGAGATCTTGGGTGATTTTCTCACTTATCCTACCCCAAGATCCTAGCCTGAACTACTGTTGGTATGAGCTTAGAAAAAGTTATATGATTAATTTTATTATCGCTTGATTCTTAGTGTACTTGATTATTAGTCTTGCGGAGGGGGAGTGGACGTATGAAATGTGATGAGACTACTAAAAAACCATTCAGAAATATGCTCTAAATATTCAATTCAATGAAGAGATTTTTCTATAAGGAGAGATTTCTTTTAACATCTGTGCACCAAAAATTCAAATAACACAGTTCAACTTTAAATATTGAAACATCTATCTATCTTCTCTTAACAACTTTTGAACCAAAATTTTTTAGAATTAATTCAGCTAAGTTCAAAAAACTAAAAGAAAATTTCTTCTTCAAAAAGTAGATGCGATTGACATTAACGTTTTTAAACAAGAACAAAAGAAATAAATTCTAGTTGGTAAAAAAGCACAGGGATCCAGAAAGATAAGCTGTTTTGATGGCCAATAACTCCATAGCCAAAGGGAAACACAACAGAGGTGTAAACAATAGATTTTGGTTGGGTAACGTTGGCAAGCAGAGGCTACAGAGCGTTAATATTGAGTCTAGCGCATTATATCTAAGCATAGAACACATTATAACGCTCTGAAACACTTACAGGGGAAGCGTTAGTCAGGGTAAAGTTGCACAGATGGCTAAGCAGAGTCTAATATGGACTCTGTGAGTTTTTGAGATGTTCACTGAGCATATAAATTGGTCAGAAGGATATGTGAACAGAAGGAAAAAGGTAAAGTCATAGGAACAACCCAGAAACTTGGGGTTTACTCCCCAATGGAGTCACCAATTCTACTATAGGGTAATATTCTTAGGTGGTGGTTATTAAATATCCCTCTTAGGGCTTTCCGGTGCCCGAGGAAGACAGCCAGATTAGCTGTAAAGTTCACAAAGATACTGCATACATGTTCATGATAATCTATATAACTGACAAAGTAATATGGAGAGATTACCTCTTTGTAGACAACAGATCCTATGGAGAATGCCAAGCAGCGAAGTAGAGATCCTTCTTCACCGGCTCCAAATCCAGATCCTACAATCAATCAAAGCACTCGCGTAATCTCTACAATAGTATAGCTTCTTATCAATTAAACTAGCATATAAGAGACATGAAACAATACATATCTAAGCCATTAATATCATGCTATATAGACAATTGAAAAACAATTGTGACACTGATGCATCGAATGGACAAAAGAGATACAGTTCTATTGATTTATAAAAAAGGAGGATTACAACTGTTAGTTGCACCAAGCCCTCCTCAATCTTCCAATTCCTCTCTCTCTTTCTCTATCTCCAAGTGTGATGATTCTCAAGTCAGAAAGCTCTCAATGAACTTTATCAATCTTGAAGCTTCACACTACAACAATGAAATTCTACTCCACATATAATCAAACCTTCGACCTTAGACCAAGAGCCCATAGCTCCATTTTATAGGAGATGGAGAGGACAAACCTTGCCAACTCTTTCAACGTCTTAAAATCGGGAAAGATCTAGATGTGTCTTTTCTTTCCATCGCTTTGGCCTTCCATGGGAGTTCAATTATGTTTGGAAATGTCTAATAAAAGGTTCGTGCCATTTAATTTCTATTTTGAACTGATTCCCTTTTGAGAGAAAGTTGGAAATGCTAGTTAGATTTCCGTAAGATATTTCCCTTTTCACACTTAAACACGGTTAATGCTGCCCCTTGGGCAAGACAGAGCGTTACCGTAGGCATTAACTCTCCCTCTTCATGGCTCAGTTGTGTTATAATGCTGCCTAGTTATTTCTGGGGTGCGTTACCTTGGCAAAAATGGGTCTTTTCTAGGTCAGTTTCTTCCTTCCATGTTACCTTCTCCTCTGAGCTGATGAGGAGGTCATTTGTCCTGTAACAGTAAACTTCTTCACTAAGGCTTAAATATTTTCCTCTTTGTCCCAAAACCTCCACATCTTCATCAACATAGGAGAACCATCCATCTCCCAATATTCATGAATGAACCTCCATCAAGGCCTATCAAGCCACATGACTCCTCCTCACTTCCTCATTTAGAAATATTTTTTTGTAGAATACCTATCAAACTTCCAACAATCATCGACCACAATGCATTGCAAGTATCCATATTGCCCCAACTCATCATGGAAGGCTACTTGCTTCATCTTCTGGTTGCAATGTATCAAGTTGCAACTTTTACCATGTCAATTAATACCTCTCAATATAATTGTGAACTTTGTTGCCATACTCCAACTCAAATTTAACATGCATTTGTGTATTTTTGCTCCCCGTGACTCAAATTTATTGGGTGACTAGTCCAATCATCACATCCAACGCATGAGCATGCACATCATCATTGGTTGTTTCTCAAGAACTCTTACCACATCCTCAACTATCAAGAATCCTCTACAATGTCCAAGTGTTGCACATATACACCCCTCGAACAAAAGAACCTTATGCCCCTCATCATGAAAAATACCTCCAACCAAGATATAATCATTACCTCCATATCCATGTGCATGAAGAGATCTTCACTGCTCATCTCCTCTCGAATGTGCCACACATATTTCTATGAAGAAGGCATGCCTTCACTCACCTCATAATCACATCTATGTACTAGCCTAGGCCTTTGTTCCAATAGTCTCCACAGGTTCTCAAAACCTCCTTCTTTAAGAAGGATCTCCATGGAACAATCAACCACCACTCATACCCAAATCATACTACAATGTCTATTTCCTTTCAGATCAACCCACACCTCAAGTGTCTCACACCAAGGCATCTTCATCGCTGCAACTATTGTTCAAATTCAAGGGGTCTCGATCCCATCTTTTTCTATGAAGTACACTCCTCGCTGACACATCCCATAATATGTCCAAAGGTGCACATCTCATATTAAGTAATGGTCAAGTTGCACAAGTCACTAACCCAAGATCCTCATCAAATCACAAATTATCCAATGCCATCATCAATGTGAAGTCTCCACCAATTGCATCTATCATCCTTCATCTTGCCTCCTTCAAGCTAACACTATCGCATGCTCCTTTAGCTAACACTATCATAGATTCCTTCAAGCAAACATTGTAATGCTCCCTTCATGGTTGGTTCATATCTTCATCAAAGTCTCTATTCCATCATAGGCCCACCAAGATCGCCTCATGGTCCAACGAATTCTTAATGAAGAGTGCAACCAACACTATAGTCAATCTATAACTCTTTCGTTGCTATCATGTCGTTCTACTTCGAGTGAACTCACTCAAACGACCTAGTCCATGAGCCATGTTGGGTACTTGGTCCAATTATTTCGTATAGACAACCATTACTCCTTCATTGTATAAACTTACCATCCACGCACTTGTCCCAAGAATTTGCACCATCAATCCTTAGGTGCCGCTACAACTTCATCCTCGACCAACTATGAAAACATGTTTACATCTTATTTAGAAGATCCATATTTTCCTCAACAATACTTCTTTAACAACTTCAGTCACAACTATAATGGTAGTGTCCATCGTGTCATTATCTTACTTGACACAAAAGGAATTCCTTCAAGCTCTTCTTTACAAGAACTAGTTTCAAAGAAATTGTCATAATGGTGGATTTGGCGTCTTCTACTTAAACACTCTTGCTTTAGCCTTTCAAACTTCAATTGTCACACCCCCATGTTGGACACACAAGTCTAAGCCCATTGATTCACCAAGATATGCAGAACTAGTATGGTTTCTTCATAATAGTGAAACGAACTTGGGTTTACTAACACTCCAACTACGTCTCTAGCCACCTTGTATGCGAGTTAGAAGTTTTACTAAATCAATAGTCTACCGAAATTTCTACTTCCTATATTTTAACACTTACCTTTGTTTTCCAATTTACTTCACTTGTATATAATAATCAACCATGTTACTCCGATTATATGCAGTTTCGTTATGCTTCAATGATAAACAAAAACATAAATATCAACACAACATGAAATGGTAAACCAAAAAATAAATATCAACACAACATGAAACGGGAGGGGAACTCCCAAATGCTTCCCCACAACTTCAAATAAGAAACTTTGATTAAATATACAACTTTAGTTGTGCCAGAATCTAATAAGTTAGCTGCAACAACAATAATAATAATAATAATAAACAACAAATTCAACCAACGAAGTTGTAGCTCGCAACTCTCAACTATGAAAATAGTTAATATACTTCCACATGAAGAGTTATACAATAAATTAAGTGTTGAGTTGTGTGATAGATGAATTTGGTGATTGAGTTAGAGAGTCAGTTAACTGAGCGCTGAGCAAGAGAGAGAGTGATTGAAGTTCATGTGATTTATATAGAAGAGCCACAACTCATGTGTGTTATTTTGTGTGAATTATTTGTGTTATTTGTGCCTTTACTCTTCTGCCTTTCCAACAAATTAGTATCAGAGTGAAGTTACAAAGAACCAAAGAAAAACAGATTGGCAAACATCCATATGTGAATAGATTTTTTTTTTCTCGCTTATTTAAGCTATAACACATCTAGTAGTCATATTCAGAGCGTTATAACGTTGATCGGTTCTACAAAGAGCCACGTTTCAAGTCTTACCACGATTGACATACATGCGGGGAGTTTTTATTTCTGAGTGCATTAGTGGACTAACGCGGGACCGTAGTGTTGAGAAGTGCATTAGCACACAGGCGTGACGCAGCACGGAGCACATTAGTAAGGAAGGACAAAACATTCATTTAAATTTTTATAAAGTTTTGAAAATTCGTATTAAAACTTTATGACATACGAATGATTTAAAAGGTGTTTTTTTATAAAGAACTTTTAAAAGCACGCGAGGAGATTTTTTTAAAGGTGTTATAAGTAGAGCATATTATCATAAGATTTTAAAAAAATAGTTTTAAAAGGATTTTTAATTTTTTTGAAAAGTATTATAATAAGTTTTTTTTTAAATGGCTTATTATATAAGAATTTTTTTATATAAAGATTTTTTATAAAATAATTTTTTTATATAAAGGGTTTTTTTTCCTGAGCTTTGCAAATAATATCAAAGAGGAATTTAGGGTTTTATCATAAATTTTTTTAATTTTATTTTTTATTTTTTAATTTTTTTTATTTTTTTATTTTTTTTGAAGAAATATAGCAACAAGTAGCTTCCAACCATAACTTCTTTTTTTCACAGAGAAGGATTATGATGTTTGGGCGATGAAAATGTAGACCATGCTAAAAGCACATGATGTTTGGGATCATGTAAAGTTTGGGTTTGCATAACCTTAGAATGGTGGAGAAGAATGAGCTCTCAGTAATGCATAGACGGAACAATGAAAGAAAGAGAAAAGGAAGAATGCATAAGTGTTGTTTTCTATCCAGTAGGGAGTGGACTGAGCAGTGTTCTAGAAGATAATGATCATGTCTTCGGTAAAGAAAGCATGGGAAACTTTGGCGACAAGCTATCAAGGTATGGAAAAAGTCATTATTGTTAAATTGCATAATAATATGAGAGATTTTGAAAGTCTGCAGATGAAGGAGATAGAGGACAATGATTCCTTCATGATTAGGGTAATGTCTGTTGTAAATCAGTTAAAAATTTATGGTGAATAAATAAAAAATTGAACAGTGATTGAGATGGTCCTTAGATCTTTGTCTACCAAGTTTGATGTTGTGTTAGCAGCCATAAAAGAAGCAAAGGATTTGGAAAAAATGACAGTTGATGAGTTTATGGAATCACTTCTATCACATGAGGCAAGGATATAAAAAAATAAGGATTCCACTTTAGAAACTTCTTTCATAAGTCAAGTTTCTATTTCAAGAGGTCAATCAAGAGGTAGAGGACGAGGCAGAAGATATGGTGGTAAGAGAGATGGTTGAGAAGAGCATGAACATGAAAGTGGAAAAAGAAACAATAGAAGCTTCAACAATAATTACAGATCTGGAAAATCAAATGTGAGATGTTATTATTGCAATAAATTTGGTCACTATGCTCGTGATTGTAGGGAGAAGATAGTTGATCAAGAAACCATAGAGCTAATGTTAGTACAAAGAATACTAACTCCATTTTCCTAGCATGCAACAACATGCATGAACCTTCTGATAAGGTTGTTACACAACATTTTGTCACCGTCCCTACAATCCCTTGTCCCATACATTGGAGGACTATTCCCGTGACCTGTGAATAGTAAAATGTCCTGAAAACAGCTTGATGGCATCTTTCTACATAAGGGCAAGAATTCTCCTTGAGAACATTTCCTCAGAAAATCACTAAAAACATATGTTTGGGCATTGGCATGAGCAGCCATTTCATCACTCGCGCCGACTTGGGAAATTTTCACTAAGCCCGCGCCACCTGGTGCTCTGTCCCTGTGTATTGCCCATGCCAAGCCTATTTGGGAATGTTTTTTAAAAATAAAAGGTGGAAGTTTGGTTCTAACAACTTCAAAACGAATCATCAAAAAGAGGTTGGGCTTTTTGGCTCCGGATCTCCCTATTTAGGAATTGGTTTTCCACCTCTCATGGAAACTTCCTAAGAGATAGGACTCTCCCCCATGATTATAGGGATCCTAACCTCTCCTTCTCCCTCTATAAAAGCTTTCCCTCTCTATTTGCAACCTAGTTGAACATTTGGGAAGAAAAATATAGCTGAGTGACTATTGAGAGCAGAGCTAAGGAGAACCTCGTAAGAGAGAAAGCCTTGTCCAAATTCCCAACAAGCTTTGTGAGACACACTCCGCTGGAAGCCCTGCCGAAGGAAGAACGCGATGTCGAAACTCAGTTGTAATCTTTCTTTCATAATTTAATATATGCTCAACTATGTTATTGGTTCCATCATTGTATTGCTTATTCGTGTAATGCAATTTGATTCAATCTTTTCCGAGTAATTGATAGTTACATGTTGGAATTATTATGTTGTATGTTGTCGCTTTTTTCTGCGTATGTACAGGTGTCTGGACGCGGTGAACGAAAGGATTGTGATTTGTCAAGCTAGGAACGGAAGCAACACTTCTTCTTCGACAACAACATCATAGAACTTAAGGTAGGCTATCCATGGTAGCTTTGTCTTTTGTAACTAGGAATCGATATCATAGCATGTTTTGTTTGTTGCTAGGCCCACTCTTGGGCTAGTGGGATCGCCTCTATCTACAGAGGAGATTTACCTCTCCAACAAATTGGCGACCATACTGGGGAATTAGTGTGAGTTTGTCTTTTTTCCTTAAGGTCATGTTCCTAGTCTTTTCTTGCTTAGCTTACTTTTCTGATTATCTTTGCTGAGTCTTAGACCCCTATTCAGCCCTAGAGGATCAATTTGACCTCTGTTTTTCCAGAATTTCCACCTTTCCAAGGCTGGCTTGATTGGCACGGGTTCCAGCCTGACAGTCGCGTTTGCTGGTGCTTGTTGCCAGTTTATCACTCACGCCATCCCCTATCTGGCGCGGATTACAGCCAGACAGTCGCGCCGACTCCTGTAGGTGCTAGGGTTTTCCCTGTTTTGGAGTTTTTGGTCCATCTTGGTGTCTCTAGGTGTTTTATTAGCTTGTTTTGAATGCTTTGGGTTTTTTTTTTTACTGAGGATAGCCCTTATCCTTTGGTTGTTTGCCCTCTTCTCTCAGTTTTTCTTTCCAACCCTCAGTTTTCTAGGTGTTTCAGCCTCATGAGCCTCCCGTGGGAGTTTCGGGTCTTTGGTTTCCCAGTCAACTTCATTTCTTCTTATTTTCATTCAAATTTTTGGATCCATTTGAGTGATTGCGTTAATTGAGTGATTGTCCTCTCTTTCATTCAGTTTTACTCTCATCGCTCCAAGCCTAGATTACACGGCTTGTTTGGGTCTCTTTCGAGATCTTTCTTTGATTTGAGGGATTTCGTCATTGGTTTGAGTCTGGATTTGCTTGCTTTGAATTGAGTGAAATATTATTGTTTCATCTCTCGCTTCACCATTCCCGAATTGGTGTTTTGATTTATTTTTCATATCATTTAATGAACTTTCTCTGATATATTGAAAAATACAAGAAAAAATATATTGCATTCTTGATTAGTATAGTGAAAATGCGAAAATATTTTGCATTTCTAGCATTATATAATTCTAGGAAAGAGCTTTTCAATTTCATTAGTTTGCATCAGATTCAGTATTGGGTGTTTTTGTATGTTCATATTGTTGCTATCACTTGGAAGCTCTTAACTCTCTCATAGATAGCCTTTCATTGAACGAAATGGTATTTTATGGCATGTAGCTTGCATTTAGGGATTCGTGAGATTCAACATTTGGTAGGACCTTGGAATTGAAATGTAAATTGAAGATCAACTTTAAAATTTATTTCAATTAACCTAAGGCAACATTGAAACTTAACGAAATATTTAGTGGTCTAAGTTAGAGACGTGTTCTGGCGTCTTTAAACCTAGCAGTTGTCGCTCGCCATCTAGCTTCAGACAGCACTAGTACGGACTTGTGCTCCCTGTAATGTCGAGTATATAAAGGGAGACCCCTCTAGGTTGCAGTCCTTTTATCCGTAGGAAGTCGAGTCTGCCGCATTGTAACCGTGATACACCGAACACAACATTCAGGGAGACTACCTGCACGTACGTCAAGTCGTTGGTTGATTTCTATTTCATTTTATAACCAAGGTGTATATGGCAATTCATGAGAACCTGGTACACCCTTTTACCTAGACTACTTGAGTAGTCATTTTTGATATTTACTGACTCCATAAATTTGAAAATATCATCGAGCACTTGTCCTTTCGCGCTCACTTAAAACTAAAAGAGACTAGAGTTATCTTTGACTGTTTCTTGACTCTTAAAACATGAAACAACAAAATTTTGTTTCAATATGATAAAATAAACTACCTACGATTACACGCTCATTAAAGATTGACTACATGGCCTATTTTTGTTTGCCTTGGTTTTAATCCAAGAGTCTTCATTTGCGATCTCTTTTCCTTTTCTAGTGTGCTATAGTCACAGTGGCAGAACCATTAGTTTCGTCTACTGGTAGTCCTTACACGGATGATTCATCTGAAACTTCTCAGGTCTCTGGCTCTGTTGAGCTTGAGCAGCCCGTCATCCCATCTGAGTATCCCTTCGGGGAACCAGTTGAGTTTCATTGTTCTCTTTCCAATGCTTGGTTTGAGTTTGGGGTCGGGGAACATTTTCCCCCTCTAACAACGGGATCTCCGTTTTTTTCTACTGTCATACCTCCTAGTCCCCGTACTCTTTTGCAAGATTTGGTCCTTACACAGACGATTCATCTGAAACTTCTCAGGTCTCTGGCTCTGCTGTGCTTGAGCAGCCCGTCATCCCATCTGAGTATCCCTTCGGGGAACCAGTTGAGTTTCATTGGCCTCTTTCCAACGCTTGGTTTGGGTTTGGGGTCAGGGAACATTTTCCCCCTCTTACAGCGGGATCTCCATTTTTTGCTACTGTCATACCTCCTAGCCCTCGTACGGCGGATTCATACATGGACTCGTCTGGTCCTAACAACAGTGAGGGTATCCCAGTTTCTAATGAAGGATACCAACTTTTCCCAGAAGACGTCCAACCAGATCCTGCTCAATCTTCACCAATGGTCTTGCTTCCAGCTGGATATAGGTCTTTAGGTCAGATCATAGCTGGTATTTCCTCAATGGAAACGTCAACTCTGTCAAGGGGGTCGGTTCTTCCGTCATTAGGGATGTCGCCAACGACACCTGTGTCGTCGGGACCCTTGGTTACATCTGTCCCCACTAGGCCTACTGTTTGTGTGGCTACGTCGGCACCGACTATCACTGTTCAACCATAAGTAGTTTCAACTTCGATAGAAACTTTGATTGCCATGGAAATCCCTGACGGCCTTTCACCAGAGGAGTATCGACTGTATGTTCAACAAAAAAACTCCCAGGTTTATCAGTCCCCTTAGGATCCTTATCAATCCTATTATTCTCATTATGGGGCAGATGGTACCCCAATTTATTCACTTCTGTTCCAACATGATGAGCATGGCAACCCCATCTACTTACCTGCTCCCGAGGCTTATCAATTCCTCCCTGGTTTTATACCTACCTTGCTTGTGCAACCCTTTAACCAACAAGGACAACCCTTTTAGGGACAACCTTCAGATCAGTAAGGGTATGCTTTTGGCCCACAAGGACAACCCTTTCAGGGATAACCTTCGGCCCAGCAAGGGTATGCATACGACCCATAGGGGCAACCCTTACAGGGACAACCTACAGTCCATCAGGGATTGTTTTACGGCCCACAAGGACAGCCTTACAATCCTCAAGGTCAACCTTTACAACCTCACCCTGTGGTCCAACCAGGGCAACCTCAAGGACCAGCAGGGCAACTTTTATATCAACCCAGACCTTCATACGGTCCTGGGGGGCAAATCCATCCATCCCAACCATTGGTGCAACCTCAACAACCATATCTTCTGATTGGTCAAAACGTTGCATAGCCAGGGCCATTTTATGGTCTTGCCATAGGTCAACCTATTTATCAGGCATAGCCTGGCCCACCCCAACCATCAGGCAAACCTGCTCAGCAAGGGAAACCTGGTGGCTCTCATCAGTCAGGTCAACCTGTTCAACCAGGACAACCTACACAACCTGTCAACCCTACTCAGTCGCCGCTCTATTCTATGCCACAACCGAATCCACCTGTGTGCCTGACTTATTCAGCTCAGTAGTGCCCTACTTACCAGCAGCCCGTTCGACCCCAAGGCGGTTATCACCCTCAAGGTCAATATCGACCGGTTTACAACTTGCCTCAAGGTTCTGCTTATTACCCTCAACAGCCAGGCTATACTTATACTCCGCAGCAAAATCCCCACGCTGATCAATCGGGGCCCACATATACTCAGAATCAGTATCCTAGTTATCAACCCCCGTATCCTGGTTTCCAACCGCCATATCAACAAAATTATCCAGCTTATACCCCTTATGGTCATAATCCTCAGGGAAAAAACTAATGGGGGCAGAATTATACTCAACGAGGGTGGACTATGGGTACGGGTCCTTATCGAGGACTTGCAATTCCTTTTAACCCTCAATTACCATTCCTTGCCACGTTGGAGTTTCTAGATGTGTCCAAATTGAAAAATGATCTAATTCTTCATAATCCTTATTGGCCTCTGGTCCCAACGAAGGTTCCTAGTGATTGTCCCAAGTTTGAGGGAAAGTCTGGAGAAGACCCCCAAGCACATGTCATGACATACCATTTGTGGTGTTCTTCTAATTCTTGGGTCAATGTCTCTATCCGACTTCGTCTTTTCCAGCGCACGCTCATTAGAGCTGCTGCTAAGTGGTACATCAAATTTCCTCGTGGCATCTTTCAAGATTTCAACACTCTTGCTATGGTGTTCCTGACTCATTTCCATTTGTCAGTTCGTTATGAAGCTGATACGCATCTCTTAACATCCTTGAAACAGGACTGGGCTACCCATATCTCGGACCACATTCATGGATGGAGAAGACATCATCGCCTAATAAAGTTCAAAATTCCCGATCAACTTCTTACTCATTGGTTCACTACCTCTTTTTTCAACCAGATTGTGAAGGATATCACCATGGGGGCATGTGTAACCGAGGAACAAGCCATCACTCGTGCCCAGTACCTTAATTTAGTGTACTCTCAATCGGGCACTTTGTATGATATCTTGACTGAAGCTCCATGGCCTGGGACCTCTAAATCACTGACTACCCCATCAGGTCAATGTCGTTCAGGCCAATCCTGCTGACAAGACCTCCAAAGGGAAAAATAAGGGCAAAGGCAAGGCCAAATTCGATGCCCCAAAACCATAATCATATAAACCTCATGTTGATGATGGTTCATAGTGAAAACCAAAGTATCCCTGCCTTATTTTTGAAGAGGATCACTACACTAAGGATTGTCCTCGACGATCCGAGGTTACTCAACTACTCAAAGGTGCTAGGGGAACTCTGACGGTCCTTAAAGAACCTTTCCCATCTCAGCAGACCCAGATGGTCGATCAATTGGCACCATCTGCGTCGTTCGGCTCTCAAGTTTTTATGATGAACAGTTTTGAACCCGTTTCCATCAGTACTTGGTCGAAATATTATGCCGGATCACGTTAGGTAGCCGGGAAGGAGGTCGTTGATGGTCCTCCTCCCCCACCTGCCTCTTGTCCCCTTGAAATTGAGAAGCCTAGTGTCGAACCTGTTATATGACCACCTTATAAAGGTGTTATTTGGAAGTCTTCCTATAATCCTAATGCCCGTGTTGCTCAACATTATGGTATTGTTGGGGATTTACATAGGCTCCGTCCATGATGTCCACATTGGAAGTCCTCCGGAGTTGTCCATATCAACAGAAATCGCTGTTATCTGTAATAGGTGGTATCGATCCTACCGATTCTAGTCTTCTCACTTTTGACTTAGAGAATTTCGTCCCCCGACTTCCACACCAGATTGCGCTTGTTATACAAGTCAGTATTAACGATCTCATCATCCATAGGGTCTTAGTGGATGAGGGTGCATCTACCTACGTTATGTCATTTTCTTGCTGGAAGGCTATTGGCTCTCCAACCCTTAATTTGTCACTCAATTCCCTTGAGGCATTCGATGGAAGGGATTCAAAACCCTTGGGTGTTATCGCCAGCTTACCGATCACATTACAAGGAAACATTGTCAACGTTGAAGTGGAAGTCGTTGATGCCAATGTCAACTATAATCTTCTACTTAGTCGCAGTTGGAATCACGCTATGTTGTGCATTCTGTCCACCCTCTTTCAACTTTTGAAGTTTCCGCATGAGGGAAAAATTATTATTGTTGATTAGTTGTCATTATTTTCCTCATCTTCTGAGAACAACATGCCATACATGGATCAAATTCCTAATCCCCTCGATAGCATAGGGCTGGGTCTTTTCAAAGATCCTGCTCTCATGGGTATTTTTCCCTTTCCACCAACAAATACCATTCAAGTCAATATGATCTCTCGGTCAGATGACCCTTGGATCATTCCTTCTCCTAAATAGGTTGATTCGTTTGGAGATTCGATGCCGCTTATTCCCATCGAGATCAATTATTGCGAGCTGACGGTTGCATCTAATTCTCCCCCCCTGAAGCTGCTCCTTTGAGCATGTCTCTCAATGTGTATTCTCAATCCCCCTGACTTGGCGATGCGGATTTTCTGGATCCTTTGAAAGAAGTGTTTCCATCCAATGATGATATCATGGAAACCATGTCTCTCCAGGATCTATCGTGGAGCAATGGGCATCATTGTTCCTCGTTTATGCCTTGCCTTGGGGCCATGTCTAACTATCTTGAGCGCTTCATGTCCCAAGTTCCTTCTCCGCCACTTCATATGCCCATTTTGACTCATGAAGTTTTTTCGGAAGGTAAATTGGGGAACATTACTCAAATGATGCTTATCGACATCTTTGTTAAACTGGGGATCGTCAAGAAAATCCATGTGGGAGTCATTTTTTCTTCCGAAGAATTCCAAGTGTACACTAGTCTCTTTCGCGAATTCCGCGATGTTTTTGTGTGGTCTTACAAAGAAATGCCTGGAATCGACCCTAGTATTGTGGTGCATGAGATTCCCACCTACCCAGGTGCGAAGCCTGTCCACTAGTGTCTTTGTCCCGTGCATCCTCGAAACGTTGCCGCTATCAAGGCTGAAGTTGAGAAACTTCTTAAAGCGGGTTTCATTTATCCAATTCCCCTGACTGAATGGGTTTCTAATATAGTTCCCGTGGATAAGAAACAGGGTGCCATTCATGTTTGTGTTGATTATAGTGGTATCAATTGGGCCTATCCTAAGGATAATTATCCCACTCCTTTATCGGTCATATCATTGATGATTGTGCAGGAAGTGAAATTTTCTCCCTTATTTACGGTTTCTCTGGCTATAACCAGATTAACATTCTCCCTTCGGATCAACACAAGACCTCTTTTATTTTCCCATGGGGAACATTCACATAGGAAACTCCCGTTTGGCTTAAAGAATGCTAGGGCTACGTTCCAGCGTGCCATGTCCTATGCTTTTCACGATATTCAACATATTGTCCAACCATACATGGATGACCTTCCGGCTCATTTAGCTATGCGAAAAGACCACCCGGAACATCTTAGTCAAATATTTCATTGTTGTAGATGCTACAATATTAGGCTCAACCCATACAAGTGTGTCTTCTCCATCGACTCCGGTAGACTCTTAGGGTTTATCGTGTCTAAAGATGGAATTCACCTTGACCCCCTTAAGGTTGAGGCTATTGTCAATATCCCCTCCCCATCCTTGTTACATCAACTCTAGAGTCTCCAAGGGAAAGCTAATTTTCTGCGTCGTTTCATCCCGAACTACGCTGAAGTAGCCAAAGGATTTACACGACTTCCAAAGAAGGACGTCCCTTTCTATTGGGATGAGATTGCCCCATAGTCTTTTGATAGACTTAAGATGTTGCTTGTCAACGCTCTGCTATTGCGTCCTCTGAATTACCATCATGATTTCACCCTCTACCTAGCTACCGCCTTTAACACGATCGCCATGGTATTGGTCCAAGATGATGATGAAGGTAACGAACATGTCATTTACTACCTGTCTCGGAACCTTATAAACCCTAAAACACGTTAGGCACATGTCGAGAAGTTAGCATTAGCTGCGGTCCAGGCCATCCAACGTTTTTTTCATTACATTATTTTACGCACAGTGATCGTGATTTCTGACTGTAACCCCATGAATTATATTTTGTCATGGCAGTTGCTAGGGGGAAAATAATCGAAGTGGATTGTCATCCTCCAAGAGTTTGATTTGGAGTTCACTACGGCTAAACCAAAGAAATCACTTGTGTTTGCTGATTTAATTTGTTCTCTCCCTACTGACTTTGCTCCTTCTTGCTCTGAAGATCATATACCGGATGAAACTCTCTTCTTGATCAGCACCCTCGACCCGTGGTATGGTGATATCATCATGTACCTCCAAACATCTACTTTCAGGTCTGAGCTAACGAAAGATGCCCGAAGCCTCATTCGACATAAATCCCAACCTTATCGCATCATTGGAGATACCCTCTATCATGTTAGAGTTGATTCTGTACTCCACCGATGCCTGACCCCTGAGGAAGTGGAAAAGGTTTTAAATGACTACCATAGTGGTGCCTGTGGTGGTCACATGTCTGGTTATGCCACTGCACAAAATATCCATCATGTTGGCTACTTCTGGCCGTCTATTTTTAAATATTGCATTGTTGCAGTACGTAAATTTCATGCGTGCCAGATTTATCAACACAAGATGCATGCGCCGCCTGCTCCACTACACCTTATCGTTACCGTTGGCCCTTTTGCCAAATTCTGCATAGATTTTATGACGTGTAACCCTCATTCGGCTAGGGTGCATGCCTATATCATCGTTGTCGTTGATTACTTTACGAAATGGGCCGAAGCAATGCCCGCACTGGCTGCGGATGGTAAGACAGTGGCATAGTTCATATTCAATCACGTTATTTCTCAGTTCGGTGTCCCTCAAGTCATCATCACTGATCATGGTTCCCATTTTTGGGATTACATGATGGCATAACTGACATCTAAGTTGGGTTTGCATCACAACAGCTCAACAACTTACTATCCCCAAGCTAATGGCCAAGTTGAAGCTGTGAACAAGGTCCTTCTTACGATGCTTCAATGAACAATCGGGATCCACAAATTGAACTAGCATCTCATGTTGTTCTCAGCTCTCTATGCTTACCGAACATCGATAAAAAATGCAACCAGGATTACACCATTTCAATTTTTATATGGTCTGGAAGCCACGCTTCCAATTGAATGTGAAATCCCTTCACTTAAGTTAGCTGTGGAATTACTGACTGATACTTCGCCTGAAGAAGAAAATCTCCTCTATTTAGAGAGATTGGACAAAACTCATTGCTTAGCTGCCTTGGTCATCGAAGCACAGAAGAAGCGAGTCAAAGCCCATTTTAAGCAATTAGTTTCTCCTCATTCTTTCATTGAAGGCGATCTCGTTCTTATATATGACCAAGCTCATGATAAGCTGGGGGCAGGAAAATTCCAACCCATGTGGCATGGGCCCTACATCGTTAAACGTGTGTTGCAGAATGGGGCTTATGAGCTCATTGAATATGAAGGGTGTCCTTTATCGTAGCCCAGAAATTGGTTGTATCTGAAAAAATATTATGCATGAATTATTCATTCTTGATATATGTACATAGGTGATTGTTTTCATTTTGTGTGCATGCTTTGGTGTGATGTGTTTTGTGAGAATTTTCTACTTATTTGGGTCTTGTTTGCTATGCAGATGTATATTTCCCCTTATGTCGGTTTCGCGGATGGTGCCTCCCGCAGTAGTAGGAACTTCTCTTCGGCAGCCTAGGTAATTTATGATCCTGATGGTGAGTTGATTAACTTACAAGGTATTTGTATGGGACCAACTACAAACAATGTCGCTGAATATAGTGTAGTTTTGGAACTATTAACCGAGGCAGTCAACCTCGGCATATGCACATTGCTTGTTAAGTTGGATTCACAACTTATTGTTCTTCAACTCAATGGTCATTATTCGGTTCAAAACCATGCATTTTGAGATTGTATTTGTGTATTCATTTACTTGAATGACATTTTTATTTCATTACATATTAACATATACCAAGATGAATGAATACATTAACAAATGCAATAGCTAACATGGTGTTGGATAGACATTTGTGAAATTTATAAAATCATCATCATATGTACATAGACCCATGTAGAAAATATATATATATATATATATATATATATATATATATATATATATATCATTTGTTTACAAGCCGTGTGCATCATAAAACCCACAAAAAATAATATATGTCTGTTTCGGGTATATTATGAGACAACATGTCTCTCAAAAATATGCAGAAGTAAAGCCTAATGCCTAGTCGGCATGGTGCTCATGATAACACATCACCTCCCATACTAATCGCCTTAGCAAGCGGTGGATATGGTTGGGCACTCCCACAGTGTGCCTCTGATAGGCTCGGGGTACGTCATCAAAACGCGCATAATCAGGGACCCCACGAGTGATTCCCTCCAAGTTTTGTACTAGCTCCTCGTCGATGCCCTCGCCCTGAGGGTAAAATTCGCGAGGAGTCTGCCTCGCTATGGGAGACATGCCTGTGGGACGTTCTGGGCCAACATCTGCATTCATATAAAATTAGCTGTCAGAACATGCATATATACTAAAAAAAAAATTATAAACTTATGAAAATAAAAAATGAGTCTTACCAAGTTCTTCTTCCCAATCCTCTCCCTCTAGGAGTGGGAGGTCTGGGTCTCTGGTAAAATTGGTGCCAGCGTAGGGCCAATCCTCCACTACTATTAGCTATCGTCAGAGCCAATAAAAAATCTCTAGCCTCCAGGACATCTGCTGGCCACCCCCTACTCTAGGCATCAGTGCCGCCCATCGGGCCATTCATGGCTCTCTTCAGTGGTGGCTCCAGGATTATAGCCTCCTGGTGCTGAAATATGGGTAATCGTTCCAGGAAGAACAATACCAGAATAGACCCATACCCAAAGTGCTTTATTTTGGTCTTCTTGCATTTGGTGAGCTGCCATCTGATGTTCATGGTCACAGCCTCGACCCAGTCGAAGATAGTCGGGTTCATACACTCCGAAGAAAGAAGTAGCTGCGTCTTTGTGGCCTCGTGCAGTGCCTGTGATCCTGCATCCCGTGTAATGGTGTGTAGAATTACTCTCAGTGCTAGATCGGGGATGGTCTGAATGTCCACTTTCCTGCTCCCTGATCCTTTGCGTGCCCCTCGGCACACCCTGTTCATGACCATTGTCATGCTTTCTCCTGAAGGCCTGGTACCGGTCAGAATAGGGACTAGACCCCTCCGTGACAGTCCAGTGATGAAATATACATATGATACTTCAAGCTCAAGCTCTTGGTCTCGAAGTTCGAATTTCTCCTCATCCTCATCCCAAATACTGATGAGATACTACAGTAATTCGGGCTGAGCTTGGATACATGGCATCAGAAAGAAATTTTTTAGCTCGCAATTCTGAAGAGCATTCATGCATTGCTCGTTTTCCATTGCTTGTTCATCTTCTTCACTATGTTCTCTCTCTTTCCATTAGATAACCATCTTTTTCTCTTGATACCTGCATCAATCAATCATGGGAACATTGTAAGCCCCCTTGGGTATTCAAATTTACATTCCATTGGTTGCATCTTTTGGGAATTGAATGCGGATTTTGAGTTGCGCCGTTGGCGCAACTTTTTTGCTAATAGCCACGCCAACTGGCACGAACCCTTTGTAAAATAGGGCGGATTGGCGTGGGTCTGTGCTCGAAACCTGCACCAACCGCGGAGCCCTAAAATTTAAAAATCCTCCCCTAAGGGACCTCAAATAATAATAAAATGCAGTAAAATATAACTTAAAAGATGGCAAAAGAGGTCAGCTCTTACCTGAACCGGATGGAATTCGATTTGGTTCACTGGATTGATCACACTCGTCACCTGAAGATCGAAGCCGAAATGGGTCACTGTTGCTCTGCAAAGAGGTAAAAGTGAAAAGTAAATATTTTTTTACCACTGTTGGTCTTTTATAACTTTTCAAAGTCCTAAAATAGGTTTTATAACATATTTTTTGGTGTATTTTCATATTATTTTCATGGAATATGTTTTACATGCGTCTTTTTGTGCAGAAACAGGTTTTTCACATGGTTTTAACAAAGAGACGAGTTTTATTTTATACTTTTTGAAACTCGGTAAAAACACGAAAAAGTCACTACTGGAGTCACCTTTCAACTATTTTCTGACTCTCTAAAACTGAAAAGATTACCGATTCGCTTGTTGTTTTGAGCTCATTAAATTGGATGTGAAGCGATATCTACCCAGTATACATTTACCCCTTTTTCAGGCTGGGATAGATTATTTACGAAAAAGGAATACCCTAGCCTGTCGTGACTTGGAGGTTTTCTCAGACATAGTTTTCTACCTTTTCGGATCTGAGGAACTATTTACGAAAAGGAACTATTGGAGATTTATTTTCTGCCTTCTTTTCAGAATATCTAAATATGAAAAGATGTCGAGTTCTTCCTTTTTCAGATTCGTTAAGAACTGATGACATTGGACTCCGTCACAATAACGTTACTCGAGTTTCTCCTTCCTAGGGCTCGTAAAATGTACTAGGTTTTATTTGTCTGAAGGATAAACTTACATCGCAAGCACATGCTATCCCCTTCAAGCTTGTTTTAAAAAATAATTGGGGCACTCGCCAGAAATGGTGGGGGAAAATAGAACCAAAATCATAGTCGTATTGGCAGTATGTCGCTCTTGAACATGGCACTTATCTGCATTCGTGTCGGGTTGGGAACATCTCATCTCATTATCTTCTTGCCACCATGGGTTTGGGTAATCTATTTTGACCGCTCATCTACTCTTTTCCACATCACCATGACCTCAGATCCCTTGATGTCAAATACTGCCAAATCTAGTGTCGTGTCGCTGATATGTTCAAGAGAAGTTGGCCTCTGCAGTTTTCAACCTCCCTCTGATTCTCTGTTGGTCTTGATTCACAAACATAATTTTCCTCTGTCTCATGTCGATGATGTGGGAAACATTATGGCCCACCTTTGATCAAGGTCACTTCCTGTCGACTCCAGATCATTATCCAGGGAGTTGATCTAGAGACTCCCTTTAGGTACCTTGGAGCCTGCATGCCTCAATCACTGTTCACACAAGATCACTGTTCACATTCTGCGGATTGTACCTATTGTACTTTGAGAACCATTTTCATTATTGGTGGTTTCTCTCGCATCTGTTAACAATTTTCATCATTGGCTAGTAATCAGACGATGTTCTTGCATGTTCTACTTCAGCTCACATATTCGCATGCTCGAACTTGTACTTTGTTCGGTTGAGATGGTGTGCAAGACCCTGGATTTTGTCTAATGAAATCTAGGCTGCGGGTTCTTTGTGGATTATTATGACTTATTACATGAATCTTTTTATTGGATGGTTGCGACCATACCTGATTCTACTTGTTGATCCTTATTTTTCTAGATGGTTGCGTCCATACCTTGGATCTCGGTTTTTGTACACTTTATTATGGATGGTTGCACCCATACCACATATCATGTATTAGATATATCAGTTGTATTTGTACACATAGGTCTTCTGATGGTAGTGTTTTCAGTTGAACGCGTTCTCATAAAGCATTTCACCCCTCCCTCTCTCTCGGACCTCATGCTTTAGGGGGCATTTGTTACACAACATTTTGTCACCGTCCCTGCAATCCCTCGTCTCATACATTGGAGGACTATTCCCATGATCTGTGAATAGTAAAATGTCCTAAAAAAACCTTGATGGAATCTTTCTACATAAGGGCAAGAATTCTCCTTGAGAACATTTCCTCAGAAAATCACTAAAAACATATGTTTGGGCATTGGTGCGAGCAGCCAGTTCATCACTTGCACCGACCTAGGAAATTTTCACTAAGTCCACGCCACCTGGCACTCTATCCCAATGTATTTCCTGTTCCAAGCCTATTTGGGAATGTTTTTTAAAAATAAAAGGCGGAAGTTTGGTTCTAACAACTTCAGAACGAATCATCAAAAATAGGTTGGGTTGTTTGGCTCCGGATCTCCCTGTTTAGGAATTGGTTTTCCACCTCTCATGGAACCTTCCTAAGAGATAGGACTCTCCCCCATGATTATAGGGATCCTAACCTCTCCTTATCCATCTATAAAAGCTTGCCCTATCTATTTGCAACCTAGCTTAACATTTGGGAAGAAAACTATAGCTAAGTGACTATTAAGAGCAGAGCTAAGGAGAACCCCGTAAGTGTTAGGTCCCTATATCACTAGTATAGTCCCTTATTATTGTTAGTGTAAACCCCTTATTGTTATTATTGTACCCTTGTAACCCCCATTTTGTTATTATTGTGCCCTTAAATTATTATTGTTAGCTCAGCTAGGATTACATTGTGGCCCACTAGGATTACATTATGGCCCCATGGACTCCTATATATAGAAAGGAGGTTTTGTGTATTGTATCATCCAAGAATTGTTCATTTATGTAATGTATTGGAGTTTGCCCCCTCGAAGTGGCTTATTTCTAAGGCGTTGATATCTCTTTTCTTCTATTTTTGGAGCTGGTTACACAACATTTGGTATCAGAGCTTTGGATTCTAGGGTTTCGCTGCTCCAAAAAGGTCATCGTGGAATTGTCGCTATAAATTTTTTTCTACGAAGTTTCAGAAGCTGAAATTTTTATGGTGCAAAGCCGAAATCCTGAGGAATATTGTCTAAAAATTTCAGAGCTTGGTTCGCAATATTTTTGGAGATATGATCTGTGGGAGTTAGGTATTTTTTTTCAGGATCCTAAACAGGGCATCGTGGCATTTGCGCTATAAACTGTTTTCTACGAAGGTTCAGAATCTAAAATTCGTAAGGTGAAAAGCTAAAATCCTGAGGAAAGTTGTCAAAACATTTCAGATCTTGGTTCACAATATTTTTGGAGATATGATTTGTGGAAGGTAGTGATTTTTCAGGCTCCTAAATTTCATCTCAAAGAGGTGATCGTGGGAAAAGTTCAATAACTCTCTTTCTGGGCATCGGATTGGAGTTCCGTAAAAAGTGGTCGCAAGAAAACAGATTTTAGGTTCTTGGCTATCAATTTCAGAGACAAAGGAAAAAACAGTGACACGTGACAAGTCGTACAAGTTCGCTCTACTGAACCAGTCCATGATTAGGTCATTGTGGGAGATTGGACACAACTTTGTCTTGGAGAATCCAAATCAGGTTAGACCTATGGAATTCAAAAGATAATTCATAGGGCTACGTCATTGTTGAATTTCAGATATAGAAGAGCTGAAATCACAGAGATAATACAATTTCAATATTGAGCTCCTCAAAAGCAAGTAAAATGTGTGTATTTTGTTTTTGAATTGCATAATTCTTGTTTGAAGAATCAAGTTGAATTGATTACAAGGGCATATTGTAGAATAGATATCAGTATTGGATTATAAAATGGCCCCAAAAAATAATTCAACACCCATTAAGCCTTTGGAAAGCTCTACTATGACTCATGAAGACGAAGAATTGCAACATGATCTATCAAAATTACAAGAGCAAGTGCAACAAATTTCACTCTCGCAAAGAGAAACAAAAAATGAAATGGAAGTTTTGAAGAAAGGCATGGAAGCTAAGATGGATGGTGTGTAAGCTAAGATGGATGGCGTGGAAGCTAATATGGATGGCATGGAGGCTGGCATGGAATCTAAGATGGATGACATGGAAGCTAAGATCGATGAGAAAATGGAAAACATGAAGAATTTTCTAAAAGAAGACATGGAAGGTTTGACAAAGTTCATACAAGAAAGGTTTCCTAATGGTGAAAAGATAGTAGAAGAACCTCATGATGAGAACAAAATAAATGTTAATTGTGATTTCATAAACTCTAATGTTGGCGGGAAGAACCACCATATTCCAAAGATGGATATGAGGAAGTTTTATGGAAAGGATCCTGTAACATGGATACTACGGATGGAGCAATATTTTGATCTCCATAACGTGCAAAACACACAAAAGGTACGCATTGCAACTTTACATTTAGAACAAAATACATTTGTATGGTATCAATGGCTTTGCTCCCGTAAAAAAATTGTCACTTGGTCAATTTTTACGGAGAAAATGATAGCACATTATGAGGATACAAAGAGCAACACCTTCTTTACCCAATTGATAAATCTCAAACAAAAGGGTTTAGTGGGGCAGCACATTGAGGACTTCCAAAAATTGAATATAAGGGTAAGTGATCTTACAGAGGAACACAGGATTGATCTCTTCCTAGGCACTTTAAAGGATAACATCCAACATGAAGTTCGCGTTTTGGAACCTGATTCATTGGAGAAGGCATTTAGGTTGGCAAGAAAAGTTGAATGTAAAATTATGGCGACAGGGAAGCCTACCACTCAATTCTATAAAGAAGGAAGTGTTGCTACGCCTAGATTTCCACAACCTACAAGGTTGACACCACAACAATTGGAAGAAAAAAGAGCAAAAGGGCTTTGCTACATTTGTGATAGAAAATACACTAAAGGTCATAAGTGTGCCGAGAAGAAATTATTTTACATAGATTGTGAAGAGGAAGAAGAAAATGAACAAGAAGAGGATATACACCAGGAACCATCCCTAGAAGAGGAAGAAATGAATGCGGCCATATCTTGTAATGCGCTGGCAGGAATTACCACTCCTCAAACTCTCAAGATAGAAGGAAAAATCAAGAAGAAAAAGGTAATAGTGTTGATTGATTCAGGTAGCACCCATAATTTTATTCATTGTAAGGTAGCTAAGGAATTAAATTGTTTCCTATACCCAGCACCAGAATGTCAAGTGATGGTTGCAAATGGAGGAACTATAAATTGCTCTGGAAAATGCCATAATATCAAGCTAACCATGGGGGAATATGTATTGACTAGTCCAATGCTTTCCATTCCTATAGGAGGTGCTGATGTTGTACTAGGAGTACAATGGTTACAATCTCTGGGGATGGTAGCTTTTAATTTTCAAGAACTTTTCTTGAAATTTTTTTCAGAAGGAAAGGAAGTCGAATTACGGGGTATTGAAGGGAAGCCGGGAAGGATAATAAGCTCTAATGTCATGAAAAATCTTCTAAATAAAGAACAACGAGGCGTAATTGCACAATTATGCTCACTAGAAGTTCCGACATCAAAATCATCTATTTCTGCAGATCTCCAACAAGTCTTGGACAATCATTCCAAGGTGTTTGAAACTCCCAAGGACTCCCACCTATTCATGATCATGATCATGCTATTCATTTGATTCCAGGAAGTGTTCCTCCAAACATCAGGCCTTATAGATATCCTTACTTCCAAAAGAGCGAAATTGAACGTATGATTGCGGAAATGTTAGAGGCGGGTATAATTCAACCTAGTCAAAGTTCTTTCTCTGCTCCTGTAGTTTTGGTACACAAGAAGGATGGATCATGGCGAATGTGTCCGGATTATAGGGAGCTCAATAAGCTCACCATTAAAGACAAATTTCCCATTCCTGTGATTGATGATTATTGGATGAATTACATGGAGCAATTTATTTTACCAAGTTGGATCTTCGTTCAGGATATCATCAAATTAGAATGAAGACTGAAGATATTCCAAAAACAGCATTTCGAACTCATGAGGGTCATTATGAATTTTTGGTCATGCTTTTTGGCCTTACCAATGCACCTTCTACATTTCAAGGGTTGATGAATTCCATTCTCAAACCCTTCCTTAGAAAATTTGTGCTAGTATTTTTTGATGATATACTAATCTACAGCAGGTCTTGGAAGGATCATGTTGAACATGTTGACGAGGTGCTCAAACTATTGCAGGAGAAAAAATTATATGCAAAAAAATCCAAATGTTTCTTTGGAGTACAAGAGGTGGAATATCTGGGTCATATTATATCTCACGAGGGTGTTAAAGTAGACCCTAACAAAATTAAAGCCATTAAGGAATGGAAAGTCCCCACAACCATAAAGCAGTTGCGAGGATCTCTCGGGTTAACAGGGTATTATCGCAAGTTTGTTAAGAATTATGGGAGAATAGCAGCACCTCTAACAACATTATTGAAGAAAGATGCATTTTCATGGACTCCTGAAGCAACTAAGGCCTTTGAACGTCTTAAAGAGGCAATGTGCCTAGCACCGGTCTTAGCTACACCAGACTTCACAAAAGCCTTTATTGTGGAATGTGATGCCTCAGGAAATGGAATTGGTGCAGTTTTAATGCAGGAAGGAAGACCCATTGCTTTTGAAAGTCGTCCAATCAAAGGAAAGTATTTACTGAAACCTATTTATGAGAAGGAAATGTTAGCAATACTACATGCACTAAAGAAATGGCGAACTTACCTAATGGGAAGACACTTCAAGGTAAAAACTGATCATGATAGTCTTAAACACTTTTTGGAACAAAGACTATCTTCAGAAGAGCAGCAAAAATGGGTCACAAAGATGTTGGGTTATGACTTTGAAATAATCTACAAAAAAGGAAAGCTTAATGTTGTTGCAGATGCACTCTCAAGAAAGAATGAAGAGGTGGAAGCATTGCTTTGTGCCATCCAACCAGATTGGATAACCGAAGCAAGAGATGAATGGAAGAAGGAAAAAGATGTATGGACACTCATTCAAAAGTTGCAGCAAGATCCTAGTACATCTGATACATTTAGTTAGAAAAATGATTCCTTATGGTACAAAGATCGCTTATATCTTTTTAAGAATTCCCAACTAAAACAAAAGATTCTTCTGGAATTGCACACTTCTCCTTTAGGAGGACACTCAGGATTTTTAAAAACTTACCACAGGGTGAAGAAAGAATTTTTTTGGGATGGCCTTAAATCTTATATTCAAAAATTTGTGGCGGAATGTTTGGTTTGCCAGCAGAATAAAGTGGAAACAATTAAGACCCCAGGACTTCTACAACCTTTATCCATTCCAAGTCAACGTTGGGAGGAGATTTCAATGGATTTTATCACGGGTTTACCTAAGTCCGAAGGAAATAATGTCATCATGGTGGTAGTTGATAGACTTACCAAGTATGCACACTTTTGTGCATTATCTCATCCATTTAAAGCAAGTACAGTTGCTACTACATTTATGGACAGAATTCAAAAGCTACATAGAAGCCCAAGGGTTATTGTGAGCGACAGAGATCCCATTTTTACTGGAAATTTTTGGACAGAGTTATTTTCTTGTTTGGGTACTCAATTAGCTCATAGCTCATCTTATTATCCTCAATCTGATGGTCAAACTGAGATAGTAAATAAATGTTTGGAAGGATATCTTCGTTGTTTTGTATCTGATAAACAAACACAATGGGTCAAGTGGTTACCTCTTGCTAAATGGTGGTATAACACTTCTTTCCATACTGCAGCAAAAATGACCCCATTTATGGCACTTTATGGATATCATCCACCATCCATCACATCATCTTTAAGGGAAAATTCGAAGGTTCAAGCGGTGGAAGATCACATCGAGCATCAGCAAGAAGTTCTCCAACTCTTAAAGGATAACCTGAATTTGGCACAAAATCGAATGAAACAACAGGCAGATCAACATTGTAGCGAGAGAAGTTTTGATGTAGGAGATTGGGTATTTTTACGGCTACAACCATACAAACAAATGTCCCTCAAGCAAGTAAAGAAGGATAATAAATTATCCCCAAAGTACTATGGTCCTTACAAGGTGTTGCAAAAGATTGGTACTATGGCATACAAATTGGAGCTTCCTGCTTCTTCGCGAGTACATCCAGTTTTCCATGTTTCATGCTTAAAGAAGGTTATAGGTGAAAATCTTCCAGTTCAAACAATATTGCCGGAACTTGATGAGGAAGGAAAAATAATATTGGAACCTGAAGTGGTCATGGAAACAAGAACTCGACAGCTACGGAATCGATCAATTTCAGAGTATCTCATCAAGTGGAAGAACTTACCCACTGAAGATTCTACATGGGAGGATGAGAAATTTATACAGAAGCACCCAGAGCTACTCAAGCGTTGAGGACAACACTTTTTTGAAGGAGAGGGGCATGTTAGGTCCCTATATTACTAGTATAGTCCCTTATTGTTAGTGTAACCCCCTTATTGTTATTATTGTACCCTTGTAACCCCCATTTTGTTATTATTGTGCCCTTAAATTATTATTGTTAGGTCGGCTAGGATTACATTGTGGCCCACTAGGATTAAATTATGGCCCCATGGACTCCTATATATAGAAAGGAGGTTTTGTGTATTGTATCATCCAAGAATTGTTCATTTATGTAATGTATTGGAGGTTTTCCCCTCGAAGTGGCTTATTTCTAAGGCGTTGATATCTCTTTTCTTCTATTTTTGGAGCTGGTTACACAACAGTAAGAGAGAGAGCCTTGTCCAAATTCCTGAAAAGCTTTGTGAGACACGCTCTGCTGGAAGCCCTACCGAAGGAATAATGCGATGTTAGAACTCGATTGTAATCTTTCTTTCATATTTTAATATATGCTCAACTATGTTATTGGTTCCAACGTTGTATTGCTTATTCGTGTAATGCAATTTGATTCAATATTTTGTGACTAATTGATAGTTACATGTTTGAATTATTATGTTGTATGTCGTTGCTTTTTTCTGCATATGTACAGGTGACCGGATGTGGTGAGAAAAATGATTGTGATCTATCAAGCTACGAACATAAGCAGTACTTCTTCTTCGACAACAACAGCGTAGGACTTGAGGTATGCTATCCATCGTAGCTTTGTCTTTTGTAACTAGGAATCGATATCATAGCGTGTTTTTTGTTGTTGCTAGACCCACTCTTGGGCTAGTGGGATCACCTCTGTCCACAGAGGGGATTTACCTCTCCAAAAAAGGTGTGGCTATTAGACCGTGGTTGCAATAAACACATGACAGGAAACAAGAATTTAGTTGCAAATTTGGATCAATCCATGAAGACAGAGGTAAATTTGGGGAATGACAAGACTATGGATGTAGATGGAAAAGGAGTGGTCAACATTCTGACCAAGCATGGGGAGCGAAAGATAATCTCATAGGTATATTATGTTCCTGGTCTTAAACATAGTTTGATAAGTGTTGATCAATTGATGCAGAAAGGATACAGAGTTATCTTTCAGGGGAAAGAGTGTGTTATTTATGACAAACCCCCAAGCAAGCATCTAATAGAAAAGGTGCATATGACGAGGAATAGGCTCTTTCCTCTAATTATAAGCTACAACGATCAGGTTAGTTCTTTGACAGTTTCATGTTCTAATGATTATTGGTTATGGCATTTTTGGTTTGGACACTTGTATTTTTCCAATTTAAGATTGTTGCAGCAAACACAAATGGTCAGAGGATTACCTCCCATCAAATAACCTGCTAGTACTTGTGAGTTTTGCATCTTGGGAAAAAAAAAGTGTGAAATTTTTCTGAAGGGAATTTCATAGAGAGAAATGAAACCACTTGAGTTGGTGCATACAGACTTGTGTGGACCTATGAGGAAACAATCGATTGGTGGAATTTGTTACTTCCTCACTTTTATTGATGACTATAACAGAAATATTTGGGTTTATTTTTTGATGCAAACGTCTGAAATTTTTGCAAAGTTCAAAGAGTTCAAAGCCTTAGTGGAGAACCAAAGTGATAGACAAATCAAGGTATTGAGATTAGATTATGGTGGAGAATATGATTCGAAGGCATTCCATGAGTACTGCAAACAACATGGAATCAGAAGATAGTTTACAGCCAGATACACACTGCAACATAATGGTGTAGCAGAGAGAAAGAACAGAACAATCATGAACATGAAAAAGGGCATGTTTAAAACAAGAAACTTGTCTAATAAGTATTGGGAAGAATTAGTTGCATGTGATTTTTATGTGATAAAAAAATCACCTACAAAGAGTGTGATGAATAGAGTTCCAAAAGAAGCATGGTCAAGTATGTCATGCAATGTATCTTATTTCAAAGTTTTTGAATGTGTAGTCTATGCCCATGTGCCTAAGAATATAAGAGGAAATTTGGATGATCAAAGTGAAAAATGCATATTTGTTGGTTATAGTGAGCAGTCAAAAGCTTACAAATTGTATAACCTTGTCACCAAGAAGAAAATAATTAGCAGAGTTTTTGTGTTAAAAAAAAAAGAGTCATGGAATGGGACTATAGACAAAACAATTAATGTACAAGCACCACTGATGGAGGAGGAGGATGTAGCAGAAAAGGAGCAACAAGGACCAAAAGAGAAAACACCAAATAGAGTCACACCAACAAGGACTCCAAGATTTTCATAGCATCATGGATCTTCAAGCAGATCAACACACCAGAATTGTCCAAGCAGCCAATCAGGTGATGGATCAAGCAATGGTAAGAGAAATATGAGAATTCTGAAAGATATTTATGATGATTTAGATGTTAGTTAAAATTTTGCATTGTTGTCATTCCAACTTTCTTTGTTTGAAGAATCAATCAAAGATGAAAATTGGGTGCAAGCCATGGATGAATAAATTGAAGCTATTGAAAAGAATGATAAATGGGATTTGGTTAATTTTCCAAAGGATAAAAAGCTCATTGGTGTGAAGTGGGTGTACAAGACTAAGTTAAACGATAAAGGTGAAAATGATAGATTTAAAGCAATACTTGTAGAAAAAGGATTCTCACAACAACTAGGAATAGAATTTGGAGAAACATTTGCTCCAGTAGCCAGATTGGATATTGTAAGAGAAGTTCTAGCCACAACAGCTCAGAACAAGTGGAAATTATATCAGATGGATGCCAAATTAGCCTTCTTGAATGGAATTCTAGAAGAAGAAATTTATGTGAAGCAGCGTCCAGGTTATGAAGTTGAAGGTAAAGAAGATAAATTTTACAGGTTGAAGAAAACACTCTGTGGACTGAAGCAAGCACCTAGAGCATGGTCTAGCAGAATCAACAGTTACAAGATTAAGAATGGATTTTGCAGAAGCAACATTAAGCCTACCTTGTACACAAACGTAAATGAGCATGGAAATATTTTTATTATTTGCTTATATGTTGATGACATGTTTTTTATTAGTGATATTGAGTTAAATGAATGTAAAGAAACCATGATGAAAGAATTTTAGATGACAAATCTTGGTCTCATGAAATATTTTCTTGGCATTGAAGTTGAGCAATGTGAAAATGGAATTTCTATTTGACAAAATAAATATGCTAGAGTGTCGTTGAAAATATTTAAGATGGATAATTTCAAACCTGTACCTACACCAGTTGCAACAGGTACAAAGTTAAGTAAGGATGATGAAGGATCATATGTCAATCCAACTCTATTCAAAAGATTGGTTGGTAACCTCATGTATCTCACAACTACAAGACCAGATATTATGCAAGGAGTGAGTTTTATTTCTAGATTTATGGAGACTCCAAAAGACACACATTGGAGTGCAGGAAAAATAATTCTAAGATATATAGCAGGAACTAGAGATTGTGGCATAATGTATGCAAGTATAGGAAAGAAATATTTGATTGGATTTACAGATAGTGATTTTACAGATAGTTTGAATGATAGGAAGAACACATCTAGTTATGTGTTCCATATTGGTTTCGATGTGATTTCATGGGAATCTAAGAATAGCCTATTGTGACACTATCATCAACAGAAGAAGAATGTGTAGCAGGAACATCAACAGCATGCCAAGCAGTATCGTTAAGAAGTGTATTGGATGGACTCAAGAAGAAACAACAAGGATCAACACCAATATATTGTGACAACACCTCAACTATCGCACTGTCCAAGAATAGTGTGTTTCATCAAAAGAAAAAGCATATTGATACTAGATATCACTTTATTAGAGAACTTGTGAGCAATGGAGAAGTTCACTTGAAGCCTTGTAAATCTAGTGATCAACTGGTTGACATATTTACAAAGCCATTAGCAATAGATGTGTTTGAGTTTCACAAAAGAAACTTAGGTGTTGTAAGCCTAGCTTAGACATAGACCAGCAGGCATGTTTGAGTTTTCATAGGTTATGTTTAACGGTTGTAATTAAAGGGGAGTGTTAAAATAATTAACTAACTCCTGCATGAATATTTAGACAATTAGTTAAGTAGGCGTTGAGTAGTGTGATAGAGGAATTTGGTGAGTGAGTTAGAGATCCAGTTAAGTGAGCGTTGAGCAAGAGAGAGAGAGAGTGCTTGAATTTCATGTGATTTATAGAAGAGCCGGAGCTCGTGTGTGTTATTTTGTTTGAATTATTTGTGTTATTTGTGCCTTTACTCTTTTGCATTTCCAACATCAACAAGGACCTGTTCCGGGAACACCCACGATGTCTACAAATCTGTGGTTGTACTCTATTCCAAAGAAACACACATAAATCTTTGTTCACACGGCTTGTGCATCGTGCACGTTGCATGGCTTGCCCATCACATCATTCCGTCGGCTCACCCATCGCACCACCTCAAGCGCCCTCGTCTTCGCACCTACCCTCATCTTCATCTCGATCATGCATGTGGGATCCTTTGCGTCATGCGGCTTCCCATGCCCTCGTCCTCACCCTCGGTTGTGTTCTTCCACTTTGGCTACGTGTCTTCATTTGTTAGACCCTACCAACCTCTATTTTTTTTCCACTCTTCACCAAGGCATCAACCAAATTGACTCGGTCATGCTCTTTGTGGGTGCTCAAACTGTTGAGCTTGACATCATTACTCAATAATATTATATAAAACTTTAAAAATTTGAGTTTAAATTGTTTAACTTACAAAATTAAATTTCATTTATACATTTTAAATAATAAAAAATCACATTCCTTTTAAAAAATATTTTTGATAAATTACACCTCTAAATTTGAATAAGTACTAATGTAATGACCTCAAAATATAGTTTAAATAAAACATGAAAATAAGCGTAATCTGCAAAAGTAAAAATGGTCACTATTAATATCCTCTTCAACTTTATGGTGGGCATTTATTTCCTTATTCCACATTTTGTTTTAAATCAATGAACTCAAATAATCGTTTAAATAAAACATAAAAATAAGCCTAATATTTTTGTTTTAAATCGTTGAACTCAAAGAATGGTTTAAATAAAACATGAAAATAAGAGTAATCTACAAAAGTAAAAATGGTCACTTTTACATGAAAATAAGTGTAATCTACAAAAGTAAAAATGGTCACTATTACATGAAAATAAGGGTGATCTTTTTGTTTTAAATCGATGCACTCAAATAATTGTTTAAATAAAACATGAAAATAAGCGTAATCTACAAAAGTAAAAATGGTCACTATTGCATGAAAATAAGCGTAATTTTTTTGTTTTAAATCGGTGCACTCAAAGAATCGTTTAAATAAAAATATGAAAATAAGCGTAATCTAGAAAAGCAAAAATGGTCACTATTACATGAAAATAAGCGTAATCTAGAAAAGCAAAAATGGTCACTATTACATGAAAATAAGCGTAATCTACAAAAGTAAAAATGGTCACTATTACATGAAAATAAGCGTAATATTTTTGTTTTAAATCGATGCACTCAAAGAATCATTTAAATAAAACATGAAAATAAGCGTAATCTACAAAACCAAAAATGGTCACTATTACATGAAAATAAGTGTAATCTACAAAAGTAAAAATGGTCACTATTACATGAAAATAAGCGTAATCTTTTTGTTTTAAATTGATGAACTCGAAAAAACGTTTAAATAAAACATAAAGCATAATCTACAAAAGTAAAAATGGTCACTATTAATGTCTTCTTCAACTTAATGGTGGGAATTTATTTCCTAGTAAAAATGGTCACTATTAATGTCTTCTTCAACTTTATGGTGGGAATTTATTTCCTTATTCCACATTTTGTTTTAAATCGATGAAGTGCCACTCAACACAAGTAAGAATCTTTTTAATGTAGAATGGATAGTTTTACTAAAAACTAAAGCATGAACACCTAAACCAACATGAATCACTTTACCCTAGTGTAATTGCTGAACTTTTGGTGGGTGATTTTTTTTTTACTTGTGTTACTCTGGGGGTTGAAGTAATACAAAAGTGAACATTCCAAAACCACAACGAAATAAACTCTTTACCCAAAATAATCTCCAAGAATCGAACTTCCACGTGAAATAAACTCCTTACCCAAAATAATCTCCGAGAATCGAACTTCAGCCACACAAAATAAACTCTTTACCCAAATTCCATTACAACACAACTTGCCAACAATGAAATGGAATCTCTAATACCCTATCTTCTTCCTCTCCACTGCATTTTGTAGCTTTATACGAAAACATGATCTTCTCTGCAAGTTTAATCGTTGACTAGAAATTTTAAGGAGTATTAAGCACAAGTCTAATGGCCAAGTTCGCTACAACTTTATTATCACTTTCAATACCTATGAAAATGGCACCTATTCACATCATTTTTTTTTAATATATCTATTTATTCTATTTTTTATTTTTTTAGGTAAATATATCATAACTTAGTTGTTAAACCATTGGGCTGTTAACATGTTTCCATTCATCCAAAAAAAAACAAGCCTTATCCAAACAAAGCACAATGTTAAGACATACTGCGAAGCCTCATTTATCTTAATATTTTATATGCACATAGTTAAGAATATTTGAATATTTTTCTTATTATAAAATAGTTTATAAACACTCGAAAAATCTACTATAAATTTAATAAATTTATTTCAAAATATATATCTACTTATATATAAAAAGTTTCATTCTTTATCCCCAAAGGATAAGTCAGTTGGTCAAGTTCTCATTTCTAAATACTTTGGCAATTGGAATTAACCATGGAAAATTAGGCCATCTATAATTATTTGTTTTATTTGTTTGTAATACATAAGAGGGCAAAATTTCATTTAATATTAACAAATATTTTTTAACATTTTAAAATTGTGGTGTTATTAATTTTAATTTAAAATAGTGAGAGTTATAATTAGAATGCAGTCTAGCAGAATCATTTAAATTTAATATTATCCACATAACCCCACTTGAATTGAAAACATATATATATATATATATATATATATATATACACACACACACACACATTTAATCTCATCTAGTGTTGTAGAAAACTTTGCCCACTGAGACACGAATTATTTATATATGAATATATACACATGCATCTCCCCTAAGCCACTTTGTAATTTATATATAAATATACACAAACATCTCCCTTAAGCCACTTTGTAAAACACTTTGCTTCTAACATAGTTACCGATGAAATAGGTAACCTGACCTCAAAACGGAAACTCTAGCCCAAAAACTCTCAAAAAACATGAAAAAACACCCCCAAAAAAAAAAGTGTCTTCCAGAACGCACTTGTTTTTTTTTGAAGGTCAAATTTCAACATTTTCTAAAATTATGCTAAAAAAAAAATTGTTTGTTGAAAAAAGGATTGAAAAAACACCCAAAAAAAAAAGTGTGTCTTCCAGAACGCACTTCGTTTTTTTTTAAGGTCAAATTTCAACATTTTATAAAATTATGGTAAAAACAAAATTGTTTCTTGGAAAAAAGATTGAAAAAACACCCTCAAAACGAAATTAGTTGATGCTGGAATAACAAAAAAAAAAATTTGTGTCATACTTTTGGCATTTTTAAAAATAGAAGTAACATTTTTTAATTTTTAAAATTCAAACATTAAAAAAAAACCTAAAATTTAAGAAAAAAAAAAAATTAAAAAAATAAAAACATTTAAAAGCTTAAAATTTAAAAATATATGAAGATAAAAAAAATAAAAATAAAAACAAAGTAAAAATTTTAATTCAATCATTAAAAAAACCCTAAAATTTAAGGAAAAAAAAATAAAAAATAAACCAAAAAAAAATTATAATTAAAATTTAAAAAAATATAGAAATTAAAAAATAAAAATAAAAACAAAATAAAAATATTAAATTAAAAAAAAAAAAAACAAGTAAAAAAAGGAAGGAAATTAAAAAAATAAAATATAGAAATTAAATTTAAAAAAGAAAAAGAAAATGCTTATTAAATTTAAAAAAAGAAAAAAAAAATTTAAAACAAATAATTAAATTTAAGGAAATATATTAAATTTTAATAAATTTAAAAATTCAAAATTAAAAAAAAAAACACTATTCAAATTAAAAGGAAAAAAAAAAATTAATTAAAAATAAAAAATAAAAATAAAATACAATAAAAATATCAAATTTAAAACAATATATATTAAAAAAACAAATAAACTATAAAAAATAAATTAAATTTAAATTATAAAAATAAAATATATATATGAACTTAAATTAAAATAGGTATATACATCAAATTTTATTAAATTAAAAAAAAGAGAGGTTAATATTAAAATAACAAATTAAATTTAAAAGCAAAAATATTAAATTTTAATAAATAAATGAATAAACAAATAAATTTTGAAAGAAAAAATAAATTTTAAATATAAAAGAAAAAAATATATATATTGTTAAACGAAAACTTTAAAAACTTTAAAAATCAATTAAAAGTGGAAAATTGAAAAAAAAAAAGAGAAAAAAAATTAAATAAAAAAAAATTAAAAAAAAAAATAATTTAAAAAAATTAAGTTTCATTTTAAAAAAAATCTAATTTTAAATACACAATTTTAATTGAAATAAAAAATATAAAAAATTTACATAATTAACAAAAAAAAAAAAAAAAAAAAAGAGTAAAACATTTAAAAAACATATTAAATCGAAATAAATTAAAAAAAAATATAAAAAATTTATTAAATTTTATAAAATTATATTAAAAAACTAAAAGTAAAAGTTAATAACAATGAAAAATTATGAAATTAAAAAAAAAAAAAAAATCAATTAAATAAAAAAAATGGGCGAAATTTAATAAAAATTATTAAAAATAATAATAATAATAATAAATTTAAAACAAAAAATAAAAAAATTAAAAAAAAAAATCAATTAAAAAAAAAATTTAAAAAAAAAAAAATTTAAAAAAAAAAAATTTAAAAAAAATATCAATTAAAAAAAAATTAAAAAAAAAAAACAATTAAAAAAAAAATTTAAAAAAAAAATCAATTTAAAAAAAAAATTAAAAAAAAAACATTTAAAAAAAAAATCAATAAAAAAAAGTTATCTATTGGGGCGGCCCACCCGCTGGGCGGCGCCCCGGGGGCGGCCCAGCCGGCCTCCCGGGCCCCCGCGGGCGGAGGGCCGATTTTTTTTTTTAATTGATTTTTTTTTTTAAATTTTTTTTTTAATTGTTTTTTTTTTTTAAAATTTTTTTTTTTTAATTGATTTTTTTAAAAATTTTTTTTTAATTGTTTTTTTTTTTAAATTTTTTTTTTAATTGTTTCTTTTTAAATTTTTTTTTTTTTTTTTAAATTTGAAAAAATAAATTTTTTTTTTCAAAAAATATTTTTTTTTTTTAATTTAATATTTTTATTTGAAGTAAAATTCTTTTTTTTTTTTTTTATTTTAAATATATACTTACATCTATTTTTTATTTGATTTTATTTTTATTTTTTTATTTTTTTTTAATTTTTAATATTTTTATTTTAATTTGATTTAAAAAAAAATAAATTTGAATTTCAAAAAATTTAAAATTATTTTTTTAATTCAATTTTTTTATTTTAAATTCAATTTGTTTAATTTTTTTGATATTTAATATTATAGAATAATTTTTTTTTTTTAAATTTAAAATTTAAAATTTATTTATTAAAATTTTTAAATTTTAATTTAATTTAATTGTTTTTCTTATTTTTTTCGTTTATTTAGTTTTTCATTTTTAAAATCTATAAATGGTTTCACTAAAAAAAAAAAAAACACTAAATTTATGTATATTTGTTTTTTAATTATTTGCACGTGGTTTTTTTCATTTTTTTTGTTTTTTAATGATAGGTTTTTTTTTTTTTCTTTTTCTTTTTCAATTTTAATTGTTTTTTTTAATTTGTTTTTTTTGTAAATTTTAAAAGTTGTATTTTTTTCCTTATTATTATTATTATTTTTTAATTTATATTTTTAAATTTAAATTTTTTATTTTTTTTATTTTTTTTTCCTAAATTTTAATTTTGTAATTTTAATTATTTTAAATTTTTTTTAAATATATATATATTTTTAAATATATTGTTTTTTTTAATAAGTTCGAAAAAAAATGTTTTTGATTTTTTTTTTTTTTAAATTTTTTGGTGAATTTTTGTTTTTTTTCTTTAAATTATGTGTTTTTTTTCTTCAAATTTTGTCATTTCCTTTGATATAATTTTCAAATATTTTGTTTTTTTTTATTTATTTTTGTTTAAATTTTTTCTTTTTATGGGCTATTTTTGTTTTTTTTTACATTTTTATTGGTTTTTTTAACTGTTTTTATATATTTTTTTTAATCTAAGTTTGTGTTTTATTACATACATGAAAATCACCACTCTAAAAAAAAAAGGTTGATGCAGCATCAATACGTTTAAAAATTAGCATGAAAATCACTGCTCTAGAAAAAAAAGGTTGATGCAGCATCAATACGTTTCAAAATTAGCATGAAAATCACTGCTCTAAAAAAAAAAAGGTTGATGCAGCATCAATACGTTTCAAAATTAGCATGAAAATCACCACTCTAAAAAAAAAAAAAAAAAAAATTGATGCTGCATCAATACATTTAAAAATTAGCATGAAAATCACTAACATTTTAAAACAAATATTCAGACTTCATAAATAAAAATTTTAGAGTGTCAAAAATGTGCACCAAAAAAAAAAATGGTGATTCTGCATCACCACTTTTCAAAATCGGGTGCTTTTTATGCTACCAAAAAAAAGTAGGTAACATTGCGGTTACCTATTTCATCGGTAACATTGTTTTCTCTTGAGTTAAAAATCAACAACATAGTGTTATAGGTCAATTTGGGCATCATTCCCAATGACCTGGTTAACTGGGCATCATCTTCAGGACCAACGCATAGGGTATATCATCCCCTAACATATCAGTTTCTATATGCCCTAAGACAAAGAACAAGACAAATCAACCAAAATACTTTCATCTGCAAAGGTTTCCAAAGTTTGAAGTTTATAATATATCATATGAGATCTCACCAATGATGTCTCTAAAGGGACTAAGTGCGCTGCATATGTAGGTAGTCGCTCTATGCAAGGCTGCTCTGCAAAGCACATCCCAACATTCATGCGTGTGTTGGTCACATTGGGAGTGAAATTCTCATTATTCTGGAATTTCCACTTGGCCAGTGCCTTCTAGAAGAGTTCACATTTGTCAAACTTCGAATCCATGTGTCCATTTGACATCTAAAATATTGGGAACATGTCTTGCATATTATTGTGAAGTCATTGATTGTGAAACTACCCTCATCTCCTCTATAAATTGAGCACAAATATTAGTGTTTGAGGAGGAAGAATTTGTGTAGAGTAATGCTGGTGGAATTTCAATTGAGGAGATTGATTTGAGTGACATATTGCTGGAGATATCTGCATTGTGATGAGGTTGGGATGCTGTTAGAGATGGTGACACTAAATCAATCATTGGGTTGTAACCTCCCCTTCTATCATCAATAAATATTACTACTTATTTTTCCCTATATGCATCTGTATAAGCTTTGATTTTCAATATCATGATTTCTTAATTGATGTATATAGTTTATGATTGATTGATTTAGCTAAATAACTTGAATACACATCTGTATTATTGCTATCTCTTATTGTTTAGTGTTCATTCTTGCAGGAAATATTTTGCACAGTTGGCTAGAATTTGAAGCTACAACAAAAGCGATAGAAGGAGACTTTGGAAGTGCTTGGATCCCAAGTATGTTCCTTATTTCATTCCGTGCGTCTGTTTACAGTTAGGAAAGATAGTTGTAAAGTCTTTGACCTATTGTTCTAGATTAGCACCTATCTAGGGAAGAATGATTTATCCATAATTCATAATTACGCATAACAAATTGGTGACTCCACTCGAAAGATTACTCTTTATCCTAGGTGTTTTAGCCCATGATTTTCTCTTTTTATTCACCCAGTAGTTGTTACTCACAAATATTAGGCTTTTTGAAATCCAATTTTTCAAAAGAAGTTTGTTAAATAGTTGTGTTTTTCTTTATACACTGCGCCCAGTGCACTCTTATATAGGACACAGTGCTTTGCATAGTACTATCTCCCTTTCATACCTGCGTTGAAAAGTATTGTCTCTCTTCAGAGACTTGCATCCTGAAACCATCCAAATTCCCTTGAATTTTTCTTTGCAGTTTGTTTCAGTTTGTTTACTATTGTGTTTTCAAAAGCATGAGCCTCATATTCACCAGTGAATTCATCTACCTCTTTGATCCGGAAGGATCTTGATCAGTACAGTTCAGCATAAAGGTTTAGTCAACTTCAGTAGTTCGATGATTAGTTCAGTCTTCATACACACAGTTTCATCAGTTTTGGTCCTTCAATGTCATGGTTGTCATGTGGATGAGAAGGTGAATTTTGGGTTAAAATGGTGATGTAATTCTACTAAGTGCTAAGACCTAATCTTAAGGTCTAATCCTAGCACTAAGGATATAAATCTTATGTAAAATTCCCTAAGTTTAAACCCTAATAATTAAAACCCTATCCACATTGATATAAGTCCTATGCACAACCCTAAAAGACCTAAGCGTTAGATTTTGAAAACTTATACATGGTGATAAACATAAAAATAAGTTGAAAAACCCACATTTGGACTTTATATTAAACCAAATTAAAATAAACCACAGCGCTAACCGCGTGGTTTCAAGACCGTGTCGGAGGTGAAAACACATGTAACAATGTGTTAACTGCGGCGTAGTTGTTTTGATAGATGTCTTAACCGCCAGCTGTAAAATCACGCAGAGACCATGTTGGATAAGAATGTGACAAGGTCACACTAGAACCGCCGTATGTAACCGTGACTGCTAGACCCCAATGTCGAGATAAGCCATAACCATCGGATAAACCCACCTGATCACACGCAACAACTCCTCAGATGCGCCCAGTTTGTTGACCGCCAAGGGTTTATCCCTATCCAAAGTTTTATTTTGGGTTTTTTACATTTAATTCAGCATCTAAGGTTCATGAATAATATCCCTAAGGTTCATAAATGAAGGGATTCGAGAGCTTTATCACCAATTTTTCTCAACCAATTGCTAATTGGAGTAAATGGAGGTTCGATGCAGCCTATTAAAGCCATGACATTTCATCTTTCGAATTCATCTTTGGTTTGAGGAAGACATTGTGCATTTTGAGTTTAGTTTTAGAAGGACAGAGGCGAATTTGTTTGCAGCATTGCTCAACCGTTGGTGGTCGGATTTGAGCATGGAGACAGGTGTCGGAAAGGCAAGGAAGAGTACTTTCTATTTGAAAGATTTAGAAGTTACTGTGAGCACAGTCATTCTGTTCCATTTCAGTGTAAATATTCTTCAATATCAATCCTAATAAAAACAGACGCCCACTTAAAAGCGGACCCAAAGATGTGGTCCAGAAGGGACAAACTCCATCATTAAATTGTTTGCCTCTTCTTCTCTCTAATCCTTGCTGTTATTTAATTCATTTATGATAATAGATTATGTCATTTTTCATTAAGGCATACTTCAGTTAACAGTTAATCTAAAGGAAAAACTAATCAAATAGCTTAAGCACTTTATTCGATCAGTTATGGATCATTTTGGTAATAGAGCTAGTTGTGCTTGTAGTTTGTTTGTCGGTGGATGCTAACCAAGTTAGGATTGCAACGTGGAAAAGGCGAGCTTGAGGAATTCAATCTAGAGATCGGAAGGAGGAAAGTCGATCATCAATCAACGATGACAGGGACTGAGACCATTGAGACTCTTGAAGCTACTGAAAAGAAACCCATGGATGAGAATCAAATCTAGAAGATGTTTCTAAACATGCAACAAATTTTGGTAGGATTATATGAAGACAAGAAGATGAGGAATGCAGCCTCATTGTCAAAGGCATCAAAGAAGGACAAGGGTAAAGGCAAGGTAGATAAATCTCCTTCACCTCCGTCATATCCATCTTATTCTTCTTCTTCTTCTTCTTCTTCTATTTCTAGTTATGAATCAGAAAAAGAAAATAAACCTAAGAGTCCATTATTGAAACTTGATGTTAAGTTCAAATTACCTGTGTATGATCATGAAATAAACCCTGAGAAACTAGATAATTGGGTAAAACAATAAGAAGTCTATTGTCGTATTCAAGATATTACTGATGATAAGACAAAGATCCAATTAGCTACTCTTGGAATGGGGGGTACTGCTTTGATCTGGTGGGAAAGTAAGACACAGATAGATTTAAAGCGTAAAGGAAAAGTTATCACCTCATGGACTAAGTTTATTAAAGCTCTAAAGAAACAATTCTATCCGTTGGGTCACACACAGCAAGCTGTAATTAATTGGCAGCATTTGTGAAAAAGGTAAGGGACAGAGTTTTCAATATTTCACACAGGAATTCAAAAAGAAAGCATTAGCGCTCAGTATTTATTTGGACACAAAAGAAACTTTGTTGAAGTATATTGGCAGTCTGCATTCATATTTGCAGCATACATTATTAATGTTCAACCCTAATGATTTTTATGAAGTTTGTGTCCAAGCTATTCATGTCAAATGAGGTGGTAGACCATTCAAGTTTACAAAAAAGGCATCTAAGCAAGGGGAAACCAAATACAGCAAGAAGAAGGGAAAATCAAAGGGAAAGAAGACTGCCACTGATCAGAAGGAAGATGAAATACCTACCTGTACACATTGCCAAAGGATCAGTCATACTGAAGCTAAGTGTTGGAAACTCCATCCAAAACTTAAGCCAAAAAAGTTCCAAAAGAAGAAGGGTGATAAGAAGGCTTTGACAGCAGTTCAACAAGACTTGGGATCCGATTCAGGTGATGAAGGCAAAATCACTATTATGGTTACAACAGGTAAAATCTCTGAAGCTAGCACTTTTTCCTCTTCAAATATCACATAGTTGAATGAAGGAAAAAGAATCGAGTTATTTCATATAAGGGTAACCTTAAAGCATACTAATATACATACATTGTTCGATATGGGATCATAGGAAAATTTTATTTCTGAGTCATTGGTTAAACAATTGGGTTTGAAAACACATAATCATCCAAAACCATATCCTTTAGGTTGGTTAAAAGATCAAACTCGGATTCATGTTACCAAACAGTGTTGGTTAAAATTTGCAATCATAGCTAACTATGTCGATGAAGTGGATCTAGATGTGATACCATTAGACATTTGTGGAATTGTCTTAGGAAGCCCTTATCTCTATGACCGTGATGCAGTATTCTATAGGAAGGAACATAAGTATCATCTTAAGAAATATGGAATTGAATATATCGTAAGGGCACATAAAACTAAAAATCACTTGGACTTAATCAATGCTAATCAGATGAAGCACTTAATTAGTTCAAGTAAAAGATACATTCTCATGGTTGTTAAGGAGTAGCATAAATATTTGCAAGATGCATTTACAGGTTGTGATGTTTAGTTTAAATATAGTTTGGTTAAAGTGGTAGAATCATTTTAGAATTTATTCAAAGAACCTAAACATCCTCCTCCAAAAAGAGAAATACAACATGAGATTCAGTTAATGTTCGATGCCCCTCTTCCTAATGTTGGTATGTATCGAATATCAATAATAGAGAATGAATAAATTAAAAGGCAAATCCAGGAATTGGTAGAAAAAGGTTTAATTAGACCAAGTACATCTCCATGTGGTTCACCTATCATTCTAGTTCCTAAGAAATATGGAATATGGAGAATGTGTGTTGATTTTAGAGCCTTGAATAAAATCACAATAAAAAACAGGTACCCTCTTCCTAGGATTGATGATTTGCTCGATCAATTGAAAAATTCTATTTACTTTACTAAGTTGGACTTACGTATTGGATATCATCAAATAAGGATAGCAGAAAATGATGTATGGAAAACAACATTTAAAACTAGGAAAGGACTATTTGAGTGGTTAGTAATGCCTTTTGGTTTGTGCAATGCGCCAACAACTTTTATGAGAGTCATGAATGATGTTTTTTGACCATATATCGACAATTTTTTCATTGTTTATTTAGATGATATCTTAATCTTCAGTTCAAGTAAGGAGGAACAATTTAAGCATGTTAAGCAGGTTTTTGAAATATTGCACAAAGAAAAACTATACATCAAACTGTCAAAATGTGAATTTGGGAAAACTTCATTAGTTTATCAGGGATACATAGTTGGAGGTGGTCATTTAAAGATAGATCAAGCTATGATATATGTAATCCTTAAGTGGCCAAGACCACAAAATGTGACTAAAGTCAGAAGTTTTCTAGTGGCAGTTCAGTATTGGAGAAAATTTATTGCTCAGTTTTCTTTCATTGCATCACAATTACATGCTCTAACAGGATTAAAGTCATTTTTAAATGGGGAAGTAAACAACAAAAAGAATTTGATACACTTAAGCAGAAATTAGTTACAACACCAGTCTTAGAATTACCTGATCTTCAACAGCCATTTGAAATAGAAATAGATGCAAGTGGATATGCAATGGGAGCAGTCCTACTCCAAAATGGAAAGCTAATTTGTTTTCATTCTGAAATTTTTTCTAGGGCAGTAATTGATTATCCAACATATGATAAGGAACTATTTGCTTTCGCAGAAAGTGTAAAGAAATGGAAACATTACTTTATGGGTAAGGAAACAGTGATTCATACAAATCATCAGCCACTTCAATACCTTCAATCACAAACTAAGCTGCAACAATATTTTCACTACAGATGGATGGTATTTCTTCAGTAGTTTCACGTATTAATCAAATATAAGAAATGAAAAGTTAACAAAGTAGTTGATATTCTATCTAGACCATCTTTGAATGTTTCAGTAATACTGTAAAATAGCTCATTGAAACATGAAAGTTATGTAGAACAATATAGTATTGATGAAGATTTCAAAGAAATATATGGATCACTAACTCATGGTACTCAGATAGAAGAAATAAATTATCATATTCATGACAGGTTATTATATCATCTGAGTAAGCTATGTGTTCCACAGACAGAATGGGCACAAGTCATTCGGGAAGCTCATTCTTCTCGAATAGCAGGGCATTTTGGAGTAAGTAAAACTATTTCACAAATTCAAAGGTATTTTTATTGGCCTCGTATGTATGAAACAATATCAAAGTACATTAAAGGATGTGTAATATGTTCAACAAGCAAGCTAAGTAATCAAAATATTGGTTTGTACATGCCACTTCTAGTTCCTTTGCAACCATGGGAAAGCATTTCCATGGTTTTTGTTGGAGGACTGCCTATGTCCAGAAAAGGACATCATTATATGTATGTCGTGGTTGATAGATTCAGCAAAATGTGCATTCTTGTTCCATGAAAAAAGCAAATAATTTCAGAACAAACAACACAAATGTTCTTCTAACAGGTATGGATTCAATTTGGGTTACCTACTTCTATTATTTCTAACTGAGATACTCACTTTGTAGGAGAATTTTGGTCTACTTTATGGGGACTCATGGATACCAAGCTGAAGAAGAGCGCAACCTTTCATCCGCAGACCAATGGACAAACTGAAGTGGTGAATAGAACCGTAATACATATTCTCCAGGGTTATTGCAGTAAACATCCTAAGTTGTGGTATGAATCACTATCTCATGTGCAACATGCTTACAACCATGCTCTACATTCTTCAACTCAAATATCACCTTTTGAAACATGTTTGGGGTATTTACAAAAGTCACATATGGACTTTATTTTTGGTGAAGAAGATAAAGTGGATGGACGAGATGATTCAAGCAAGGTAGTCAATTTCATTCAACGGATACAAAAAATACATGAGGCAGTACGGGATCAGTTGGAGAAGAGTCAAGCCAAATACAAATTGCGTCATGACAAGCATCGAGTCGATCATCATTTTCATATCGGCGATCAGGTATGGTTGTATATCAACAAAGACAGGTTAAAAGGGGAAGGTAAGAAACTAAATTCTACCAGGTATGGTCCCTTTAAAATTATTGAGAAGATTGGAAATAATGAATTCCAATTATATTTGCCACCTTACATGCATATTTAGTCAGTTGTGAATGTTTAAAATCTAAAATTGTATGAACCTCCGATGATTGTTGACCTCGAGGATGATACACAGATTCCTTAGATTGATGAATTATCACCTGAGTACATGACAGAGTTGTAAAAAGATACCATATTGGATAGAAGAGTTCATACTTCCAGACGAGGAGATGTGGAATATCTTCTAGTGGGACTTAAGGGCATGAATCCGAGTAAGGCGAAATGGATGGAGATCAGAAAAGTGAGGGAGTTGTATCCTCACCTAATGTCTACTTAAAATCAAGCTTTTCTAGTCCAAATCTTCTAAGTGGAGAGGATTGATCTAGGAGGATCTTGATCAGTACAGTTTAGCATAAAGGTCTAGTCAAGTTCAGCAGTTCGATGATCAGTTCAGTCTTCATACACATAGTTTTGTCAATTTTGGTCCTTCAATGTCATGGTCATCATGTGGATGAGAAGTTGAATTTTGGGTTAAACTAGTGATGCAATTCTACTAAGTGCTAAGACCTAATCCTAAGGTCTAATCCAAGCACTAAGGATCTAAATCTTATGTAAAAATCCCTAAGTTAAACCCTAATCATTAAAACCATATCCACATTGATATAAGTCCTATGCACAACCCTAGAAGACCTAAGCGCTAGGTTGTGAAAAATTATACATGGTGATAAACATAAAAATAAGTTGAAAAACCCACATTCAGACTTTATATTAAATGAAATTAAAATAAACCACAGCACTAACCGCGTGGTTTCAAGACCGTGTTGGAGGTGAAAACACATGTAACAATGTGTTAACCACAGTAGAGTTGTTTTTACAGATGTCTTAACCACCAGCTTTAAAATCACGCAGAGACCGGGTCCGATAAGCATGTGACAAGGTCACGCTGGAATCGCCGAATGTAACCGTGACTGCCAGACCCAACTATCGAGATAAGCCATAACCATCGGATAAACCCACCTGATCACATGCAACAGCTCCTCAGATGCATCCGGTTTGTTGACCGCCAAGGTTTTATCCCTATCCAAAGTTTTATTTTGGGTTTTATACATTTAATTCGGCACCTAAGGTTCATAAATGAAGGGATTCATGAGCTTTATCACCAATTTTTCTCAACCAATTGCTAATTGGAGTAAATGGAGGTTCGATGCAGCCTATTAAAGCCATGACATTTATTCTTTGGAATTCATCTTTGGTTTGAGGAAGACATTGTGCATTTTGAGTTCAGTTTCAAAAGGACAGAAGCGAATTTGTTTGCAGCATTTCTCAGCTGTCGGTGGTTGAAATTGAGCACGGAGACAGGCATCGAAAAGGTGAGGAAGAGTAATTTCTATTTACAGGATTCAGAAGTGCCTGTGAGCAGATTCATTCTATTCCATTTCAATGTAAATATTCTTCAAGATCAATCCTAATAAAAATGGATGCCCACTTAAAAGCGGACTCGGAGATGTAGTCCAGGAGGGACAAACTCCGTCATCAAATTGTTTTCCTCTTATTCTCTCTGATTCTTATTGTTATTTAATTCACTTATGCTATTGGATTATGTATTTTTTCATTAAATCATACTTCAGCTAACAGTTAATCTAAAGGACAAACTAATCAAACTGCTTAGGCACTTTATTCGATCAATTACAGATCACTCTTCCTCCTTTGAAATAAAATTTGTTCAATGTTTGTTTAAAGCATTTTTCTTTATCATTAGCAAGTTAATTTCAAAGTATTTTTATTTTCACATTAGGTCCATTTTCTTTTGAAAAGGAAATTGTCATAAATTCTTCGTTTCCTGATAGGAGAAATTGTTGTTCCATTCCTAATTTTTCCTTCAAAAGAGAAATTGTTGTTTGTATTCCTCAATTCTCAAAAGTAAAAGGCATTTGTTTTTGTTGATTTAGTGCACTTAGTTTCTTTTCTGCATTCATAACATTAAAGGAACTAAAAATAAAAATCTGCATTTTCATGTAGTGGTTTGTGTGTTTTGCAAAAGGAACAATTAGGAAATCTACAATTAGTTTGTGTTCTTTGATTTGTTTGCTCGCAAATTGATTTCTCTTTCCCTCTAGTAGCTAGGATTTTCATTGAAAATCTATAATTGAAAGATTTATTATCATTCTTAGTTGCATTTTAGAAAATTTCCTATACATCATCGCAGTGAACCTTTGAAAGGAAAGTTGTTAAACAAGATCAACGTAAAATTAATCTCAATTTACCTAACAAAGCATTGGTACCATAACGATAAAATTTAGAAGGTCTAGGCTAGAGACGTGTTCCAACATCGTAAAGCATATCAGTTGTCGTTAACTTGTCTGCGATACATTTCGAGTGTGATACCTCACTCCACGTACGTAATTATATCGTAGCTCGTCCACATAATTTCAGGTATATCTGGCAGTGTTACATTATGATAAGTATAAAGAGGTGCTCTCACTGTGCGGTTTTTCATCAGATAACGCTAATACGGACTTGGGCCTCCATGTAACTTTGGGTATATTTGAGAGGACAAATTTTAGGTGTTATCCATCCATAGTGAACCAAGTCGGCCGCCTTGTAAATTGTGATACACCGAACACAATATTCTGGGAGATTTTCTGCCTGTACTTCTTGGTTCACCAAGAGGTATTATGCAGTTCACAGTTTCTTGGTAAACTCTTTTTCCTAGCATTACCCTTTTATTTTGTTTATTTGTTTTTAGTAAAAATAAATCAGTAATCGTGGAAGAAAAAAATCATTTCCCTTGTCGTTCTCGTAGATTAGCTTTAAAACCACCTTTACCACTAAAATTTACTTCTGGTAGGCAAAGGCGATCACGATCTGTTGAATCAAGTACAATTTGTACCTCTGGTGAAACATAATTTTCCCATAAACCAGAGTTAGGTCAAGTTGTTTCTACACATCCTGATTCGTCTACTGTTATCAAAACGGAGTTTTCACAGCTACCCATTGTCACGATCCTTCCAATCAGTGAGACCATAACTCTTGGAACTGACATTGTTCAACCAGAAATTGATCTAGATCCTGTCTCTTCTTTGCCAGAACATCTGAATCCTGAAGTCATTCAACCAGAATTTTTTCCTACCTTGTTCATACCACAAATTTCTGTAGCTATTGAATCTCCAATATCACATAGTCAACCACCTTAACTATACTTTGGGCCTGACAGTGAAATACTTCCACCTCGTTTAATTGCGATTAAAGAAATACCACAAGATGAGAAACCTTTAACTCCAACCCATTTTGGGGAGGACCTTTACTTGTACAGGTCTTTTCCTCAATCGTCACCATCTGCTTTGGTTGATCCTATTCCTTTTCAAACTCCCGTTGATTCAAAAGGGTATACATTTGGTCAAGTAACCATGCCTAAACTAACATCTTCGATTGGACCATCTGCTCCAATTATGTCAGCTCCTACCCTAGCTACCCCGTTGATGTTGAAAACTTCACCAAAGTCATATTTTCATGGTGGCCCTTTGGTCCCATCAGGTTACAAATTATTATCTGGAATTTTCTCTGGTGCATATTTGAATCCATGAACTTTAACAATGTCATCATTCGGTATTTTAATTGGTAATCCTATAGAGAGTACTAAACGACTTGATTCTTTATACACATCTTCAAGGAAATATCAAGCCGGTCCTTCTGGGTCTATTCCTTCAAGTACCATATCAATTGGACTCGCAACATTTGGAGAGTAATATTTTCCGTCTTATTATCCTCCTCATGCTGGGGGGTAACCTTTGGTCACTTAATATGATAGTAATCCGTCACTTTTTGGTCAAACTAATGTTGAAATTAATGTTTTTCAATGGAAGCCCACTCTGCCTATTCAACCACAAATGGTTGTACACTTGTATCAACCAGTTCAACCTGTTACAACCACATCATTTCCACTTGTCAATACATATTCACCCCTGTTAGAGAATCAAAATGTTATACAACCTTATAAAATGGGTCCTTCAACTCAATATCATCAAATTTTGGGTCCACAGACTCCAAATCCTTTGGTTAATTTACAACAACCTGTATTCAAAATCCTTTATTCACAAGCTGGTTTACCATTTTATGGGATGTTACAACCGCAAACTGGTTATACTTATCAACTGAATCCAAGTTATCCTAATTTTGGCTATAAAATTGGTGGACAGAACCCTTGGCAGCCACAGGAACAAATGCCTCAAACTTCATTTCAACAAGTATCATATCGAGGTTTTGGTCAATAGAATCCTCAAGCGTTTTCTTTTCAAAACAACCCCTATCTAGGTTACCAGCAATAGATTCCTTATGCTGGTGCTCAAAGGCCTGTTGCTCAAGAAATTCCATCTTACCCTAGTTATTCTCAAGTTGACCTTAATAGACAGTTGCCCTTCGTTTCAACTTTAGAGTTACCATATTTAAATTGGCTAACTAATGATCCAATTAATTATGCTCCTTGGTGGCCGGTGATACCTCATAAATTACCCTCGGATATTCCTAATTTCAATGGAAACCCTGGAGAAGATCCATTGACTCATGTTATGACTTATCATTTATTGTGTTCATCAAACTCCTTGAATGATGATTATGTGCGACTACTCTTTTCTAGCGTATGCTCACAGGTCCGGCTGCAAAATGGTATATTGAATTACCTAGAGCTTCTTTTGAAAATTTTACTGCCCTAACTACTGTCTTTTTTCACTCATTTCCAATTACCCATAAGATATGAAACTGGAATGGAACTCTTGACCAATTTCAAATAGACTAATGATACTCACATCTTTGATCATATTCATAAGTGGCGTCGTCGCCGTCGAATGGTTAAGACATTTGTTCTGAATCAACTCCTTGTTGAATGGTTCATTAAGTCCCTGTTACCATCTATAACTGAGGATGTGACTAAAGGTGGTGTCATCACAGAAGAGAAATTTATCGCTCATTCCCAATATTTATACTTGATTTATACTCAATCTGGCATGCTCTATGAAAAAATTCCTAATGCGCTAAGATCTAATTTTACAGTTCCTCCTAAATTAAAGGACTCCCATGCCAGAGACGGCTTGACTGGCACTGCAAGAACACATCACACTACTACATATGATCATACTCTTGCTTCCAAAATTAATGCCATGTCATTTAACAAGGGTAAAAGTGACAAGCAACCTGGAAGAAAGAAAAAGGGGAAACCTAAGAAAAATCAAACTTCTAACCCGTAAGAAAGATCATCTGATCAATCGTTTGGACCTAAGAAACCTCGTTATCCATGCATAATTTGTAATGAGGAACAATTTTTTAGGGATTTTCCTCATTGCACTGAAGTCTCAAAAATCATCAAGACTTCCCATGTGTCAGCTGTGTTGACAGACCCATTTCCAAATCCGGACACAAACATGGTTGCTACAAATCCAACTCCTAGTTCCCAAGTGTTAATGTTATCTATCACAAAACCTTCAACATATATTTTGGTGTCAACGTGTAATAAATATTGTGGTAGTTAGGCCAATGATAAACCTACTACCTCGAAATTGAATCCTTCTACGAAATCATTACCACCTACTGCTATACCTGAATTGACAATCAAGCCACCAAAGGGAGTAATTCACAAATCGACATATAATCCTTGAGCGAGAGCTGCTCAAAATTATAATATAGTTGAAGATTTGGCTCAATCCCCTTCAGATATGTCTGCTCTTGAGGTATTACAAAATTGTCCCTCCCAAAAACAAGCTTTATTGTCGGCTATTGGTGGAATTGATCTGACTGATTCTAATCTTGTCGTCTTTAATCATACGGGCTATGTGCTGCAACTACTAGCAGAATTGGCATTCTCCATACAAGTAAATGTTCTCAATCACCTTGTTCATCACACTATTATTGATGAGGGAGCATCTACATGCATTATGTCTCTAAATTGTTGGAAGTCACTTGGCTCACCGCGCTTATCACAATCATCAATGACATTGAAGGCATTTGATGGACGTACATATAAACCTTGTGGTATTATAAATAACCTGCATGTTGAAATAGGGGGGAAAACAGTGAATATTGATGTTGAGGTTGTTGACGGACCCCTTGACTACAATATTCTACTTGGAAGGCCAAGGGTATATGCAACGACTGCAATTGTGTCTACATATTTTAGAATGATTTCCTTTCCACATAAAGGTATTATCACAGTCATTAATAAGCTATCCTTCTTTGCCTCTACTTCACAAGTAACTGGAAGCATTTCGTTCGTTCACATACCCCAACTAGAACTTCAGAACATTGGTGTAGGACTCTTAAAGGATTCCACTCTAAGGGGAACCTTTTCATTACCGCCGCCCGTGAAGTTGGCAGAAATTGCAAGTATAAAGACCTGCTACATGATGTCTTCCACTCTATCTAGCTTAAGGAAGAGTACGGGTGATTCTAAAATTACTATGTTGGATGAATTTATGTCACCCAACCCTATTTATTTGGCATAGTAATCAATCTATTTGGCTTGGGCGGAAAATCCGAAATCAGCGTCGCCAAGTGTTTGGGTTGATCGTTCCTTAGATTTTGGTACTCCCTCTGATCCTTTTTCCTCAATGTTCTTGAAAAATGAGAATATTTTGGAAGCCATGATGTTAGAAGGAGAACCATGGGAATATTATCATCATCATTCCCATCTTCATGATTGTGAAGAAAATTATCTTAGTGAACTATATCACCCATCAACCAAAAATTTATTTTTCAAATTATTTACCCATTAATGCAATCGATTCCGAGTGAAATCTGTCAAATATTGAAGAGACCATTTATATCAATATTTTGACCAAACCTGGCATTGTAGAAAATATTCATGTCGGTGTATCTTGTTCTACATCAGAACTCAAACCATATCACTCTCTATTTCATGAATTCCGTGATGTATTTTCTTGGTCGTACGAGGAAATGCCAAGCATAGATACTAGTATTGTTGAACACACTATTAAATGTATCCTGATGTCAAACCGATGCGTCAACAACTTTGTCCTGTTCATCCAAATAAAGATGTTGCCATCAAAGAAGAAGTTGAAAAACTTTTGCGTGCTCATTTCATATACCTTGTTCCGCTAACTGAGTGGGTTTCCAATATCGTTCCTGTCATGAAAAAGCAAGGAACCATTAGAGTGTGCGTCGATTATAGGGATGTCAATCTTGCTTGTCCAAAAGACAACTATCCTACTCCCTTTATCGACCAGATTATTGACGATTGTGCTGGATGTGAAATATTTTCGTTCATGGATGGATTTTTCGGCTACAATCAAATCAATATCCACCCAGAGGATCAACATAAGACAACATTCATTTGTCCCTGGGGCACATTCGCTTATAGGAAACTAACGTTTGGTTTAAAGAACGCCAGGGAAAATTTTCAGAGAGCAATGGACTAAGCTTTCAATGACATCAAGCACATTTTTCAACCTTATCTAGATGATTTACTAGCACATTCACGAAATTAGACTGATCACCCAATGCATTTAAGAGCCATTTTCTTATGCTGCCGACACTACAAAATACACCTCAATCCACATAAATGTGTGTTTTGTGTCAGTTTTATTCATTTTCTTGGATTCGTAGTCTCAAAAGAAGCAATTCAAATCAACCCATTGAAGTTTCAGGCCATTATTGATTTTCCTGCACCATCGAACTTACTTCAGATACTGAAACTTCAAGGAAAGGCTAACTTCCTACGAAGGTTCATTCCAAACTATGCCGAAATGGCTAAAGGATTTACTCGATTATTGAAAAAGGGAGTTTCCTTCCATTGGGACCAAGTTGCACAAGATTCTTTTGATGTTTTCAAGGATACTCTTGTCTGAGCTTCATTAATGTATCCCCCTAATTATCAAAATGATTATTTCCTATATATCGTCGCGGCCGAAACGACCATTTCTATGGTATTGGTCCAAGTAGAATATGGAATTGAACATCCGATATATTATTTGAGTTGTAATCTCAATAGTACGGAAGTTAACTATTCATATGTAGAAAAGCGTGCCTTGGCAGCTGTTCAAGCTGTCCAAAGATTTCGCCATTATATCTTGCTCTGAAAAACCACTATCATTTTGGATTGCAACCCCATGAATTATATCTTATCACGTCAATTGATGGCGGGGAAATATTCAAAATGGATTGTCATTTTTCAAGAATTTGATTTGGAATTCTTCAAATCCAAGTCAAATAAGTCTTTAGTTTTGGTTGAGCTTCTCTGTGACCTTCCCTCTGATAGTACTGCAACTATGTTGGAACCATAAATTCTTGACGAGTCTCTATTTCTGATCAGATCATCTGATCCTTGGTATGAGGATTTCATCATTTATCTCCAAACTCAAACTTTTCGACCTAATACCTCTCGCTCTGAACAATGATGAATTCGATACCAAGCCAAAGATTATTTGATCATCGGTGATACACTTTATCATTGTGCTGTCGATACAATTTTAAGGAGGTGCCTCATACATGAGGAGGCTGAAAAAGTGTTAAATGGTTGTCATGCTAGGGATTGTGGTCAACATTTATCTGGTTACGCTACCATGTAGAAGATACTCTAATCTAGTTACTTTTGGCCTACTATTTTTTGAGACTACATCCTCGCGATCAGAAGTTGTCATGCATGCCAGATTTTTTATCGTAAAATCCACAAACCCAAAGCGCCGATGCATCCTATTGTCTCTATGGGACCATTTTCTAAATGGAGTATTGACTTCATGACCTGTAACCCTCGTTCATCCTGGGGGCACGGTTATATTATTTTCGCAGTCAACTATTTTACCAAATGGGCTGAAGCGAAGCCTACATTCAACAACACAAGACAGACAGTTGCATTGTTTTTCTTTAATCATGTTATTGCACAGTTTGGAGTCCCACAGGCTATATTTATAGATCATGGGAAGCATTTTAGCAATCACATGATGCTTGAATTGACTTCCAAGTTAGGATTTTCAAATGATAATTCTACTCCTTATTATCCACACTCAAATGGACAAGTTGAAGCTATCAACCAGATTCTTAAACGTATGCTTCAACGAATGATAGGAGTTCATAAAGGAAATTGGAATTTGATCTTGTACTCCACCTTGTGGGCGTATCAAACCTCGGTGAGAAACGTAACTAGATTTACTCCTTTTCAATTGGTGTATGGTCTGGAAGCTATCTTACCAATCCAATGTGAAATACTGTCTTTAAAACTTGCAATCGACTTGTTAACTGACACCTTAGAAGAAGAAGCGTGTCTCCTTAACCTCATCCATCTTGATGCAACGTGTCGTGAAGCCCAATTGGCCAACGAAGCGCATAAAAGACATATAAAGGCACAATACGATAAAAACGTCCAGCCTCGCATTTTCTCAGAGGGCGACTTGGTCCTTCTTTGCGATCAAGAAGCTGACGTGATAGGTATAGGAAAGTTTGAGCCATTATGGCATGGCCCCTATATTTTCAAAAGAGTTCTTGGTAAGGGTGCCTATGACTTGGTTGATTACGATGGGATTCCATTGGCGCAACCTAGAAATGGTTTGTATTTGAAATGTTACTATGCTTAATCATGAGCGTAGTATTTTTTTGTAATTTTATTGTATATATATGTTGTTAATTTGCATTCACTATCTTAATTTGTTTTCAAAGTTTTCTTGACATTAGTAATAAAATTTACATTTCATCGTAGATTTCTAAATCTTCGGAACCCTTTGTTGGATATGTTTATGGTGCTAGTCGTAGTATGCAGAATCTATCCTCTGCAGTGTGGGCCATTTTCGCTTCGAATGACGAGTTAGTGAGTTTTCAAGGGATTTGTATTGGTATATCGAAAAACAATATCACCGAGTGTAACACGTTGATCGAACTTCTCTCTGATTCCATTTCATTTGGTATTAACCGTATCATCATAAGGTTAGACTTACAACTTGTGGTATTACAACTTACTAGTGTTTATACTGTTAGAAATCCAACATTGCACAGATTTTTCCTAAGAGTTCGACTTTTGGAAAGACACTTTGATTTTATTCAATATCAACGCATTTCCAGAAATTTGAACACATTGAATGATTCATTAGCTAATCAAGTTTTAGACAAACATTTGGAACATATGTAAATAGAACATTCACATCATTGAATAGGATTGCACAATAAACGTAGGAAAACACTGAAAAAATATAGAAATATAGTTATAGGTTTTTACAAAAATTTGTGCCCAAGACACATTGGACATGTGGCCTCAAAATGTATGCAAAATTTCACAAGTAAAATAGTGGTGCTCGTGGTAACATGCTATAGATCTAGCTATCCTACGTAGCAACTGCATCCAGTGGTTAGGAACCCCAATAGTGTGTCATTGCAGTCGCATGGGTAGCTCTTCAATCCGACAATCCAGAATCCCAAAGGTATTATCCTGTATGTGCTGCCAAAGCTCAACCAGAGTCTCAGCCATATCAATATCCTGAAGGACTGCTCTCCTGACAGCCCTCTCTGCTGTCACATCTGCTTCATGCTCTGGTTCCACTATTAGTTGAACATGACCAACATCTGCATTACATCAAACATTTAGTTTATTCTTGGGAAAACATCTAAATACAAAAACATTTTATAAACCTTAGGAAAATAAAAAACATGGTCAAAACATTATTACCAATTGCACCCCACTGAGCGCCTTCTGGTAATGCTAAATCTGGATCCCCTCGAAAATCAACGCCTACATATGCATACTCATAGATGGCGACAATCTGTCACCGGAACCAGGTGAAGAACGCATTTGAGAACACAATGGTAGATTGGCATCCATGCCTACCCATGAGTTCCACCCATCTCTGCATCTGTGGATCTCTAGGATTAGACACATCCAGTGTCACATGTTGTGGCTGCATCAGTGGAATCCATTCTAAGGAAAAGGATATAAGGATAGAACCATAACTGAAATTATTCTTCCTTCCTCCCTTTTCTTTATTCATTTTTTCCTTTATTTGAGAAAGAACAGCTTCAGACCAATTGAAGACTGTTGGTTCCATACACTCTAGTGCTTATTGCATATACGATCTATTCACTACATGTAGTGTAATGGTGCCAGAAAGTTTTGTGATCATGAAATGATAGTTCTCAACGGAAAATATCTAACATCTCGGATGTTGATCTTTCCATCTTTGCTTGGCTCTGCCCCTAGATAACAATGTTGCAAAACACAATCTCTCATTGTCTCTCCTCCAACAATAGACCCTGAGAGTGAAATGGGCAAGCCTCTCCTTCACAAACCTATAAGAAAGTACACATTCTCGACTGTTATGGGAACCACTTGGTTCTTAATATGAAATGCCTTGATATTTGGATCCCATGCTCGAACTAAGAACTCTAAGAGTTCTCTTTTTTGCATCATCCCTAACAATTTGAAGTACTTAAGTAGTCCACAATATCTTAGGGCTCTTACTGTACCCGAATCATTTAAATAAATCATATCCTATTCTTCATGTTATCTTTCCCTCCATGTAATCATCATTGTAATCCAATGGAAACCTGAAATACAACCATAAGAACCATTAGATTCTAATAAATGAAAAAAATAGGCAAATTTTGGGCATAATGTGAGAAACAAAAATCTAGATTGCACCCAACGCACTCCCTAACAAGAGACAGTGCATTGTGTATGCAAGTAACCTTCATTGCACTTGCTATGCAACGCAGGTTTTGACATTCAGGTTTCGACACTCTGATTATTTACGAAAAAGGAATACCTTGGTTAAACATGACCAAAGAGGTTCTCTCAGATATTATTTTACACTATTTCAGATCTGAGCGAAAAATTTATGAAAAAGTACTTATGGAGTTTTCTTTTGTCCTCTTTTTCAAACTCCCTAAATATGAAAAAGGATCGGGCTATCACTATCGTTAAGCTCATTAAAACATAAAATAGTGACGGGCTTCTTGATCATGGCAAGGATTGAGTTTTCATTCATCGCTAGACTTGTTAAATTATTAAATAGCGATACTTTATAAGCCCGAAGGGTTGAATTATAGATCAAGCAAATGTTATCCTCCTCAATCTTGTTAAAAAATAAAGGGGTACTGGTCGACAAATGACTGGGGAAAATTTGGGAAAAGTGAGAAAAATTATTTATGGTAGCAAGTCCCTCTTGAACATGACACTCCCTTCACTCCATGTCCATGACTGTTTGGGTTGGGTATTCATCTTGATAGTTCATTCATACCTATGGTTCATCATACCTTCACTTCAGTTTTGGGTCAATGCTGCCAACTCATGTCAGTGTTGCTAATATGTTCAAGAGAAGTCATCCAGTGAATAACACATCCTTCTACAATACTCATAAAGCTTCATTCTCATGACTGTCATCCTTGAAAATCGCTATATCAAGTCATACCCTTGTCTCCGCAATTAGTAACTCCTGTTTCCGAATAAGGTGACTTATTGTCGACAAAAAATCATTATCCAGGAAGTGCACTTAGAAACATCAGATTCAAGTACCATGAGGCTTGTTACAACATCAACAAGATCCTCGCTTCCAGACTTTTGAGCAAAATATTTTGTTTGGTGTTCGACATCAAATCATCTATTCACGCCTTACGAAATTTACTACAGTACCTTGAGAGCCATTGGCATCAATGGTGGTTCTCTCGCGTTTGTTAACAACTCACATCATTGGCTGGTAATCAAACAATGTCTTTCCATGTTTGACGACAAATCATATATTCGCATGGTTAGACTTGTACCCGAATGATCGAGTGAACGAGATAAGAAGACCCTAGATCTAGTTTCAGCCATCTGGGCTGTAATTTCAGGATTTTTGTACACATCATCTATACGGTGACCTTACATACAGATTGTCATCTGAACATGGGCCTATATCTGTAGGCATGTCTGTATTGGGAAACATTCCAATGACAATGACTTTCTGAATTATGTACATGTTATTAGATTGTTTATGTGCTGAACATGGGAATACCTACCCTCAGAAATTATGATCAAGAGGATATATCAGGATCTAATGTATTGTAATATTGATGTAGGTCACCACTCGGCTTCATCTCCAGCCCATCACAGTGTAAAGCATATCAATCAAAATATTGTTGTTATTATTCTGAATTCATGATTTAGGGGGAAATTGTTATAGGTCAATTTGGGCATCATTCCCAATGACCTGGTTAACTGGGCATCATCTCCAGGACCAATGTATAGGGTCTATCATCCCCTAACATTTCAATTGCTATATGCCCTAAGACAAAGAACAAGACAAATCAACCAAAGACTTTCATCTACAAAGGTTTCCAAAGTTTGAAGTTTATAATATATCATATGAGAGCTCACCAACGTTGCCTCTAAAGGGAATAAGTGTGTTGCATATGCAGGTATCCCTATGAAAGGTTGTGCTACAAAGCACTTCCCGACATTCATGGGTGCATTGGTCACATTGGGAGTGAAATTCTCATTGTTCCGGAATCTCCACTTGGCCAGTGCCTTCTAAAAGAGATCACATGTGTCAAACTTCGAATCCATGTGTCCATTTGAAATCTATAATATTGGGAACATGTATTTCCTATTATTGGAAAGTCATTGATTGTGAAACTACCCTCAGCTCCTCTATAAATTGAGCACAGTTCTTAGTGTTTGAGGAGGAAGAATTTGTGTAGAGAAATGCTAGTGGAATTTCAATTGAAGAGATTGATTTGAGTGCCATATTGCTGGAGATATCTGCATTGTGATGAGGCTGGGATGCTACTGGAGATGGTGACACTAAATCAATCGTTGGGTTGTAACCTCCCCTTCTATCATAAATAGAGATTACTGCTTATTTTTCCCTATATGCATCTCTATAAGTTTTGATTTTCCATATCATAATTTCTTAGTTGATTTATATAGTTTATGATTTATTGATTTAGCTAAATAACTTGAATAGACATATTTATTATTGCTATCTCTTGTTTTTTCGGGTTCATTCTTGTAGGAAATATTTTGCATAGTCGGCTGGAATTTGAAGCTACAACAAAAGCGACAGAAGGAGACTTTGGAAGCACTTGGATCCCAAGTAGGTTCCTTATTTCATTTTGTGTGTCTGTTTACATTTAGGAAAGATAGTTGTAAATTATTTCACCTGTTGTTCTATATTAGCACCTGTCTAGGGAAGAATGATTTATCTGTAATTCATAATTTTGCATAACACATAGCTAGTTGATATGTAAATGCTTTTAGTTTTCTATTCTATTTAGTTATAGATGGTAGTGCCCATCAAAGTTTTTTTTGTAAGTAAAAAATTTTCTATTAATCAAAAATAATATATGGAGATGTAAAAATGCATGTGGTCTCACCTCAACTAGGTTTTTTTACCATTGCGATTGTTAGAGTCGGCCCTTACAGCCCTCCGTCAGTGATCATTTCGTCTTTTGCATATTCATTTTTAGGTGTCTCGCTTGTTCCACTTCATTGCATTTCACTAGGAGCATGCCATGGACTGACGAAGGGGTCTGTCGTCTTATGTTTCCTCATGTGTACACCTGCAGTGCTATTTTAAAAAAATTTCTCAACAAATCACTCAAAGTCATTGTCATTTCATTTTTGGTCATTAAAATGTCAATAAGTGTCTTTGGTCCTAGTGTCTAGGGTTTTTGAGTCATTTACATACTTACCATAAAGTTCGGTGAAGGTGAGGAAGGTTCCCATATTTTGATTTTTGTTTTATTATCATCAATAACATTTAAAACATTTTTAGTCCAAAACTCATTGGAACTAGAAATTGTTCATTATTATTTTTTTTTGTAATAAATTATGCTTATTTCACTGTGTAAGAAAAATGTCAAAAGGCATCAGTTCTTCTTACCGAATAGCCATATCCCTGCAAGAAGACAAGAATCATCAAAATCGAGCTCTTAAAAGCCAAAAGAAGATTAGATTAAAAAGCTAAATGTGAAATTAAAACATTGTAATATGGGTTTTCAATTAGATTTGAAACAAATCTGATTGTGGAAGATATTTGCAGCATATATAAAAGCCAAACCAATTTCATTTGCACCAATCTACAGCACCCAAGTCGAGATTTGGAGTTGGAGGGCCGATTTCAAGTTTTAAAATTGCGTTGACAGGGTCTTGGAGCTCGAGCGACCCACCTGGGCGCGAGCGACCCATCTGGGCAGAGCGACCCACCTGGGTTATTTCCGCAGTGTGAACTTACAGGTTGAGCGACCCACCTGGGCCGAGCGACCCACGCAGAGGTGAGCGACCCACGCATCAACAGAGGTTCGAAAATTCGTTTTGAGCGCCCAGTCTTGTTTGGGATCGCCCCCATCGGCCTTCAAACAGGTTTTAAACAATTGCTCAATGTTTTTAAATGCGTTGGTGGCATCATTGATGATTTCAAACACTTCAAATGAAGGATTTAAACCCCACAGTCATGGCAATATCGTTTTCAGGGTTTTAAAATGAATATGGATGGTTGCATGAGTTTGTCTCCTATTTTATGTCAGTGATATATCCAGCCTTGCATATATTATCAAAACCATATTATTCTCATACCCATTATACCATTGTGACCATTGCTATTACTTTACCATGTTTAATACTTTCGTTCCATGGTGATTATGGTGTATGGTGTCTCACTGCCCAATGTTAAAAACACTCTCATAACTTTGTTTCATTGCCCATTGACCCTTATAAATCTGTTGTAATTGTTCATAGACAAACACATTCATATGATGCCATGCTCCCTTTGACAAGATTTTCTCAAAATTCTGAAGGTTTCCTGCTCCCTTTGGTCAAAGTTTCACTTGCATTTAAAACAGAGATTGTGCCTCTTTTCCAATCCATTTAAAACAGAGATATTATCATGGTTTGTTTCCTTATGGTGTTTTGACGGTGGGGATATTTGTTGGGTGTTGAAACACACATCATAACTTTGTTTTCACTGCTTTCATATCAGTATACATAGTGCCAATAGCTTGGTCAGAGCCATGTCGGAGACAGAGTCAGAATATGAGCTAGGGTCAGGCAGTGATTCAGTGACTGAAGGTAATGTGCCACGGGGGTCCCACAGAGATCACAGAAGTGGTAATCATCGCAGAGAGGAGCCTACTTCTTTGGCTCGGTTGCAGGCATGTCCATTAGCTATGGATTGTTTCCGATATTTGTCATGTTTCAGATTTTGTGAGATGGTTGCACAAACTCGGCCTCATCGTGAATTGGCCCGTTTGTTTGTTCTACATTTACGGGATGGCCGGGTAAGTCTTGCTGGGGTTGATTTCATTGTGTCACCCTTGACTATCGCTCAAGCCACTGGTATACCAAACATGGGCGAGGAATGGAACAAGGGTCAGCATTTAGAGAAATTTCACTATGAGCCATATATTAAAACTGGATATATGGGTTACTTGAGCAGAGTTTTTCCATTCAGATTCTTGAGAGATGAGTATGCACCGCCGATGAAGCTCATCATTCAGTATTTTAGTTGTGAGGGCAGGTATGCTCGTCTTTTCGCGTACCATATTCGTTTGTTGATGCACTTCACAAGGGTACGTATGATGAATATCCCGTATTTCATATACCGCAACATAGAGAGGATGGTGATGTTATGGACTAAAACGAGCTCAAAGGCAAAGAAAGAGACATGAGTGTGTGTCATTTCGCTTTTGATCAAGATCAGCGTGTGTCACATCGGGCCAAGGTACCCAAGGCATCATATGGGAGGACGTATTTCTGCAGACTTTTCGTAGTGCCACAACCGCTTTCGAGAGCGCTCATGATGCAGAGAGCCTCACACCAAAATGACGATACTTGAGGTCGATATACTCCTTTTAATTTTATATATCAGCGAGGCCACAGGCTTTGCCTGCCAGCAGCGATACGATGTAGTACTATCTCCACGTGAGGTGGAAGGGGTCCTGCCGACTTCATCGACACGGCGAGTATTATCTCCACGTAATGTGGAAAGGGTCTCGCTTTCTTCTCCAGTGCAGGTACAGGTACAAGACAGGGGCAAGAGGCTCATGCATGATGAGGGCCCATCAGGAGGCCGGGACACCGATATGACAGTCATTGATGTTGATACGGGCTCTCCTAGCTCGAAGCTGAGGGAAGTCATCCAAGAGCAAAGGGCCGAGAATGACCAGCTGAAAGACCAATTGCAGAAGGCTCAGTGGGTGATTAACTATTTGGAGCAGCGCAACAAACAGCTTGAGGATGAGCTCACATTTTATGAGGTGCGCCAAATCCGTGAGGACAGACAGTGGAATCGAAAGAGACCCGGTGACATGACACCAGCTGACAGAGATACTGTACTCACGCGTGTGAATATCCATCTGGAGAAATTGTTGGCGAAGGCCAATCGAGACAAAGACATGCTTCGCCACATGAAAGGCCATTATTGGGGTCGCATGCATGTCTGCAAAGCGAGAATGAAGATCATGAAGAGGAGGTTGCGCAAGGCACTTAGAAGGCAGAAAAGGCCTAATCCACTTCGGATTTTGGCCGAGGCTTCATTGACTAGGTAGGACACGTGATGGAGGACCTCCGCTCCAAATTTGGGCAAATTCGGAGAAAATTTTGTCATTTTCAAATTTTTGGGTAAAAAAACAGGTTTTGCAGTTAAGTGGGTCGCGCGCTCATGCACTCACTTTTTTTTGGGACACTTGCTGGAGGAAATTTTTACATTTTTGGATTTTTCATGGTTAATTATGCATCCTCTAAAGTCAACTTAGCATTTCATCGAAATCTGGATGGTCAAAAAGCTCAAAAACACCATGAAAACCACCTTGCTGCCACCTTTTGCACCAGCAGGGAGTACCTCTGGGAGAATGAGGTTTTGGAGGGTCAAATGAGCTCCACATTCCGAAATTCCACTGGGGTTGGATAGTCAACATCCAGGGCTTTCCAACGAGCTATCATGAGCTCGATTTGGATGCCAGGAAGTACCTCAAATTCAGCCTGGAAAATGAGCGACCCACTCGGCTCAAGAGCGACCCACTTGGATTTTTTCCTGAATTTTCAGCTGCCAGCTCAGTTTTTCGCCTAGTATGGACCAGTTTTGCTTGTGGATAGAATTTTTGGGTTTTTATGATGTAAATTCATATTTGACATGTAACTTTGGCTTATTTTTATCTCTTCTAGAAGATTCACTCTCAAATGAGTAAAAAATCATGTAATGGATCAGTTTCCACTCTTTTAGAGGCAAGTTGTTACCTGCCTAGATTGTAGTTCCATGATTAGAATTGGTTGAAACTGATCCCTGAAGAGGGAATTCGACCCCTAGAGGTGGGGAAAGGTGTTAGAGTGATCTATATATTGTAATTTCTCAATCATTTTCAGAGGTTGGAGAGGTTGGACTCTTGGGATACTTTTGATACTATTGTACATACTTTCATATTTTGGCTAAGGAAAGATCAGGGGTTTTGCGGCACTTGTTGGGATCCTTGTGGTGTTCTGTTCTTGATGATGTTTCTCCTTTGTTTACTGTAAGTTTCTTCATGCTTAATGTATGCCATCCTTTCATTATGCTTCTGAACTAAATTGAATGAGTGATTAAGGTTGAATCCATTGTTTACAGTGCTTAGCCTTTGAATTCAGTTAGTTCTATATGTTTTCAGCTGTTTGGAGAGGATCCAAGTTCTTCTTTGCCCTCTTCAGCTCCTCTTCGGTCTAATCTATCCATAAATCCAATTTAAAGCATCAAGATCATCACCTACCTCGCCCCAGCTTGAACTCTGCAAAGGTCTGACCTTATCCCCGGACCCAAAATTTGTTTTCCCATTACTCCAGCGAAAACCCAAAAAACCAAAAAACAAACATTCTTATCTCTTTACTAGCCTAAAATCAGTTCTTATTGTAAGTCATCTCGCATCCTATTGCTCATTTTCTGGAGATTGACGGAGAGAGCCCTCTCCTGTCCTCGTAGGGCTAGCTACGAGGCTGAGCGTGGTTTGATGTAGCCTTGAGTTTTACTTCATTTCAGCCTGAGGTAGATTTGAGTGCTAACATAGTGGCGACCATACTGGGGAATCTCAATGGTTTTCTTGTTGATGTGTTTGTTCCATGAGTCTTAGACGGAGTCTGAAGTCACGCCAGGTAGCTTTCGAAACGCTTTTGTTATGCATAAGCGGAAGTAGATAAACGCTGCTTCAGTCGATCTCCGGTAAGTTTGTGTGTTCAGTACTTGATTTGTAAATCACCCCAGTATACTTATTTGTTCTAGACCTTTTGGATGATTGAGTCTAGAAGTCGAAAGGCTGAAAATAATTGATTGTGTTCTTTGAAATTTATCCCGAGAAGATCAATACACTGGCTTCAAGAAGGAATACTAGGGCGAATACTGACCCTGATCCACCAAAAATATTCGAAAATCCAAATCTGATTCCGAGGACCCTTAGAAAACAAGGAAGTCAAGAAAGTTCTGAAAGAGAAAGCCAATTGAGTTTTGGGAGTTCCAGATTGCTTACCCGATCTGCATCCTGTCCTGTGAAAATCATATATGTTGATGAAATCCCTTTTAATGCACGGTTTGAAACATCCTTGTTCGTAAAATTTTCCGAAACTGAATTGTCAAGATTAGTTCCAGATCCATTGTTTACTGAAGATTTGCAATATAGATTTGTTTCACATTACCTGGATAAACAATTGCAAAGTTCCATTGTGGATACTAACACTCCTGAATTTACTGAATCTGCTTCACAAATTCTTGAGCCATCTGAAATTGCATCAAGTTCATGGATCCCTACTGAGCCTCCCTTTATCCCTACCATTCCGTTTCAGCCTGAGCTTTCTGATCAGCAATCAATAGTAATTTCTCCTCCGTCTCCATTGAATACATCTCGCAGACCTACTTCTCCTAGTCCTCCTGTGTCTCCTCGACAACAGATTTTCATCAATCCACCAAGAGCTATGGCTGCTCGTTTTGCACCTCTTGTATTACCACAGCAGTTGAATGATATGCCCGCAGACTATCAGAGCAAGATCCCAACATTCGATGGCACTCCATAGAGTCTTCCTGCACAACAGCATGTAGACAATATGGTAGATTTCTTTGATCGTTTCGAGATTGATGAAGAGAATGTGAGTATGAGGCTTTTTGTGCAAACTTTTGGAGGAGAGGTAAGAAAATGGTTTAGAGCCTTGCCGCAAAGAAGCATCACTACATTGGCAGAACTCCAGAGGCAGTTTTTAGATCGATGGGAGATGAAGAAGGATCCGCTGCAGATTACTTCAGAATATACGAATCTCAAACGTAATCCTGGTGAGTCTGTTCAGGATTATATCATTAGATTCAATACAGTGTATAATGCTATTCCAGATGACTTGAGACCGTCTAAAAAGTCTGCTCTCCTTAAATTCCCGGATGGCTTTGATCAGGAGATGGCTTATTCCCTTCGTGATAGAGATCCACCTACTTTAGAAGATATGCAGAAGGTCGCTGTTAGTGTTGAGGCAAATCTGAATGATAAAAGAGCACGGTTGAAAGCGGAGAAAAGAGTGACAATAAAGGAAGAGCCTTCTACATCTATATCAGAACAGCACTTAGCTCGTGAGTTGGAAAAGGCTTTGAAAAGAATGAATCTCGACAAATCAGAAACACAGTTTCGAAATCCAAATTTCCGTGGCCAGCAGCAGCCACAATTCAGAATTAAGCAACGTGAACAAAGAGCTCAAGAGCCAGCAGCCCAACAGCAGATTAAGACCCCTCTTTTGCAGAATTTTGTGAGTCATGATTCCGATGATGATGATGATGTGTCAGGTGAGCAAAATCATTTCTTCACTCCCGATGATTTGCCTATCTATATCACTGAGGATGAAGAATATGGAGAAAGTTCAGTTGTTCAGAAAGATGAGGATTTCATCTTAACAAATGATGCTGATTTAGAGGAAGAGTCAGATGAATACCAAAGAGGATATATGAATGCATTGACTGCCCAGCAGAAGCAGTATTCATTGAGAAATCGAGATGTGCCCATAAATCCCATTCAGAAAAGAAAAGAAGCTTCAGCACCGAAGACAGATTCACCGATACCACAGAAAAGAGGAAAAGAAACAATTGACCCCGCAGCAAGTAAAGTGCCCTCAGCTGAGAAGGTAAATCAGTCAAACATAGTGAAAGACAAGGCTGAAAAGAAGGAAGTTCCAGTCAAAGAGGTTGAGAAGGTTTCAGCATTTAGTTTGGAAAATGAGATTTCCAAACTGAAAATATCTATTCCTTTGACGGAAATTATGAAGAACAGTAGCTACCGTAGTCAAGTCTCCAAAATTCTGAACTTTGATCCAATGATTGACACAGTAAATGTTGAGGATGATCAGCCGGAATTGATTTTTGGGCCTGCATTAAATGGTGAGTCTCCTGACAGTAATGTTGCTCCTTTTTACATCAGTTTGAGGTTGCACGAATATATATTGCACAATGCTATGCTCGATTCGGGTGCTTCGCACAATTTGATGCCAAAGGCAATCATGGAAAAGTTGGGATTAGACATTACAAGAGAGTATCATGATTTGTATTCATTCGATTCCAACCGGGTAAAGTGTATAGGACTCATCAAAGATTTGGTAGTAAGTTTAGAGAAAATTCCAGCGAAGAATGTTTTGATGGATGTGGTGGTTGCCGACATTCCTCCACGTTTCGGGATGCTCCTTGCAAGATCTTGGGGGGCAAAGTTGAAAGGTACACTTCAGTTAGATTTCTCTTATGCCACAATTCCAGTCTTCGGTCAAATGAGAAAGTTATATCGAGAGCAGAAGATGAAATACATGATAACTAGCAAAGAGAAGCCAATCAATCATCCTGTGAATTATGTACATACCGATTTAGAGTCGTTTGTGTTGCTTGCTGATAGTTTTAATGATATAGAAAGTCAATTAGTTCAGGCAGAAGACATACCAGAAATCAATGAGAATTTTAGAGAAGTTTTTCAAAAAGAAAGAAGAGAAAAACAAGCTGTTTTGGAGCAATCAGCTGAAGACAATGGGCAACAAACAGGAAAAACAGAGCCGGCACAGTTTCAGCATTTAGAGGACGATGAAGATGGTCTTTGGACCATGGATTTTGATGGTGCAGTGGGCAGCGATGGTGTTGGGATTGGTGTGTGGATTCGAAGTCCATTTTCCGCTCCTGATAGAGTTCCGAGCAATGTGAGAGTGTGTTCTTACAAGCTTGCATTTGACTGTTCTAATAATGAAGCGGAATACGAGGCTCTTATTGCTGGCCTTAAGATTCTTAAGAAGCTGAAAGCGAAGAGGATTGCAGTATATGGTGATTCAAAATTAGTGATAAAGCAAGTTAGAGGTGAGTTTCAGGCTAAGCATCCTCGCATGAGGGCTTACCGAAATGCAGTTTTGGACATTTTGAAGTCATTTTCTGATCATACTTTGACATGTGTGCCCCGCATACAAAATGGTGTTGCTGATGGACTTGCTAAGGCAGCAAGCAATCTTAAGATTCCAATGAATTCCAGCAACAAGTTTGAGATACATGTGAAACACCGGCCCACCGTTCCCGACAATCAGCGATGTTGGCAAGTCTTTGAGGATGATGAGGAGATTAGTGAATTTCTGCAGAATAAGGGTAAGTTTAAAGATACCTCCATAGATACAGAATTTGATGATGGTAGTGATGACATACAGATAAACCAAATGGATGTGCTGCAGCTTAAGGATAACATCATTCCTAAGGTATTGATTCCTTTGGAAGAGTTGTTTGATCAAGATGATGTAGCCCGCAAACCGACATTGAGGCCAACAGAAAAAGGTGTCGAAGAGGTAAATATTGGGACAGCTGAGAATCCCAAGATGGTAAAATTGTCAAAGTCATTGTCACCAAAGGTAAGAGCAGAATATGTGAAATTGTTGTCTTCATTTTCTGATGCGTTTGCGTGGGATTATTCAGATCTTAAAACATATGATACCAACATCATTCAGCATACTATTCCCATCAAACCAAATCAGAAGCCTTTTCGTCAAACGTTGAGGAGGATCAATCCAAAGCTGCAACCATCAATCGAAAAAGAGGTAAATAGGTTGTATAAGTCAGGAATCATTGTACCTATTCGATTTTCAGATTGGATATCAAACTTGGTGCCCGTGAGAAAGAAGACAGGTGAGATCCGTTTATGTATTGACTTCAGAAATCTGAATAAGGTATCATTAAAAGACAATTATCCGCTGCCAAAAATGGACCATATATTGCAGCGAGTAGTTGGAGCATCAAGGATGTCACTACTCGACGGATACTCGGGTTATAATCAGATTTTAGTGCAGGAAGATGATCGTGACAAGACTGCGTTCACCACTCCTTGGGGAACATTTCATTATGCAAAGATGTCGTTTGGTTTAAAGAATGCAGGCGCTACCTTTCAGCGTGCAATGGACATGGCTTTTGCCAACGAGAAAGATGTGTTTTTGGTTGTTTACCTTGATGATCTAACTATGTTTTCCAATTCTGATGAGGAACATTTATATCATTTGAAAATTGTTTTCCAGAAGTGCAGAAAATATGGCATTTCGCTGAATCCGAAAAAGAGCCTTTTCGCCATGGATGAAGGAAAGCTCCTTGGCCACATCATATCGAAAGATGGCATTCGAGTTGATCTTGCACGTGTTGAAGCCATACAGCAGATTGAACAGCCCCGGAACAAGAAAGAGATACAGTCTTTTAATGGTAAAATGAATTTTCTGCGTCGTTTCATTCCCAATCTTGCAGAACACCTTAGAGAAATCACGAACATGCTGAAAAAGGACAGTCAGGTAAGATGGACAGAAGAGGCGGTAAATTCATTCAATTTGGTAAAGATAGCTCTTTCCTCAGCCCCTATTTTAATCAGCCCAGATTATACACAGGACTTCATTTTATTTTCTTTTGCTTCTGAGCACACACTGGCAGCTGTTTTGATGCAAAAAAGGGATGGAGTTGAGAAGCCCATTGCTTTTTTCAGTCGGATCATAAGAGATGGAGCATTGAAGTATAATATCATTGAGAAACAAGCACTTGCGCTTGTAAAGGCCTTGAAGGATTTCCGTGTGTACATATTGCATTCCCACATTACAGCATACGTTCCTAACGCAGCAGTTAAAGATGTTTTGGTACAAGCAGATCCAGAAGGAAGAAGAGGTAAGTGGATCGTTGCGTTGTTAGAATATGATGTGGAGATTAAACCAACCAAGTTGATCAAAGGACAAGGACTCGCCAAGCTCATGGCGGAAACAAATCTGCATGCTCTAGACATAAATTTGATTGCTGCCATGTCTGATGAAGATGAGGAAAGTACGTCAGTTCAGGTATCCGATATTTTTGTTTCCTCTCCTTGGTATGCTGACATTTTATATGTGCTTCAGAATTTGTCTACACCGCCCGGTATGCCTAGAAATAAGAGTAGAACATTGAAGTTAAGAGCTGCTAAATTCTGCATTTTGAATTCTGCATTATATTGGAAAGACCCTGGAGGTATGTTATTGAATTGTTTGGTAGAGGAGGAAGCTCAAAGAATTTTGGAGGATTTTCACAAAGGTGACTGTGGAGGTCATTTGTTTTGGAAGACCACAGCGAATAAGATTCTAAGGGCAGGGTATTATTGGCCTTCTTTGTTTTCTGATGTGTTCAAGGCTGTTAAAAATTGTCATGAGTGTCAAATTTTTGAAGGGAAGCAGAAACTACAGCCTTTGCCTCTAAAACCAATTGAAGTTAGTGCACCATTCCAGCAGTGGGGATTGGATTTTATCGGGGAAATCCACCCAGCATCGTCCGGACAGCATAGATGGATCTTGACAGCTACAGACTACTTCACGAAGTGGATTGAGGCGATTCCCACTCGACAGGCCACTGATGCGGTAATTATTTCTTTTCTTGAAAATAATATTCTGTCACGTTTTGGGTGTCCTAGTAAAATAATCACAGATAATGCAGCAGCCTTTAAGTCTAAGAGGATGGTTGATTTTTGCTTTAAGTACAATATTACCTTGGGACATTCGACCGCCTACCATCCGCAAGGAAATGGTTTGGCGGAATCTTCAAATAAATCCTTGGTAAATATCATTAAGAAATTGCTGGAAATCAACAAAAAGGCCTGGCACAAGAAGTTAGTGAATGCATTGTGGGCTGATAGGGTAAGTCAGAAAAAGTCTATTGGCATGTCTCCTTTCGAGTTGGTGTATGGAACGGATACAGTTTTTCCTACTTCACTTGCTGTCCCGGTGGTCAAATTTCTTCAGGAGGCTGGAAGTGAAGAAGATCCTATGCAGCGGAGGATTAATCAGATGATTCATTTACATCAGACACGAGAGGAGGTATTTCAAAATACTTTCAAGTTGCAGGAGCGCATAAAGAAGATCTACAACAGAAAGGCGAAAGCAGATAAGTTTCAGTTGGATGAGGTAGTGTTGAAATGGGATGCTCGGAATGAAGATAAGGGAAAGCACGGCAAATTTGAAAATCTGTGGAAGGGTCCTTTTAAGATTGCAGCGTATCGGGGTCAGAATGCATTTATTCTCAAAGAAATGAATGGAGATGATTGTCCTGGAGGACCGATCAATGGTCGGTTGCTGAAGCGCTATTATTTCTGAGTACTTGCTGCTGATCTCATTGTCATTGTATATATCATTTTACTTTTGTTTCGTTGCAAGTGTGCACTGATCTCTCATTTTCAGTCTGGGGCCCGGAGCAAAGGCTATAATTCTGGAGATAGAGGTTGGTTGGTTTGAAATTGTCAAGTTAAGTTTTATCCGTCTTCTAGTTTTAGAGTCATGTCAGTTTGGGTCATGTCAGTTTTGGTCAAATTGCAGTCCGTCGTTAGTCAAATCTGCAGTCAATAAAATTGTCCAAAGTTTGTTTTATCAGTTGAAATAATGATTCCATCGCCCAATGGATGAAAGGCACTGTCCGACTCCCCCAGAGATCTGCCGTTCTTGGCATCTCCATGGAGCCACCATCCCCATTGGAGCCAATGTTAGAGTCGGCCCTTACAGCCCTCCGTCAGTGATCATTTAGTCTTTTGCATATTCATTTTTAGGTGTCTCGCTTGTTCCACTTCGTTGCATTTCACTAGGAGCATGCCATGGACTGACGAAGGGGTCTTTCGTCTTATGTTTCCTCATGTGTACACCTGCAGTGCTATTTTAAAAAATTTTCTCAAAAAATCACTCAAAGTCATTGTCATTTCATTTTGGTCATTAAAATGTCAATAAGTGTCTTTGGTCCTAGTGTCTAGGGTTTTTGAGTCATTTGTATACCAGTCATAAAGCCTGCAAGGTGAGGAAGGTTCCGCATATTGTGATTTTTTGTTTTATTATCATCAGCATTTAAAAAAAAAACATTTCTAGTCCAAAACTCTGTTTTGGAACTAGAAATTGTTCATTATTATTTTTGTAATAAATTGTGTTTATTTCACCAAGAAGAAAATGTCAAAGTAGACCTCTGGTCTTTTCCTTAGCTAAATAGCCATATCCCTGCAAGAAGACAGCAAAATCATCAAAATCGAGCTGAGAAAAGCCAAAAGGAGATTGTATTTAAAAGCCAAATGTGAAATTACAAAAACATTGTAATATGGGTTTTCAATTAGATTTGAATCAAATCTGATTATGGAAGATATGTGCCATCATATATAAAAGCCAAGCAAGTTTCATTTTCACCAATCTACAGCATGCAAATCGAGTTTTGGAGTTGGAGGGCCGATTTCACAGTTTGAAACAGCGTTGACAGGGTCTTGGAGCTCGAGCGACCCACTTGGGCGCGAGCGACCCATCTGGGCAGAGCGACCCACTTGGGTTATTTCCGCAGTGTGAAATTACAAGGAGAGCGACCCACCTGGGCCGAGCGACCCACACAGAGGTGAGCGACCCACTCATCAACAGAGGTCCGAAAAATCGTTTTGAGCGCCCAGTCTTGTTTGGGATCGCCCCCAACCGCCTTCAAACAGGTTTTTATCAATTGCTTAATGTTTTTAAATGCGTTGGTGGCATCATTGAGGATTTCAAACACTTGAAATGGAGGATTTAAAACCTACAGTCACGGCAATATCGTTCTTCAGGGTTTTAAAATAAATATGAATGGTTGCATGAGTTTGTCTTCTATCTTATATCAGTGATATATCCAGCCTTGCATATATTATGAAAACCATGTTATTCTCATACCCATTATACCATTGTGGCCATTGCTATTACTTTACTATGTTCAATACTTTTGTTCTATGGTGACTATGGTTATATTGTGTCTCATTGTCCAATGTTAAAAACATTCTCATGGCTCTATTTCACTGCCCATTGACACTTATAACTTTGTTGCTATTTCTCATAGAAAAACACATTCATATGATGCCGTGCTCCCTTTGACAATATTTGCTCGAAAGTCTGAAGGTTTCCTGCTCCCTTTGGTCAAGTTTCACTTGCATTTAAACAGAGACTGTGCCTTTTTTCCAATCCACTTAAAACAGAGATTTTATCATTGTTTGTTTCCTTATGGTGTTGTGACGGTGGGGATATTTGTTGGGTGTTGAAACACACATCATAATTTGTTTGCACTGCTTTCATATCAGTATACACAGTGCCAATAGCTTGGTCAGAGCCATGTCAGAGACAGAGTCAGAGTATGAGATAGGGTCAGGCAGTGATTCGGTGACTGAAGGCAATGTGCCACGGGGGTCTCACAGAGATCACAGAAGTGGTAATCATCGCAGAGAGGAGCCTACTTCTTTGGCTCGGTTGCAGGCATGTCCATTAGCTATGGATTGTTTCCGATATTTGTCATGTTTCAGATTTTGTGAGATGGTTGCACAAACTCGGCCTCATCGTGAATTGGCCCGTTTGTTTGTTCTACATTTACGGGATGGCCGGGTAAGTCTTGCTGGGGTTGATTTCATTGTGTCACCCTTGACTATCGCTCAAGCCACTGGTATACCAAACATGGGCAAGGAATGGAACAAGGGTCAGCATTTAGAGAAATTTCACTATGAGCCATATATTAAAACTGGATATATGGGTTACTTGAGCAGAGTTTTTCCATTCAGATTTTTGAGAGATGAGTATGCACTGCTGATGAAGCTCATCATTCAGTATTTTAGTTGTGAGGGCAGGTATGCTCGTCTTTTCGCGTACCATATTCGTTTGTTGATGCACTTCACAAGGGTACGTATGATGAATATCCCGTATTTCATATACCGCATCATAGAGAGGATGGTGATGTTTGTGCAGAAGAAGACGAGCCCAATGCAGCAGTACATGAGTGTATATCATTTCGCTTTGATCAAGATCATGGTGTCACATCAGTTGGCAGAGCAAGGCATCACATGGGAGGATTTCATTTCTAGAGACTTTTTCAGAGTGCCACAACCGCTTCTCGAGACAGTTCATGATGCAGGAGAGCCTTCACACCAGCCGGACATACTTGAGGTCGAGCATATCAGCACTCCTTTGGTTCAGACATATCAGCGAGGCCACAGGGCCTTATTTGCAGCGACACGGCGAGTATTATCTCCACGTGAGGTGGAAGGGGTCTTGCCGACTTCATCGACACGGTGAGTATTATCTCCACATGATGTGGAAAGGGTCTCGCCTTCTACTTCAGTGCAGGTACAGGTACAAGACAGGGGCAAGAGGCCCATGCATGATGAGGGCCCATCAGGAGGCCAGGACACCGATATGACAGTCATTGATGTTGATACGGGCTCTCCTAGCTCGAAGCTGAGGGAAGTCATCCAGGAGCAAAGGGCCGAGAATGACCAGCTGAAAGACCAATTGCAGAAGGCTCAATGGGTGATTAACTATTTGGAGCAGCGCAACAAACAGCTTGAGGATGAGCTCACATTTTATGAGGTGCGCCAAATCCGTGAGGACAGACAGTGGAATCGAAAGAGACCCGGTGACATGACACCAGCTGACAAAGATACTGTACTCACGCGGGTGAATATACATCTGGAGAAGTTGTTGGCGAAGGCCAATCGAGACAAAGACATGCTTCGCCACATGAAAGGCCATTACTGGGCTCGCATGCATGTTTGCAAAGCGAGAATGAAGATCATGAAGAGGAGATTGCGCAAGGCACTTAGACGGCGGAAAAGGCCTAATCCACTTCGGATTTTGGCCGAGGCTTCATTGACTGGGCAGGAAACATGATGGAGGACCTCCGCTCCAAATTTGGGCAAATTCGGAGAAAATTTTGTCATTTTCAAATTCTTGGGTCAAAAAACAGGTTTTGCAGTTAAGTGGGTTGCGCGCTCATGCGCTCACTTTTTCTTGGGACACTTGCTGGAGGAAGTTTTTACATTTTTGGATTTTTCATGGTTATTTATGCATCCTCTGAAGTCAATTTAGCATTTCATCAAAATCTGGATGGACAAAAAGCTCAAAAACACCATGAAAACCACCTTGCTGCCACCTTTTGCACCAGCAGGAAGTACCTCTGGGAGAATGAGGTTTTGGAGGGTCAAATGAGCTCCAAATTCAGAAATTCCACTTGGGTTGGAAAGTAGACATCCAGGGCTTTCCAACGAGCTATCATGAGCTCAATTTGTATGCCGGGAAGTACCTCAAATTCAGCCTGGAACATGAGCGACCCACACGGCTCAGGAGCGACCCACTTGAAATTTTCAGCTGCCAGCTCAGTTTTTCGCCTAGTATGGACCAGTTTTGCTAGTGGATAGAATTTTTGGGTTTTTATGATGTAAATTCATGTTTGACATGTAACTTTGGCTTATTTTTATCTATTCTAGAAGATTCACTCTCAAAGGGGTAAAAAATCATGTAATGGATCTGTTTCCACTCTTTTAGAGGCAAGTTGTTAGCTGCCTAGATTGTAGTTCCATGATTAGAATTGGTTGAAGCTGATCCCTGAAGAGGGAATTCGACCCCTAGAGGTGGGGAAAGGTGTTAGAGTGATCTATATATTGTAATTTCTCAATCATTTTCAGAGGTTGGAGAGGTTGGACTCTTGGGATACTTTTGATACTATTGTACATACTTTTCATATTTTGGCTAAGGAAAGATCGGGGGTTTTGCGGCACTTGTTGGGATCCTTGTGGTGTTCTGTTCTTGATGGTGTTTCTTCTTTGTTTACTGTAAGTTTCTTCATGTTTAATGTATGCCATCCTTTCATTATGCTTCTGAACTAAGTTGAATGAGTGAAATAAGGTTGAATCCATTGTTTACAGTGCTTGGCCTTTGAATTCAGTTAGTTCTATATGTTTTCAGCGGTTTGGAGAGGATCCAAGTTCTTCTTTGCCCTCTTCAGCTCCTCGTCGGTCTAATCTATCCATATATCCAATTTAAAGCATCAAGATCATCACCTATCTCGCCCCAGCTTGAACTCTGCAAAGGTCTGACCTTATCCCCGGACCCAAAATTTGTTTTCCCATTACTCCAGCGAAAACCCAAAAAACCAAAAAAAAAACATTCTTATCTCTTTACTAGCCTAAAATCAGTTCTTATTGTAAGTCATCTCGCATCCTATTTCTCATTTTCTCGAGATTGATGGAGAGAGCCCTCTCCTGTCCTCGTAGGGCTAGCTACGAGGCTGAGCGTGGTTTGATGTAGCCTTGAGTTTTACTTCATTTCAGCCTGAGGTAGATTTGAGTGCTAACAGCGATAACCATACAACATACAAAAAGAAAAATTTCCAGCTGAGAGGTCCATCGTTTGAGAGGTCTAACATACTAGAAAACTAGAAGAACAAGAAAAACAATAGTGATCATATTCAGTCACCAGAGGTAATTGAAGAAGGATTATCTAGCCTTGCACCTGGAGGAGGTAGAGGTTGATACAAGCAATTGAAATGGTGCTCAAAGTGAGCAATCCAAGTTTCTAGTTTTTCCATTTTCTCCGTCAACAAATTTTTCCCTTGCTAAAAAACCACCACCCTTTCGCGAACATGGCACTGAAATTATTGGAGTTGTTCAAGTTTAGCCATGACGACCTCATGCTTCTCCTTTAGGGCTCGATCGAGAGCTTATAACTAATCAATGAAAAATTGCACCAGCTCCATGACTATCATGGAGGTTCTTGTGCACCTAAAAAGACCCCGAATTGCTAACCCGACATGTCCCTAACTTTTGCGACCCTGATAAGCCATAACTCAAACATTACTCTATCCTCTACCACCTCTGCATGTGCCACGACCACACTAAATTGACATATTTCTGTGAATTCCCACCAAGGAAACAACTGAGGATTTGTGACCCTAGTGGGTTCTGCAATTGCCATGCTCCACACCCCTCGATGGAACTGCACCTCGCCTGGAAATTCCACCACACACAATTGCAGTACCACCCCAAGAAAAGGCATGAGAATGTGAACCTTCCAACTTTGTTAGGGCCAAGGCGTGCAAGGAGAGGGGTTTAGGCTTCATGATGGAGACCAGAAGGAATTCGAAGTCCCGGAGGAATGAGATCCCCAAAGACAAACCACCTTCCACCAGGGGCCATGTAGACCCCACTACAGGCTAAGAAAGAAATATTATCCAATGTAGAAATTCCCTCCATGGGAAATTCACCACCCGACTAGGACCACACTAGACCAAAATAGATGAAAGAGACCAAAACAGAAAATACCAGATGGGAAATAGAAACCAACACACAAGATAAAATTGAAAATTGGGTTCCTAGATTCCAAAATGGTGCTGAAGCCATAGTGGGATGCTGGAGAGAGGTCTAGAACCAGTGAGCCCAAAAGGGAAGAACCGAGAAGCGAGAACGCCGAGATACTAACACCACCCTTGAGCCAATTGCAGAACCCAAAATGAAAGAACACCACCACTATATCGAGAGCCAATAAAACAAGCAACGATCACCTAATGTAGGAAACCGATGAAGAACCCACTAAAATATGAAGGCAAGAAACCCAAAGAGCCCAAGGTGATTAAACTCGAAACCAACCAGAGCCGCAGACGACACACCCTCCAGTATAGGATAGAGAGAGAAAATTTCTCAAATTGCAGGAATGAGCAAGATAATGTTGCATTATACCCGCAAGAGGAGCATAAGACAAATGACCACCACCCTAGCCCAAGAACCAAAAGAGATGAGAGCAGAGAGGGGTACACAACACTTAGTAAGCCATAGAACAACCAAAGAACTTTACGAACCATGCAATATATCCAAGGGTATGACGATGCCATTGAATCCCAGATCAAAGTGAATCGATTGAATGTATATGAAAGTGAATGGTTCACACATGCGAGCACATGAGCAATTACTATCACGTGGTGGAGGGGCTGATGTATTTCCCTCCCATGCATTATCCAAGGTCAAGCGAATGGTTCACACATGCGAGCACACGAGAAGTTACTATCACATGGTGGAGGGGCTGATGTATTTCCCTCCCCCGCATTAACTAAGGTCCATATATCATATGTCACATGACAGGTGGCTTCCATAGCCCAACACTCCCATCGGGGAAGTGCCCATCAAAGTTACACATAATTTATTTATTACTTAATTTTAAATAAAAACTATTCAATATTTTTTTCCCCAAGGGAGGATAAAATTTAAGTGATGTTTGAGGGGTTATGATGAATATACTTAGAATTGAACGTGGAGTAGAAGAATTGAATTTGGGCTAGGGATATTTTGAGATAATGCAGGTTGACTTAAACAAAATTACCCTAGGGAAACTCTATGGCTCCAGTAGGTTTCAACATCACCAAGTTTTTGCAAAGAAAAAATATTTTAAAAAGGGTGGATAGTTTGAAAAAAATGAAATGCATGGTGGAGATCTTGAAAAAAAAAAACTACAGGATGATGATCATCAATAGGTGGATAATTTGTGGCTAGAAAAAATATTGACGTTCTTGGTGTTATTTCTCAACTCAACTCAACCTTGACTCCTTCTATGGACCAAACCATTGGTGGATGATTTACAGCTGGAAGAAATCTCATCGTCCTCAGTGCCCTTGCTCAACTCAACTCAACCTCGACTCCTTCTAAACACCAACCCTCACTCCTACACACCAACCCTTATCATTTGAGATTTTGAACCCTGTATTCACAATTTTGACTGGATCCTTTTGCATACAAAAATATAATTGACAGTTAAGATCCATCATATTAGATGCCTGATGGATGAAAAATATGCTAGATGGATATGCTAATACTGATTGTAGCCACTATGTTTATGCTCTACCATAATCAAAGGAAGAGACTACTCGAAAAGGACCAAATCAAAAAGGGCCATATCTTTCATGATAAATATGGTCGATATGGTGACAATGATGAGATCATGATGTGTGGTGGTGATGGAAGGATGAAAATATGAATGTGTATGGAATATGAGCATCAAAGCATGGCCATCCATCTAGATGGTAGAGTTTTAAATATTTTTCATCCAATTACTTAGGACTCACCTAAATTTTACCATTGTTCTTACCATATCCCTAACATCAGCGTAACACTCATCACATTATAATGAAAACCTAAGTAAAGGATTTACATTGTAAATTTTTAGAGTGTATTTGACAACAATAATATCCCAAGATTGTGAAATTTGTGGCTCATTCCTAAATTGTAAATATTATAATTATCTTGCTGTAATTAAAATGGTTTGAGATATGGAACATAGATTTAGAGCTTGGGGAAGGGAGATTGCTTGGTAAAATCAAAGAATGTTGGTTATTTAATGACCTTATGAAAAACTAACTGGTTTACCATAAATAGGCTAATTGTGCATTGATTAAACTGGACGAAGACAAGACAAGAGCCATACCTCCCTTGGGAAATCCCACAAGTGAAAGAGGACAAGAATTAAAGGAGAGATGGGCTATTCTGATAGGAGGAGGCAATTTAAGAAAAATTGATATGAAGTGGCACAGGGAGATGGAATAATATCATGATGTTTGAGGGATTTTGAATAATGTATTTAGATTTGAACGTGGACTAGAAGAATTGAACTTGGGCTAGGGATATTTTGAGATAACATAGGTTGAATAAAAAAAAAAACTTACCTTAGTCCAACTCTATGGCTCCAGTAGGTTTAAACATCATCGAGCTTTCACAAGGGGAAAAATATTCTAGAAAGGGTGGAGAGTTTGAAAAAAATGAAATGCATGGATGGAGAGTCTGAACAAAAACACTTACATGATGATGATCCTCAATAGGTGGATAATTTGTGGTTGGAAAAAATATCGACATTCTCGGTGTTCTTTCTCAACTCAGCTCAACCTCGACTCCTTCTATGCCCCAAAAAATTGGTGGATGATGTGTAACTAGGGGAAATCTCGGTGCTCTAAATTTTCTTTCCCAACTCAGTTCAACCTTGAATCCTTCTAAGCACCAACCCTCACTCCTCCTACACATCAACCCCTATCATATAAGATTTTGAACCTTGTCTTCATGATTTCAACCAGATCCTCTTGCATACAACAATATCATTGATAGTTAAGACCGATTAGATTGGATGCCTGGTGAATGAAGAATCTATCAGTAGGATATGCTAAGACCCATTGCAGCCACAATGTTTATGGTTTGTAGAATAAAATAAAGAGACTACTCGAAAAGGACCAAACCAAAAAGGGCCAAATATTTCATCATAAATATGTTTGATATAGTGATAACAATGAGATCGTGGTGTGTGGCGACGATGATGAATGATGAAAATATGAATGCATATGGAATGTAAGAATAAAAGCATGGCCATCCATCCAGAAAATAGAGATTTAAATACTTTTAAGCCAAGTAGTCAGGGCTCACCTACATTTTACCATTGTTCTTACCATATTCCTAACATCAATGTAGTACTTGTAACATTATAATATAATTAACACATAAGTAAATTTTTTGATTTGTATTGACATTGTATATTTTTGGAGTGTATTTGACAAAAATAATGTCCCAAGAGTGTGACATTTGTGGTTGATTCCTCAATTGTAAATATTATAATAATTTTGTTGTATTTAAAATGGGTTGAGATATGGGACACCAATTATGAGCTTGGGGAAGGTATATTTTTTGCGAAAATCTGAGGATGTTGATTATTTAATGCCAGTATGGGAAACTAACTAGGTTGCCATAAATAGCCTAATTATGCATTGATTCAACTTGAGGAAGATAGGACAAAATCCATATCTCCTTTGGGAAATCCCACAAGTGAAAGAGGAAAATAATTAAAGGAGATGGGTTTCACTATCAGGAGGAGGTAGGTCGATAACCACTGACAGGAAGTGGCATAATGAAATCTCCACAACCACACACAATGGCAAAAATACTAGTGGTTGGAGACTAGGATTTTTAGAGAAGAGAGAGGTGGTCAAAATTTAAAAAAGGAGGCACAAACGTATTCAAGGGGAACATTGATTTTTTAGGAGCAGATGGGAGGAAGGAGTTAGAACTTTATTACATGGATTATGGAGGAGAATAAAATTAGTTTTAGTGAAGCATGGGAAGAGCGAGTTGGGGAATCTCTCAAGTGAAGTGAATTTTTTTTTGGATTCCCTATTTTAGTTGAAGGCTAGAGGCAGTGTAGTCTCTATATTCCCTTGAAATAACAAGTGGGTTGAGGCATTTCTCTTTGAATCCCTTGTCAAGGAATGCCTTCGTGCCTTCCTTTTCTTTTTTTCCCGTTTATTCTTAATAATTTATGGATTCCCAATTTAGGGTAGAACTACTCAATGTTTTTCTCTAAGGGTGCAGGTGGCGTTGCCTCTGGATTCTATATTTCAGCTTGCTATATTTTTTAGTTGGTGGATGGAGGTGGTTTAGCCTCTTGATTCCCTATTTCAGCTTGATATTTTTTATTAGCCGATGGGTGGAGGTGGTGTGGCCTTTGGAATCCCCGTTTCAACTTGAAATCCTGATTAATTGGTGGTTGGAGGTGGTGTGGCCTTAGAATCCCTTCTTTTAGCTTAACTTCTTATTAGTTGGTGGATGGAGACAATGTAGTCTCTAGATTCCCTATTTCAACTAGCATCATTGGTTGATTCCCTGATAACACTCCTCCTTAAGCTCTAAATCTAACTCAGGGGTGATTAGCTACAAGAATGGATTACAGTTCAAGACAATCTAAGGTTGGGTGGAGAATTTAAATCTCAATATAATTTGGAAGTTCCTTCATTATAATATGTAAATAATGAAAACAATTAAAAGACATTGTAAATGTAATTTACCTTAGTAAGCCTTGGTTTACTGTTCAGGAAGTTCCGTAATGATAGGTAGTTTTTTGTAACGAGGCCTTTGTATAAAATGTTGTTTCCTGAGAAGCTTGTTGTATTGTTGAAGAGTCATTATTGATCTTGAATAATAAGCATTCCAATATGTTGCCACATGGAGCTTTCCTTTACACATTTTCGAGTTTTACCATGAAAAAATTTGTGTGTCTATGTGTATGCATTCAGTTTCATGTGCATATTTCTTCTTTCTTATTTAATTAATTATAGGCTCATAATACCAACAAGTGATATAAGAGCTCATGGTGTTGATCGGTGTGTGAAGATACTGGTGAACTAAATAATAAAAAACATGTTGAAGGAAATCTCAGTGGTACGTGCTATACATAGAGTCATCGTATAGATGTGATGAAGAGCCCAATGTTTCCCGCAGAAGATGTGTGCTCTGTAAATAAAATCACACTCAACAGAAAGGAACAAGAAGGAAGTTGGGTTCATTTTTTTCTTGAAAGATGATCAATGTGGTTGCTTGTTCATGTTATGGGCGTATGTGAATTTCACCAAGCAATTAAATGAAATTGGGTGCAACTATTCAAAGAATTTGTTGACATTGTTAATGCTAAGGGATGTCTAACTATAAAAAGAAAAAAAAGAGTAGAAGTTGAGTAGAGTTTCAAAATTTTCATTTCTGTAGTAGGGCCACCACCATAAACACGTGGATACATGCATAAAGAGGGTTGCCACAATAAATTCGTAGATACATGCACAAAGAGGACTACCACAATAAAATACTTCATGGAGCCATGCATAAAGAGGACCACCACAATGAGCTCGTGGAGCCACGCACGAAGAGGGGAAGCCAATAAGATCCTCATAATAACTATCGAGAAGGGTCACAAAGGAGCCTTGGACCCCAATTTACAAGAGGTAGAGACAAAGGCAAATTGTCAGATATTTTTTTTGAAGAATTGTGAAAGAATTTTTTTTTCGGGTTTCTTGAAAAACAGTTGTAGGGTTTCTAAAGACTACGTGAAAAAATAAAATTTCTTCTGAAGATTTTTTTATGGTCAAGTTTCCTCAAGATTTTGGAAAAGAATTAGGGTTTTCTATTTAAAGAGTAGTAAAATATGTTTAACGAATTAAAAAATAAAATAAAATAAAATAAACTTGAAAATCAAATTTTAAAACCCTAGTGGAAAACTCAAAAGGAGATTTTTTTTGAAAATTTAGTTCCAAAATGGGGAAGCAGAAAATTGAAAAAAAGGAAAGTAAGGATTCATATCAGAACTTTAATGGACCCCAATCATTGAAAATTTAAGAGCTTGTGTAGGAGGAAAAGTTTTGGGTGGTGAAATTCATCGGTAAATGTAATTTACATTGTGGAAATTGAAGGTATGGGATTCGTCGTAGAAACAAGGGTTGCAAAAATCATTATATGGGGTAAGAAAGAGATGATTTGTCATGACATATTTGGAATTGGAGGTTTTGGGTTCTTGAGATCTCAGTAGCATCAAGTTTTTCCTGGCAGGTGATATTCTCTTCAACATTATTGAAGAAACCTCAGAAGCAGTTCTTTAGGGTAAATTGGAAAATTTATAAATGACCAAGTCTATAACCAATTAAAATTTGATTGAAGAGTCAATTTTATATCCTCTAAATGAAATAAAGGTGCTAAAATTTCATATCACCTAAATGTATTTAATACCCCTATTTGCAGGTTAATGGAAATGGAGGTAAAAATTGAAGAAGAAGATGAAAACATTACTTTATTTAGCTCCTTGCCCAAGTCATGGGACCATTTTGTGACTTCCATTAGTTTGAGCAAAACTAAGTCTCTAGAATTTGATTTTGTTGTGGGAGCTCTATTATTTGAATAAGTGCATGGGAATTCTAGCATTGAAACATCCAAGCCAGAATTTATGGTCGCCAAAGGTCTGTCCAGGGAGAGAGGAGAAAAATAAAGAAATTATGTCAGATCAAAGTTAAGAGGCCGGATGTGTAAAGTAAAATCTTGGTTTTGAAAAAACAAACAAAGAATCTCAAGGAATTTTAGAAAAGAAAAGAGTCTAGTGAAAACCGAAAGAAGGAAGCAAATCAAGTCGAGTTAGGGCATATCAAGAAGGATTGTTGGAAAAGAAAAGAGTATGGTGAAAACCCAAATAAGGAATAAAATCAAGTTGAGTCAGGTATGAGTGATTAGGTTTTTCCTGTTGAATCAAGCATGATAGATGAATTTATATCTATGTGAAATTTTTCTTAACATTTTGAATATTGGTTGTTAGATTTTGGTTCTTCTCACCACATGAGTCCATAAAGAAACAGATTCATTTCATATCAAGCTATGAATGGCAGTGTTTTGTTTATTGGTAATAATGTATCTTGTCAAATTCTTGGGGTGGGAAATGTCAAAATAAAAATGTATGATGGTATTATTAGAACATTGAATGATGTCAGACATGTACCTAAATCAAAAAATAATTAATTTCTTTCAGAGAATTAGATTTATAAGGTTACAAATTCATAGGTCGAGGTGGAGTGCTGAAATTTGCAAAGGGTGCTCTAGTTGTTATGAAGGCATAGAAGATCAAAAACCTTTTAAAAGTAAAGGAAGTACTTAGGTCAATGAGGTAGAAACTATATTAGAGGAGGAAAGAGAAGATACTCGCCTATGGTGATCATCAAGTGGATCATGAAAGTGTGCAAAATTCAAAGTGATGGGATTGGATCAAATTCAATGACAAAACATAGATCTCGTCGCTCTGAATCCAAATCAACTTGTTTCAATAAAATCTAACATCGGATGCTCTCGATATTGCATTTTGTTCATTTTGGGAAACAACTAAAAATTTTAAATTTGGTTTACGGGGATGCCAGTCAGCATTCTGTACGATGACTAGGCCATGACTGGGAAGGTTGACACTCCATCGGCTAATGGGTGGTCAACAATTGGCACTATGTGGTTGGTTCGATCTGGTTTGATATTATTGGTTAATGGATTGGTGTGTTGGATCACTTAGAGAGAGCCACGTGGCCCAATCAGAGGCTACCACGTGGCCTCCTTATTGCCATATAATAATCTGTTATGGAGGCCGAGCAGCCCACTAGGTTCGAACACAATACCTCACAAAATACCTACCAATACCTCCACCAACTTAGATGTATTGTTTTTTATTATATATCTTTTGCAATTTCTATTTAAACTTTAACAATGGAATGTTTGGAGGTGGGGACCAGGGTTAACCCTCAACCTCGGTCCACCAACTAGGTTCAGGGGTTAACCCTGACCCTAAAGCCCTATACTATGCAATAACCAAAGTTTAAATATTTAAACTGATGTACCATGTGATATATTCACAACCAAAACCATATTTTATGCCATTAATCATAGTTCTCAGCAGTCAATGTTATCTTCGTTTATAAATTCTAGTGGTTCAAAAATGTGTTAACCCGACAACTAATCCAGCATGTGAGCAGTCATCACCCCTACATAGTTAAGGTTTGATGCCACTGTCAAGGTCCTGGAAACAGAGGTAAATGTTAATGCCAACGATGTATGTAAACAAAGCACATGTCACAGTTTATAATACATTATATGCCATAATCCAACCAACGGGTGGGGAGCAGAACTTGCCTTGGGCAGGGTTTCGCTAACCCCTAACCCATAGTCACACAAATGACATTTATCTATGTTTATTCAAACCCATAGTCAAAACCATAGGCAGGAAACTATACAACCACTTTTGAAATCAACGACAGAGGCAAGGACACTTGGCGCATTTTTAGATGGATAAAGGTCGACTAAGTGCGATTAACGATTCGAAAATTTGCACCCAGTGCGGTGAGAATCTCGTCTACACGGGGAATTTTTTTCTCCACATGGCCACAAAAGGCAGAAAATGTAGGACAAATAGCAGAGGAGTCAAAATTGTAGGACAGTTAGCAGAAAAATTCATGGGTGCATAACACATCCAGTTTTTGACCATTTTGAGAGAAGAATGAGCCCAGCTAGGGGTTTTTTACTATTTCGGAGCCATTTGAGACATTTTCTTAGCATTTTGAGCACTAAAACTTGATGTAAACTCACATTTGTGAGAATAATGGAAGAGGCCCAACATTGGAAGCTGGACTAGGAGATGTAGCCTAAGAGGGGTAAACTCCTTCAACATTTCTTGTCTTGTGTGTACGTTTATGATATTGATGTCTTACTTTTTTTTTGCAAAACTAGGTTTTAAAGCATGTTAATGTGTTAAATAAATTGACATAAATATTTAAAAACCCTAATCATTTCAGTTGTAAATTTTGCCATAAACTCTCAAGCTTTCAAATATAGATCAATTTGGTATCAGAGCTTTGGTTCTTTTTTGATTTGAGGGTTTAATTTTGGTGCAAGTGTTTATGATGCTTACAAGGTTGAAGCTCAAGAGAGGATAAGGAAATATTGTGGTTGCAAGTACTCAAGTTAGGTCAAGGACAAGGAGAGCACATTTTCCATAATCTCCACCACAAATTCCACCTTAAGTTGCACCCGAAGCTTCAACATTCATGGAACATGAAGGAGAGCTTAAATATATGTCAGAGGTTGAAAAGTATTTTATAAAAGCATTATTTGACATGACACAAATGGTGAAATTTCTCTATGAATAGAGAAACACAAGGTTGCAAGGTGAGAGCTCCAATCCTTCAAAGCAAGATAAGCCTTCAAAAGGAGATGGAGGATATGGGGACAAGACTCAAAATGGGAATGAAGAGAATGCTAACAAACCCCCTTTGACACCACAATTCTCTTCACCTCCATCCTCACCACCATCTTCACCATATTCATTTTCCACAACAACACAGTCACAAACACCTCCACATTCTCCAAACGGACATGGTAAAACTCCATTTTTGAAACTTGACATAAAGTTTGATTTTCCTATGTGTGATGGAGAAGCAAATGCTAAGAGATTAGATAATTTGGTTTGTCAACTTGAAGTGTATTGCAAGATAAAAAGGATAAAAGATTATGAGACCAAGATTTAACTTGCTTCATTAACATTGGAGAGTGCAACAGTTATTTGGTGGGAAGCCAAAACTCAAGAGGAAATGAAGAAACATGGTAAGGTCTTATCCTCTTGGAAATATTTTTTTGTTGCACTGAGAAGAAAATTTTATACATTAGCATACATGCAAAAATTTAACATAGATTGGAAAAACTTAAAGCAGGAAAGGGTCAAAGTTTTCAAAGTTATACTGAAGAGTTTAGAAGGAGAGCATTGCTATTGGGTGTAGATTTCTCATCTCAAGATACTTTGCTTAAATACATTAGAGTTTTGAATAGCTATTTGAGAAATACAATTCTCATGTTTAACCCTACAAATTTAGATGAATTTTGTGTACAAGCCACACATCTAGAAGCAAGACGAAAACATGTTTCTAATGAAACAAGTGAGAACACATTTGAATCTAGAGAAAAAGGAAAGGGTAAGTTTAAGGGAAAATTAAAGAAGAATGCTTCCATCAAGATGGAAGAATAAAAACTCACATGAAAACACTCCTCCAAGGATGGCCATGATGAAGATAATTTTTGGAAACTTCATCCAAAGATGAGACCCAAAAATTTTAAAAACAAGGAAAAGGAGAAGAAAATTGCAACTACATAACATGATTTAGGTTATGATTCCAGAGATGAAACAAAGACCACATCCATGGGTTTGAAAGGTAAGTACATTGCAAGTACTAGTTCTTAAACTTGTCTAAATGATACTCAATATGAAAAAACAAGAATTGAGCTTTTCCATATTACATTTATTTCAAAGCATACCAAGATAGACACACTGTTTGATAGTGGTTCACAAGTAAATCTTATCTCTGAAGACATTGTCAAGAATTTAAATTTAGAGACCATTCCACATCCTAAACCATATCCTTTAGGTTGGGTATGTGAGAATGAAAAATTACAGGTGACAAGGAAGTGCATACTTATATTTTCAATCACTACAAAATTTCTTGATGAAGTTGAACTTGATGTAGTTCCGCTTGATATATGTGGTATATTTTTGGGAAGACCATATTTTTATGATAGGAGATATTTTTCATCACCATGAGAATAAGTATAATTTTTTAAAGAATGGGATTGAGTACATTGTTAGAGCGCATAGTAAGACAATGATTTTGTCTCTTATGAATGTTGGACAAATGAAGAGAATTGTTAATGTTAGTCATAATTTTGCATTGTTAATGTTCAAGCATAAAGATGTTGTGAATGAGGCCTTTCAAGGATATGAATAAAATGTAAAGTCTAATTTCATAGATGTTTCTAATTCAAGTGATAATATTTTTTGGGATTATATCATGTTTCCTCCTAAAAGAGGTAAACAAGATGAATTGAATTTGCAGCAACATGCATCATTGTTGAACATTGGTGTGAACAAGATGGAAGTGTTAAAGAATGCAGGGGTCAAAGAGAAAATGCAAAAGAAATTTGAAAAAGAGGACATTGGTTCCAAAACTTATTGTTGTGGGTTTCATAATGTGTTTTCTTTGAAAATGGATGGTGCAAGGCGAGTGTGATCACATTTGATCAAGAGTCAAGCCAAGTGAAAATATATACATGCTAAGCATCGTCAAGATGACAATGTATAAGGTGAGAAGAATTTGAGATTGTTTAAGCTTCCTTTGATTGAAGACCAAGGAGGTAATGCATTTATTTATTCAAAGAAAAATTATTTTTCCACATATTATGGGAAATTGCATGAAGATGTCATCTATGACAACAAGACAAGGACTCCAAAATTAGGGAAAATGATTTATTTTCATGAAAATTTCGAAGTGACAAATTCAATAAAAGTTAAGTTGATTGAGACTAGAAGTGTAAGAGAGTTTTACCATCATCTATTTGTTTAATGATAAATATATTTTGGAGGTTCAAAAGCTTCAATTGGGTAGGAATGATCCAGTGGATTAATAAAGTGTTCCAATTTCAAAGTGCTCGTATTGGATTGAAACAAGTGCCAAAGCGTAGATCTCGTTTCCATGAATCAAACACAACTCATTTCACTCAAATATGATATCAGATGCTCCCGATATCATGTTCTATTCATTTTTGGAAATAATTAAAAATTGAAAGTTGGTTTGCAGGGATGCCCATTCAGCAGTCCGTATGTTGAATGGGCCATGACGTTGTAGGTTTCTTGTGTCCTCCATCAGCCAATGGGTGGTCAACACTTGGAACTATGTGGGTGGTTTGACTTGGTTTGATATTATTAGTTGATGGATTTGTGTGTTGGACCAATAAGAGAGAGCCAAGTGGGCAATCAGAGGCTACCATGTGGTCTCCTGATGGCCATATAAAATTTTGTTATGGAGGCCGAGCAACCCACCAGGTTCGAACGCAAGACCTCACAACATATCGACCAAGGCCTTCACCAACTTTGTTGTATTGTCTCTTATTATATATCATTTGCAAGTTCTATTTAAACTCTAAATATGGCATGTATGGAGATGGGGATTGAGGTTAACCCTAGACCCCGGTACACCAAATAGGGTCAGGGGTTAACCCTGGCCCCAAAAAATTATACTATGCGATAACTAATGTTTATGTATTGAACCCCATGGACCATGTGATATATTCACAACCAAAACCATATTATATGACATTAACGAAATTTCTCAGTGGTCAATGTTATCGCCGTGTTTAAATGTTGGTGGTTCATAAATGTTTTAACTCGACGGCTAATCCAACATGTGAGTATTCACCACCCTGCACAGTTAATTTTTTATTCCACCGTCGAGGTCCCAAAACATGAGGTAAAGGTTAACGTGATGGTTTATGAAAACAGAGCACATGTCATGGTTTATGATACATTGTATGACATAGTCCAATTGACAGGTGGGGAGTGGAACCTATCTAGGACAGGGTTTCGCTAACCCTTAACCCACAGTCAACCAACCAGCGTTCAACTATAGTTATTCAAAGCTGAAGTCAGCACCAATAACGGGAAACTGTACAACCACTTCTGAAATCAATGGGGGAGACAGGGACACTAGGTGCCCTTTTAGACAGAAGGTTGACTGAGCGGGATTAACAGTTCAAAAATTTGCATTCGATACGGTAGGAATGTCGTAGGTGTGAGGAAAATTTGTCCCTCCACATGGCCATAAAAGGCAGAAAATGTAGGACAGATAGTAGAGGACTGTGAGTTGTAGCACAACTAGTAGAAAACTTCATGGGAGCATAACTCAGTCAGTTTTGACCTTTTTGAGAGCAGAAAGAGCCCAACTAGGTGTTTTTTTAATGTTCTTGAGCCATTGGAGATATTGCCTTAACATTTTGCGCACTATAACTTGATGTAAACCCACACTTTTAAGGATAATGGAAGAGGCCCAACATCGGAAGTTGGACCAAGAGATGAAGCCCAGGAGGGGTGAACTCCTTCATCATTTGTTGTCTTGTGTGTACTATTATGGTATTGATGTCTTCTTTATTTTCTGCAAAACTGAGTTTTAAAGCATGTTAATGTGGTAAATAAATTGAAATAAGTGTTTAAAACCTAATAATTTCACTTGGAAATTTCACCACAAACTCTCAAGCTTTCAAATACAGATCATATGGTATCAACGATTGGGTTAGTATGAGAAACAAGGGCCTTCACGATCCGGATTTATGAAAGAATGCAATAAAATATAGAAATAGACATAAACATAGAGATGCAATAGAAATAATACTTCATTTCATTAATATCAAATAACAAAAATATGCTTACAGACATAATGGAAATAAAATAACTATGGCGTTGGTAGCTTATCTCTGAGAAGAGATGTGGTGGATAAATGCCTCTGAACTGTGTTACAATGAGGCTCGATAGCCTATTTATTATTTAGAAACAATGGAAAACACTAACCATCCAAAAACCTAACCCTAGGAGATGAAGCGCCAAAACTATGGGCCTTGTTTGGGTAAATTTGTGTTTCAACTTCCCACGGACGTAACTTTGGCATATGATCTCCATTTAACGCGCACCATACCTTGTTAGAAAGATATATCTGAGGAGTAAAACTTTTGGTGTGATCAAAATCGGTCCACAGACCCATGTTGCTCTCGGTTTTCCCAAAAAATGTTGTTTAGGGCTTCAAAAAGGCTCCGGAAATTTAGGACCTAAAAAACTGCTAAAAATAGTAAGTTGTGCTGAAACTGAAAAACTGAAAGAACTGATGGTGGCATTTCAAATGGAATAGGTGGATGGCCACCAATATCCACCTGGATCATTCCTCCCCCCTTAGGAATCAATGGTCCCCATTGTGTTGAGATCCTCCATGAGATGAGGCAAATTCTGTTGAATTGGGTATTATATTTGTTGAAGATGTCATGGACCTGCGGGAAGACATGCTGGATGCATTCAGTAAATTTGGTTTCTTTATCAGCCTCAGATAGTACATTTGTGGATTTTTTCTATGTAGTTTCATGAGGTATGGCAACATTAGGCGGCGGTGTGTCGGGGGTTAGATCAATGGAGTGCTTGTCTTGACAGTGTAGAGGAACCTCTGCGAGTGAGGAGAAAATGTCCTCGTATTCCTCCATTACTTTGTACATATGCTGCAGCCATGCAAGGAAGCCATATTTAGAGGTTGTTTCCATAATATTTTTCTTTCCCTGTGAGTGATTTGTAAGGAAAATAAATTTCCTTGTTTTCGAAACAATCTTACTATGTTATTTTGCAGTAGTCAAAGAGATGACAAGAGGCGGTACTAACTCTGGTATCTTGTACAAGATATTTCCCAAAGTAATAATAACAATACGAGGCCTAGAATCATACACATCATGTTGCCTCCAAAAGTATGGTTGGCCCAATAATACATCAACTACATCAAGAGGAGCAACATCACACAATACCTCATCTGTGAATAGCTTGATGTTGTACGAAAGACGGCACTGCTGGCGAATGCAAAGATCTCTTCCTGGGTGAATCCACCTGATGGTATACGAATCTGGGTATTCTATGGTTGGTAAGCTGATCCGCTTCATGAACTCTACTAAAATGAGGTTCTTTTGGCTTCCTCTATCGACAAGAAATTGCAATGGAGAACCCTTCACCCACATCTACGAATGGAAGATGCACTCCCCCTCCTTTGTATCCGTGGGATCCTCCCTCTAGAGCTTGGTGGTTGCAACAAGGTGTTTGGTCAATTTAGTGTGTCCTAAATTGCTAACATAAATTATCAACCAGGGATTCGTAAACTGACGAAGTGTGGCGCACTATATGTGCAAGATAACCTATCTCTTACTTTTTGTCGTTTTTGGATTTTTATTGATCTTGGTTGGTTTCCTAATGTGAGATGGAAATTCTGAAAGACAAGTATGGTTATGAATATTCAAGGCAATGATGTCCTTTATAATGATTTACCAACTTGAAACTGAAAAAGGAATTTGAAACATACAATGACAAAACTTGAAAGGAAATGAAAATGTGCTACTGAAATGAAAAAGGTGCTGCTAATCTAATAAATCAAAATAGTGAACTAGTGAGCATGAAACCAAACTATTCTTGCTGCTGTCTAAACACAAAAGAAACTATGCTAAAAGAAATCCAAAAGTTGCAATAAAGTAAATCTAAATCAAATTACATCAACTTGTCTTCTGATCCCTCATCATTAGTCCAGCTATGATTTTCGGAAGTAACTATAAACAACATGAGTAACTGATATCTAACTTGCAGAAAGTAAACTAATATCAAACCACACATTCATAATTCAATCCCTCACCATCAGTCCAGCTGTGGCTTTCGAAGGTAACTGAAGATGTCATGCACAATTTAATATTTCTAACTTGCAGAAAGGAAACTAATATCAAACTACACATCCATAATTCAATCCCTCACCATCAGTCCAGCTGTGGCTTTCGGAGGCAACTGAAAATGTTATGAGCAATTTAATATATCTAACTTGCAGAAAGGAAACTAATATCAAACTACACATTTCATAATACAATCCCTCACCATCAGTCCAGCTGTGGCTTTCGGAGGCAACTGAAGATGTTATGAGCAGTTTAATATATCTAAATTTGCAGAAAGGAAACTAATATCAAACCACACATTTCATAATACAATCTCTCACCATCAATCCAGCTGTGGCTTTCGGAGGTAACTGAAAATGACATGAGCAATTTAATATATCTAAATATAACTACTGAAGTAAATGTGCAAGACTGAAATAAACAAAGCAATACCGGAATTAAACAAAAAAAACTAAGAAAAAATAGATTAACAGCAGAACAATATTGATTCCATGTCATTAGTCAAAAGATATGCAAATGCCCGGGCTGCCATGAAAAATTATGCTAAAAGCTATGATTTCAGAAAGAAATCTAAGTAAGGAAATATGACAAAATAGAATTGAAAGCAACTTATCTAGAAAACATGTAAAAGCCTCCTTGGATAGCAGGGGCCCTCTGCTACCAATTTGGTGAAGTCCTTCAGCTCCTTAAAATTGTAATCAAAACACCATCAAAGAACTGAATTTCTCTATTAAAAAGAACTCACAAATCTACATCCCATTCCATCTTGAACTTAGTTACAAATCTACTTCTTCATTACTTTCTCATTAATTTCTCATTACTTATGATAGGAGAAAGCTTCTCCTATTTATACAAAATATGAGGAGTCATCTCATTAATGGGAGTCCATGGATCTCTCCCTCCATCTCTAGAGTTACAATCAAAATAGGAAATGATAAGACACATGTCTTTCTAGAGTTTCAACACAACTTGAGGAATGAGACACATATCCTCTTAGAGTTTCATTACAACAAGGAAGTGAGACACATATCCTCTTGATCCCATAATCTTCTCCAACCAAATTCGAATTTGGCCTTAGAGTGCCACATAAGGGTCTTCTAGAAGTCTCCTTTTGACCTACACATGTCACAAAACTCACAACACATATATAGATATATAAAACTATGTTAATTTTCTAGTTTCTAATCATAAATTCATTTAAAATACATAAAATAAATAACTTTGGAAAACAAGGATCCTAACCCATATATTTATGAAAATGGTTACTTGATGTAGGGTTTTAGGTCAAATGGCTATGAAATAAGAGCTAAATGGTTATGACATAATGGAAATATGTATGAATATGGAGAACATTTTTGAGACTCAACACAAGGGCACTAGGGTATATATAAATTATCTTCTCCCCTTTTTCATATCCCTTGTTTGGTTCTAGCTTAGGATCAGAACATGCATCTAATTCAGGTGCCTTCAGTTCAACCATCAACGACTGTTTGGCCCGACACACATTTGTGCTGTGAGTGGGTTTGTTATGAAATTCACACCACTTTCCTATGTCATTATTTGGATTTGTGGTGGTGTTTTGAGTCACCCCGCTTTGGATCTACCCCCTATTTTGTGGTTCGAGGGCTCCTTTCCCTAGCTTTAGATTCGCAAATCCAAAGTCTTTCTTCTTCTACTTAAATTTATGTTCAATATTGGAAGCATAGCGATATGTTGTGACAAGCAAGGTAATGTTGAGGAAATCCATTTCCTCCTGAATGTGTCTGTGTAGACAGCCACGATACTTGAGCACCAAATGTCTCTTTTAATATTTAATACCCAACATTGTGCACAAGGTATGGAACAAATTCGTCAGTTCATGCACACCTTGATCCCTTTGTTGCCGCAACATGGTCCATTGGATGTACTTGTCCTCATAGCTCCCCATGGGGTAATATTGCTCCTTGATCCTGTCTCTGAATGACTTCCAAGTGGGTGCGGATGAGAACAGAGAGGGTTCTCCCTTGTATTTTTTCTCACAGTAGGTTTCCCACCAGTCCTTGACATGGGAGGTAGCTTTGAGGAGTGCAAAAATAATCTTTTCTCGGTTGGAGAAATCATGGACTGAAGAAATACCCTTCTAGAAAATTCTACCATCTATCGATGGTGTCTTCATATATATAGCCTTTGAATAAAGGAATGTAAAATTTTACCTGTACCTTGAAGGGAGTGGCACCTCCAGAGTGGTTGTTGGATGCAGATGCACCATAGGTGGGCAACCGTTGAAGGATTTGAGCAAAGTTATCCATCATCGTGTTCCTTTGTTTCTCGAGGGCCTCCTTGAGTAATATTTTGATAGGATCTCCTGCTTCCTCATCTTTCTTTTCTTCCATCATGGGATGTATTCAAGGTTTGTGAGGTTGATCTTGCAAGGGTTCAACTAGATCGAGCCCTAAGTCCTTATACCCTGACCACGTTGGGGACATGCAAAGAAAAACAGAGAAAGAGCAGACCACTCTGATACCACTGATCCAGATTTATGCAAGAATGAAATAAAATACAAAAATATACATAAACACAGAGATGCGGTGGAAAAAATAATTCATTTCATTAATATCAAATAATAGGAATATTCTTACAGACATAATGGAAATATCTAGCTAGGGCATTGGTAGCTTATCTATGAGAAGAGATGTGGCGGCTACATGCCTCTGAAATGTGTTACAATGAGGCTCAGGGGCCTATTTATTATTTAGAAACAATGGAAAACTCTAACCATCCAAAAACCTGACGCTAGGAGATGAAGCAGCAAAGTTATGGGCCCCGTTTGGGTAAATTAGTGTTTCAACTTCTCGGGGACGTAACTTTGGCATACGATATCTATTTGATGCACAACATACCTCTTTAGAAATATCTATTCGATCAGTACAACTTTTTTTGTGATCAACACCGACCCATGGACCCATGTTTCTCTTGATTTTCCCAAAAAACGTCATTTAAGGCCTTAAAATCGCTCCGGAAGTTCAGGACCCAAAAAACAGATAAAAATAATAAGTTGTGCTGAAACTAAAAAACTGAAAGAAATAATGGAGGAATTTCAAATGGAATAGGTGGGTGGCCACAAATATCCACCTGTATCATTCCTCCCCCCTTAGGAAGCAATGGTCCCCATTGCGTCGAGATCCTCCATGAGATGAGGCAAATTCTGTTGAACTGGGTATTAGATTCATCGAAGATGTCATGGACCTATGAGCGGACATGCCAGATGCGTTAAATAAATTTGGTTTATTTATCAGGCTTAGAGAGTACATGTGTGGATTATTTCTGTGTAGTCACATGAGGTATGGCAACATCATGCGGAGGTGTGTCAGGGGTCAGGTTAATGGAGTGCTTGTCTTGACAGTGTAGAGGAACCTTTATGAGTGAGGATAAAATTTCCTCGTATTCCTCCATGACTTTTTCCATTTGCTATAGCCATCCAGGGGAGCCCCATTTTGAGGTTGTGGCCACAATATTCTTCTTTCCCTGTGAGTGAGTTGTAAGGAAAATAAATTTCCTGGTTTGGGAAACAATCTTACTGCGTTGTTTTGCAGTAGTCAAAGAGATGACATGAGGCGGTACTACCTTTGGTATCCTGTACAAGTTAGTTCCCAAAGTAATACTAACAGCATGAGGCCTACACTCATACACATCATGTCTCCTCCACAAGTATGGTTGGCCCAATAATACATCAGCTACATCAAGAGGAGCAACATCACACAATACCTCATCCGTGAATGGATTGATGTTGTACGAAAGGCGAAAATTTTGGCGGATACAGAGATCTCTTCCTCAGTGAAGCCACTTGATGATATATGGCTGTAGGTGTGCTATGGTCGGTGGGCCGAGCCGCTTCATGACCTCTGCTGAAATGAGGTTCTTTTGGCTTCCGCTATCGACAGGAAATTGCAATGGAGAACCCTTCACCCACATCTGCGAATGGAAAGGTGCTCTCCCTCCTCTGGATCCTCAGGATCCTCCCTCTGGAGCTTGGTGGTGGCAACAATGGAAATGGGGTTGGAATCAATGATCTGCTCCTATTTTTCATCTCCCTTATCTGGTTCTGGCCTAAGATAAGTACATGCATCTGATTCGGGTGCCTTCAATTCAGTCACCAATGACTATTTGGCCCGACACTCATTTCTGTTGTGAGTAGGGCTATTATTAAATTCACACCACTTCCTTGTGTCCTTCTTTGGATCTGTGGTGGTGTTCTAATTTTCCCCGCTTTGGTTCTACCCCTTGTTCTATGGTTTGGGGGCTTCTTTCCCTGGCTTTGGATTCGCAGATCCAAAGTCTCGCTTCTTCTGATTATTTTTATGTTCGATCTTGGTGGCACAGAGATATGTCGTGCCAAGTGAGGTAATGTCTAAGAACTCCATTTCCTCCTAAATGTGTTTGTCTAGACAACTGTGATACTTGAGCACCAAATATCTCTCTAAATCTTTAATACCCAACTTCGTGCGTAGGGTATGGAACAAATTCATTAGTTCATGCACATCTTGATCCCTTTGCTGCCACAGCGTGGTCCATTGGATGTACTTGTCCTCATAGCTCCCCACGGGGTAATTATGTTCCTTGATGTCACCTCAGAATGAATTCCAAGTGGTTGTGACTGAGAATAGATAGGGTTCCCCCTCGACCATTTTCTCATAGTACATTTCCCACCAGTCCTTGACATGGGGGGCAGCTTTGAGGAGTGAAAACACAATATTTTCGTGATCGGAGAAATCATTGACCGAGAAATACCCTTCTAGCGAATTCAACCATCTATCGATGGCATTTGCATCTATTTGGCCTTCAAATATAGGAATGTCAAAGTTTACATGTACCTTGAAGGGAGTGGCACTTGCAAAGTGGTTGCTGGATGCAGATGCGCCGTAGGTGGGCAACCGTTGAAGGATCTGAGCAAATTTATCCATCATAGCATTCCTTTTTTTCTTAAGGGCCCCCTCGAGAAATATTTCGATAGGATCTCATGCTCCCTCATCTTTCTTTTCTTCTACCATGGGAGGTCATCGGGGTTCGCGAGGCTGATCTTGCAAGGGTTCAACCAGGTTTAGTCCTAACTCCTTATACCCTGATCGCATTGGGGACATGCTGCAATATTATTAATTAGCCTCAAGCTAATTGGAATATTAAATTTTTCTTTACTTTTTTGTTCATGAATAAATGTAAAAGGGAGGAAAATAAAAACTCCTAACATCAGTGAATAAATCAATGCCCCATGTGAACAAGGCTAAATCTGGGCTACTTCAATAAAACACCCTTATGTGTGAAAGGGATTGAGAATTTCGACTAGGTCAATAGGACCAAATAAACAATGTTGTCTAAATTCAATGAACCTCCTAGATGCACAACGCGGTTTTAGATGGAGGCCACACATGTGAAAGGATCTAAATCATTGAGATGGTTTAGGGTTTTGCAAGATCTCATTCTTATAAAAGGAAGAGGAGGACAACAAGAGAAGGGTTGTTGAAGACCATATTATTTCTAAAGATTATGTCTGTTTAGACATTTCTCATTCTCTTGGCTGTTTAGCAGAGAATAATGTTTTTTAGCACAAGGATATCCTGTTTAGGAATACTTCTCTTTCCTTGAGTAGCTCTTAGAAGAGACTTGTACTTATTCACCACTATCAGGCTTAAGGCCAAGCTTCTACTTCCAACTATAGCTCAGATCCAGTTGAGGGTTTGGTTGTCTTTGGAATCTGCAGCAAGTGGGGGCTAGATCTACTCAGATCTAGGCCAATCTAGTGCCCCTTTTCAGTGGGAGAGGCTTCAATCCCATTAGAAAGAGTGTTCTAGATCATTTTAGATTTATATTTTCATCTTGGAATTAGGCAAAACTATTCATCAAGCCTACAACACATTCCCTCTTCTACTACTACATTATCTGCAAAGAGGAGAGTTGCAGGGTGTTTGGCAAAGTTTGAGGAGTGATCTCTAGTGTTGGGGATCTGCCCTTCATTGTGATGATCCATCGATTTCTGTTCTTATCCATGTCATATTCAGATCTTATCTGAATACTCCTATATATGCTTCAGAAATTCTGAATAGATCTGCAGATCTGCTGCATATAATCTCAGATCTACTCCATGTGCTTCATGATTTGTTGAAATCCCCAAGGGGAATGTAAAGTAGAGAAATTATAGTGTATGGATCTGTCATAGATCTGATTTTTCATGAGTTGTTTTAATATAGATCTAATTTTTAATCTACTGCTGCAGTACACTTAATAAAATAATGCTGCCAAGCCTTTGCAGTCAATTCTATGTGTTGTAGCACCTCATTCTTGAGGGTTTCTTCATCACAGTTTTCCATTTTTCTTCATGTTATGAGAAATTAAACTCCATATATTATGTATGCATCATATTTTATTAGAAATCCTCTTTAAAATATGATGTGCATGCTTCAGAAATGTTATGTTTAGTCAAGTCATGGGATTTCAGTGCTTTTAAGCCATACCAGGACCAGGAGATCTGTTTAACTAAGAAAAAGTGATTTGTTTTCAGATATTTTCTGGGTGTGAGTCCCAAATTACATATTATAAGGGATGCCAACTTTATTTATCCCTATTTTCACGCAAATATCAGAAAATAACTTTTTTAGGGCATAAATAACTGCTTTTCCCCACTTTTGGCTGATATAATGGATCAAATTTCTTGTTATTGTACATGTAATTGATGGCTATGTGTTTCAAACACATTTAATGAGTTATTTATGATTGCTATTCCAAATTTTTGTTCAAGTATTTCTGCATCCCTACTTGGGAATATTACAGTGGTATCGAAGCAACTTTCTTGGCACAACATGTGCTTTCTTTGAAAGAGCCAATATGTATTTTCATGAAAATAAGAGACTGAATAATAAGTATGATTACACTGAAGATATATAAGAAAAGGGTAAAACCCCTTTATTTAGAAGAATGAAAGGGAAAGAGTTCTCAAAAACTCTGTTCCAAACTCTGTATGAGCTTAAAGGAGAAATCAAAGAAATGAAGAGGGGAAGACATGAAGGTCCCTCAAAAAGATATTTAAATGAAGAAATCCCCAGTTCTTCATCTTATATGTGCAAGCACTTAGCTACACAATCATATCCAAAAAGTTATTCTATGCCCAGATTTACTGCAAGAGAGATGAAGGAAGAAGATGCACCAAAGGAGGAGACTTTGAGTGATTATCTTCAGGAGTATGAATCTAAATCTTGGAAAATCAAGGAGCACTTGAGCTTCCAAGAGTTATTCAGCTCAAGGAGGAAAGGAGATCCAACAAGTACAATAGAAGGAAAAGAGGTAGATTCTTTCTACCAAATTTTGATGGATCCTCCACATGCACAACCAAAGCATGGATAGATTAGATAGACTCATATTTGGATCTACATCAAGTTTCAGAAAAAGAATCCCTTAAGGTAGTAGTGTTTCATGTTAAAGTTAAAGCTTATGCTTGGTGGTGGTTTGAATCCTTTTCATTGAAGAATGCAAATATATCTACTTATGCAAAGTTCACTACAAGAATGGTGAAGAGATTTGATGAAAAACAAACTAAAACATCTTTGATTGAACTAGAAAAGAATGAGCAAGCAAAACCCTTGCATGAGTTGGAAAGATCTGTTGTGAAAACTCCACTTCATATTTCTATTGAAGGGGATAAAAACTTTTGTAATACCTTGTCAGAAGCAAGATCCCCATTACATGAGGAGATTTCTTCTCAAAATGAAATCATGGAGATTCCTCTTTCAAAGGAAGACCAAGATCCAAGGTCTCTCATTCATAATGAGGCATTCTCAAATATTGATGAGAGGGAAGAACAAGAGGGCAGTAACAATGTTGTTACTTTAGAAGAAGACCCATCATCACATGGGAATGAACATGAAGTTATTTTTTCAAGGGAAAGAGATTTTGCACCTTTGCAAATGATTCCCAAGGAGCATTCTGTGACAACATTATTGGGCAGTGATACCTTGCTTAAAGCAAGAGGAGGAAGGATGGATCAGCATCCAATGATGAGGAGCATGCACCTTTTTTTATTTCAATAGGTTTCCATTCATGAGAAGGAGATTGAACTATGCAGAAAGGAAAGGGACACATCAGTCCAACCATTCATACAGTCTAATTCAGATCTTGATTTCTCTTTACATGGAGGCATTCCACCAGGGAGACCCCCTGATGGGAAGAAGAATAAAGTGTTCTCTCAACCTTTTGCAGTAGTGAAATATTTGGCTACCATAGCGCTGAGATATATTGATGGATTCCAAGGAGGGATGAACAATTTTCTGAAATTGATTTTGCTATTCCTCACTCATCTGTTTGCGTTGAAAAAGAATAACTCAAAGATATATGATGAAATTAGCAAGATGTCAAATGGCCACTCCATAGATTTGGGGCAGAAAATGATATCTCTACATACAAAGAATATTTCTGAAGAAGACAAGAGGGGGCCAACACTCTTGTATGCCTAGGCCAAACTATGGAAGTTTTGGAAAAGAGAAACCTTTCAAAAGAAGGTTGATCTTCCCATTCTTCAATCTTGTCTTGCACAAGATCAATTGTAAGAGAGGCAAAAAAGATGGAGTAACTTTACTCCCACACATGAATTTGGCATTAAGCATGTAAAAGAGGAGGACCATGATATGACAAAAGCTTCAAATCAGATTTCTACAGTTCTGTCATGGTTGGGGAGATTGGATCCATATTGGAAATCACAACTGTTGGTGGAATATTCCAAGGATCTTCACACATGCATGATTCTTGATGACCAACTACTAGATGAGGGCTATTTAGTCTAATATGGATTCATCTATGATCATGGTATGATCTTCTTATCTAGAGCCTCCAAGCTCAAGGAGAAGTTACTACAAGGAGCCTATGAAGAGTTCTCTTTCAGCCACACATATTCTCTGAAGCTCAACAACATCATCTTGAGGAGCTATTATTGGAAGGGATTTGAAAAAGAACTATATCAGCATTGTCAAATATGCATTAACCTTGTGGAGTTGGAGCAGCAACAAGACTCTAAGATATATTTATTTCAGCCAACTCTTCCTACTTGGAAGGAGGAGAGAGATACATACACCACTCCACTTGTATAAGGATAACTATTGGTGAAGAGCATACTTATGTAAATCGTGTTTTGTTTTCTGATTGTATGCATTCTCTTACTATGTGTCAAACCAGGAGGTAACTCCTCAAAATCAGAATGTGTATTAGCTGAAGAATGTACATGCTTTTATAGATGGGAGGTGAGGCTATTGGGATTCATCTCCCAATGAATCTTGGCCTTCCTTATTTCCTAATATTAAATAATATACAAAAATACATATGCACATCCATCCATAGGATTAGGTGTCAACATTCCCCCCTTTAATCCGAAGGGATGTTGGTGAGTCCAAGCATCGATCTGAACTTTTCAAACTTTTCTCTTCCAAGTGCTTTGGTGAAGATGTCAGCAGCTTGCTCATTTGTGGAACAATGATGTAGATGAATGGTTTTGGCCTGAACATGATGTCGAATTAGATGGTACTTTGTATTGATGTGCTTTGTTCGATCATGGAACTTTGGGTTCTTGGCCAACTTTATTGCAGAAGTGTTGTCGATCATGAGTGGAGTGGAATATATTTGTTTCATCTGCAAATCTTCCAGGATTTTCCGGAGCCACACAATTTCCTTTGTTGCTTCAGCTGCTGCCACATATTCTGCCTCGGTCGTGGAATCTGCTGGAACTGACTGTTTGCGTGATCTCCATGAGACAGCTCCTGATCCAAGACTCATGGTGTAACTTGTAGTAGACACCCCTGTTTTTTTATCGCCATCAAAGTCTGAATCAGAGTATCCGATCAAGTTGAAGTCGCCTACCTGTGTGTATTTGAGTCCAAAGTCTTGAGTTCTCTTCTAGTACCTTAACACTCTTTTTGCAGCAGACCAATGTCATTCACAAGGTTTTTGCATGAACCTTGAGAGGATTCCAACAGCAAATGAAATGTCAGGTCTGGTGGTGGTCAGGTAGATAAGACTTCCTACAAGTTGTCTATACTTAGTTGCATCCTCAAATTCCTTCCCTTCAATAGATGTGAGCTTCAAGTTTTGTTCCATTGGAGTGGTTAAGGGATTAAGTCATCCATGCCAAATTTGTTCAAGAGATCTCCAATGTACTTCTTTTGAGAAAGAAATATGAATTTAGGATGTTGAATTACTTCAATACCCAAATAGTAATGAGCATGACCCAAATCAGTCATTTCAAAACCTTTCTTCAACTCTTTCTTCATGGATGCAATATAGCTCCCATTGTTTCCTGTTATCAAAAGATCATCTACATATACCACAAGATATACAACTGTTTTTCCAACTTTCTTAACAAACAAAGTTGCATCATCAAGATCAAAGTGTTTGAAATCAAGTTTCAGAAGATGCTCGGTCAATTTTTCATACCAAGCTCATGGTGCTTGCTTGAGGCCATACAAGGATTTTACAAGTTTGCAAACTTTGTGTTCTTGACCCTTTATCACAAATCCTTCTGGCTAGGACATATAAAATTTCTCCTTTAGATCTCCATTCAAGAAGGCTATTTTTACATCCATCTAATGGACTTTCCATCCATTCTGAGCTGCTAAGGCAAAGAGAGTCCGGATGGTGGTCCATTTTGCTGTGGGAGAAAAATTTTCTTCATAATCAACTCCTTCTTTCTGTGCGAATCCTTTTGCCACAAGCCTGGCCTTGTGCTTGTCAAGTGAGCCGTCTGCTTTGTACTTGTTCTTGTAGACCCACTTACAGCCAATTGGTTTCATTCCCAAAGGCGGATCAACTAGCTTCCAAGTGCCATTCTTTATCAAGGCATCATACTCCTTCTGCATCGCTTCTTTCCATTCATCATGAGAAGTGACTTCTTTGAAGGAAGTTGGTTCATGATCTGTAGACAAACTCAATTCACAGTTATAAGAAATATCCATATCAACAGGGGAATCAGAATTATCTACATCACCTTCAATTTCTTGAGTGGAACTTCTTGTTCCTGTTTTTCCAACCTCATCAGGATGAACATCCTCCAGTGTCTTTGTCAGCCATTTGGGAGGACCTTTCTGAGATGGCCCTGGCTGGTCACTTGAATGAGTTGGGATTGATTCAAGATTCAGTCTCCCAATTATGTCGATCACATCATCCAATGTGTCATCCGTGGTTGTTTCTTCATGTGGGGGAGAGAGTGCTTCAGGATATGATTCCACAGTTTGATTCAATATCGGAATCCCCCCTTCAAGGTGTGGAATCACATTATCAAATTCTTGGAAAGACTTTGCATGTGTGAATCTATCTAGGCGATCAAGTTGCCGCTCAACAACCTTGTCACTCTTGGAAGATTCAAGAAATATGACATCTCTTGCTATCACAAACTTCTTATTTGCTTCATCATAGAGACGATATCCTTTGGAGGTATTGGAGTACCCCAAGAAGATAAATTTTCTGCTTCTAGCACCAAGTTTGTTCCTTTGACCCTTGGGTATCAAGGCATAATAGGTGGACCCAAAGACCCTGAAATGCTTTACCGAAGGCATGTGGCCATGCCACATTTCAAAATGAGTTTTGTTTCTAATTGAACTTGAAGGACACCTATTCTTTATGTAAACAGCACATAGAACTGCATCAGCCCAAAACATCAATTTTACATTCTTGAAAAATAACATGGAGCAGACCATATTTAAAATGGTTCTGTTCATTCTTTCAGCTACACCGTTCTGTTGTGGATTATATGGCACAATGGTTTGATGTTTGATTCCATGTTGACGAAGATAATTTTCAAATTTGTTTGAGGTGTATTCTTTTCCATTATCAGTACGTAGAGAGCCAATATGTGTTTGTGCATCATTTTCAATCCATGCATGAAAGTTCTTAAAAGTTTGAAAAGCATCAGACTTATTCTTCAGTAAGTAGATCCAACACATTCTGGTGTAGTCATCAATAAATGTCATCATGTATTTGTTTCCATTTGCAGAAGCAATAGGCATAGGGCCACATAAATATGAATGAACAAGTTCAAGTTTTCTATGTGCTCTGGAGTGTGAATCATGAAATGGCTGTTTGCTATGCTTTCCTAGAATACAAGCATCACATTCCTTAGGTTTTCTGGGAATTGTAGGCAGTCCATCAACACCATTTTTCTTCAATAAACGAAGGCTGTCATAGTTTAAGTGTCCAAATCTAGCATGCCATAAAAGACTTGATGGGAATGTACCTTCATCATGATGTGAACTGAATGCAAAGTTTTGAGCATGAGCAGATGAACCTTTCAGCTTCAAGAGTCTCCCTTCTTCTATTCCCTCCATGACAAGTGAGTGATCTGATGCTTTTCTGACCTCTGCCTTGCCATCAAACAAGTGAATTGAGTGTCCTTGCTGCCGGATTTCGACCAGGGACAGCAAGTTTCTCTTCAACTCGGGGAGGTATAGAACCTCATGTAGGATATGATCAGGAAGACCAGGCAGTTTAAGCCTGACTGTGCCAAGCCCTGATGGCTTGAGTTTGGATTTATCTGCGAAATATACTGCTCCATCAACTTTGTCAGTGAAATCTTCAAAAAAATATTTTCTAAATGTCATGTGACATGTTGCTCCTGAATCTAGCAACCAATCATCTCTCCATGAAGTAAATGAAACATCAAATAGGTTTTCAGTTACTCCATTGTTACAATGTGCTAGAACAGAATGAGCTGATTCAGCTGGTTTGCCTTTGTCTTTGTCATCAATTTTACCTTTGTCTTGATTTGTTTGCTGTTGAGCTTTAGATTGTCTGCCCCCCTTTTCTCTGAAGTTTCTTCTTCGTCTTCTGTCTTCTCTTCCTTTGGATGGACCTGAAGCATGTTCTCTTTTCTCTCTGTGCCAAGTAGGCAGCCTCTTTAGAAGATGAAGGGACTGTCATCTTCTTTTGAAGGAGGAGAGAAAAAAATTTGCTGGAAAAAAAATCTTCTGAAGAGGAAAAAAAAAATTCTGCTATAAAAACTTTCAACTCTTGAAATCTGCTCAATTAAAGGGGAAAAAACGCTTGCTGGAAAAAATTCTCTGAGTTTAAAAAACTCTTTGCTGGAAACTAATTCTTCTCAAAAAATCTTGCTGAAGACTGAATTTAAAAAAAAATACTCTTTGCTATAAACTGAATTCTGCATAAAAAAAATATATGTATATTTTTTTTGTTTTGTTTGGGGAATAAAAAATTTGTATGTGAAAAGTCGATATGGAATGGAAGGGAGGGTACGGAATTATGAATGTGAATGGGGCGTATGGGAAATGGTATTGAACAATAGGGCGGTATTGACTATTAAGAAGTGGAAGGGGCAGTATATTATGGAGGGGCGGTATTAAACGATGTGAGCGGTATGCGTGTAATGGGAGCAGTATGGGGGGGCAATATATATATATATATATATATATGAAATAGCAATTGTGGAAGGGTCGTAATGTATTAACAACCAATGGACAGTGTTTTATATATATGCGTTGGATTATAAACTGGACAGGCGTTGTAATATAAAACCAACGTTTAAATATAATTCGTGGGCATTGAAATGTATGACAGGGTGGTATTGTGATACAACGCTGGAGTGTATTACCACCACGGTGAGGGCATAATGACAGAGTAGTATTGCAAATTTCGACAGCGCATAATAGACAGTTTACACGATGTTATGTGGTGGTATAATATAACGCAGAGAATTGTATTCAAGAGTCGAGGGCGTTCACTGGTGGAGGGCGCAGAGAATTTATGTCATAACGCAGAGATATTGAATGGAGGGCGGTGTGTATATATTGACAGGTAGCACTGTTGAATGAGGCGTGGATTTAATGTATACATACCGCCTGTGTTAACAACGGACAGAGGGAGTTGTTTATTTAGGTATTGAGCGCTGTAGCAGGGGCGAAAGGCAAAAGAGGGAGCGCAGGGTGTATTGTATGTTGACTGTGCAATCAATCTTGGAGGCTGCGCTGTGTGAGACTGTGTGAGAGTGCGTAGGGAGGAGATGGGTAGGTCGAGCAGGGAGTGGGAGGTAAATCGATGTGAGGGAGAGGGCGAGGCCGAGGAGGAGGCCGAGGGCGGGGGGAGGAGACAGGAGGTGAAAAGCCGATATGTATGAGTGAAGTGAAGGTACCGAGGGAGTGCTCAAAGGGCTTCCGTCATAAATTTTTTTGAAATGAATTCCGTGGCGACGAGCTGGCAATTTGCGATTGGACAAAGTGGAGCCCTCAGGTCAGAGTCGCAGGAGAGGCTGAGTTCGAAATGTCGGTTAAATAGAGAAAAATGCGGCACGCTCAGCAATTAAGAGCAAAGAAAAACCAAAAATATCGATCGAGCAAAGGAGAGAAAGTTACACCACAGCAAGGGTAATGCCAATAGTGAGCTCTGTCGAATACCACAACCAGAGGTAACCTCAAAATCGCATGTGTATTAGTCAAGAACACATGCTTTTATAGATGGGAGGTGAGGCTATTGGGATTCATCTCCCAATGACTCTTGGCCTTCCTTATTTCCTAATATTAAATAATATACAAAAATACATATGCACACCCATCCATAGGATTAGGTTTCAACACTATGTATATTTAGGCCATGAATATTAAGAGGAGTTATATACTTTATAAACTTCATGACCAACTTTGGGCCAAAACTATTTCTGATTATGGCCACTCCCTTGGTGAACAAAGGGAGATTTTGCAGCATGATGGGTGCTTTCCTAAGACACCAAATATATCTTCCACTTTCATCCATAGAGATATCTTATGGGCAGCAAGTAAGTGGTGGAAAAACCACTTACCACATCTATATCTGAGGCAGGTAGAAGATGCATTGCACTGGTTGCTCTTGGGTGAGTGTCGGTACTCCCCAAAGATTCATATTTTTTTGTCTCGTGCCTTGTGTGTCAATGGGAGGGTGCATAAGAAGAAAGCATGGTTGCTTTGGTTGACAAGAAGAGAGTTTGGACATCACATGTTAAATTTCATGTCCATACTTTTGGTTGGGATGTATCTCATGTATTTACATGTATTTCTGTTTGGAATGTATCTCATGATCATGTATGTACTTGGGTTTGGGAGAAAATGTAACTCTCACATGAGGAGGCATAAGAGAGCTTGTTTGTATCATAATGATAATGATGCTATGATCTTTGTTGGGAAAATTATGGGAGGAATGACACATGGGTTGGATGTGTCCATTGGGAATGAAAATTCCCATACTTATGCATAATTCAAGAAGAGGATGGAACATTGTATGGCTGCTACACTATGTATTTTGTTTCCTTATGTAAGAAGCCATATGACTGACTTATGTCTTTGGGAAAAGTCTCTCACATGGGAATATTTTTTGTAAGATATGTGTTACTTGAGTCGCATTCAGCTAACACCTCTTATCATCTATTATTTTCAATCTTTGGAGAAGCTTATGGCAGCAAGAAGGTGGTGGGATGGCCACTTATTTTACTATGTTTTGAGGCAGCAAGAAGAAGAACAACACTGGTCTCAATGGAGGGACTATTGTCACCATCCAATACATCATATGACACTTAGTCCATGTTTCTCTTGGATCACATATGGTGATGGCACTTTATTCACTATATGCATGAAATATTGGGCAAGAAGGGTCCCTAGAATCAATGAAGGGAATCATGAGGTTCCAAGTGTCTTTTGGCTTCATGAGGACTATATTATTGCAGCCCAGGATCAACAGCTCCACATTTATCATAAATGGAGGGAGAGACAACGTAAGTTGAGCATTATTACCTCTCATTTCCAGCCATGCAGCCCCTATACATTGCATAAGGAGGGGATTGGTGATTGTTTCCATGGCTACTTAGGATGGCTCACTTTCTTTGGATGATAGCATGGAGATTGGAGTGTCTCATGTGGGATGAATCACCCACCATTTATCATCTCTCATGCCTTGAAAAGACCAATGGACTACATATGTTTCTTTCTATGTGTCTCCCACTTCTTCATGATGATAGCTATTTTTTCAAATTCCTTGTGAGTTGCTTGAGGACAAGCAACATTTTGGAGGGGAGAACTGTAATATTCCCAATTATCCTCAAGCTAATTGGAATATTAAATTTTTCTTTAATTTTCTGTTCATGAATAAATGTAAAAGGGAGGAAGATAAAAACTCCTAAAATCAGTGAATAAATCAATGCCCCATGTGAACAAGGCTAAATCTGGGCTACTTCAATAAAACACCCTTATGTGTGAAAGGGGTTGAGACTTTTGACTGGGTCTACAGGAACAAATCAACAGTGCTTTCCAGATTCAATGAACCTCCTAGATGCACAACGCAGTTTTAGATGGAGGCCACACATGTGAAAGGAGCTAAATCATTGAGATGGTTTAGGGTTTTGCAAGATCCCATTCTTATAAAAGGAAGAGGAGGAAAACAAGAGAAGGGTTGTTGAAGAACATATTATTTTGGAAGAATATGTCTTTTTAGACATTTCTCATTCTCTTGGTTGTTTAGCAAAGAACAATGTTTTTTAGCACAAGGATCTCATGTTTAGGAATCCTTCTCTTTCCTTGAGTAGCTCTTGGAAGAGACTTGTACTTATTCGCCACTATCAAGCTTAAGGCCAAGCTTCTACTTCCAACTAAAACTCATATCTTGTTGAGGGTTTGGTTGTCTTTGTACACTGCAGCAAGTGGAGGCTAGATCTACTCAGATCTAGGCCAATCTAGTGCCTCTTTTCAGTGGGAGAGGCTTATATCCCATTGGAAAGAGTGTTTTGGATCATTTGAGATTTAGATACACATCTTGGCATCAGGCCAAAATATTCATCAATCCTACAGTGCAGCCCCTCTTCCAGTACCACGTTATCTGCAAAGATGAGAGTTGCAGGGTGTTTTGATAAAGTTTGAGGAGTGATCTCTATTGTTGGGGATCTGCCCTTCACTATGGAGATCCTTGGATTTCTTTTCTTATCCATGTCATATTCAGATATGATCTGAATACTCCTATATATGCTTCAGAAATTCTGAATAGATCTGCAAATCTATTGCATAGAATCTCATATCTACTCCATGTGCTTCATGATTTGCTGAAATCCACAAGGAGAATGTAAAGTAGAGAAATTATAGTGTATGGACCTATCATAGATCTGATTTTTCATGCATTATTTTTCTCTAGATCTAAGTTTTAATCTACTGCTGCAGTACACTCAATAAAATAACGCTGTCAAGCCTTGGTAGTCAATTCTATGTGTTGCAGCACCTCATTCTTGAGGGTTTCTTCATCAAATATTTCCATTTTTCTTCATGTTCTGAGCAATAAAACTCCATATCTGATGTTTGCATCATATTTCATCAGAAATCCTCTTTAAAAGACGTTGTGCATGCTTCAGAAACGTTCTGTTTAGTCAAGTCATGGGATTTCAGTGTTTTTAAGCCATACCGAGACCGGGAGATCTATTTAACTAAGAACAAGTGATTTGTTTTCAAATATTTTCTGGGTGTGAGTCCCAACTTAAATATTATAATGGATCCCAATGTTATTTTTCCCTATTATCATGCAAATATCTAAAAATAACATTTTTAGGGCATAAATAATTGCTTTTCCCCACTTTTGGCTGATATAATGGATCAGATTTCTTGTTGTTGTACATGTAATTGATGGCTATGTGTTTCAAACACATTTTATGAGTTATTTATGATTTCTATTCCATATTTATGTTCAAGTATTGGTGCATCCCTATTTGTGAATATTACGCATGCAAAGACAAATAGAGAAAGAGAAGACCGCTCTGATACCACTGATCCATATTTATGCAGGAACACAATAAAATACATAAATAGACATAAACACAGGGTTCCAGCAAAAATTATACCACATTTCATTAATATCAAATAACAAAAATATGCTTACAGACATAATGGAAATAAACTAGCTAGGGCATTGGTAACTTATCTCTGAGAAGAGATCTAGTGGATAGATGTCTCTGAATTGTGTTACAATGAGGCTCGAGGGCCTGTTTATTATTGAGATACAATGGAAAAATCTAACCATCCAAAACCCTAACCCTAGGAGATGACGTGCCAAAACTATGGTCCCCGTAAATTGGTGTTTCAACTTCTCGTGGACGTAACTTTGGCATACGATCTCTATTTGATGGGCACCATACCTCGTTAGAAATATATATTCGTGGAGTAAAAATTTTGATGTGAGCAACATCGGTCCATGGACCCATGTTCCTTTAGATTTTCCCAAAAAACGTTGTTTAGGGCCTCAAAACGGCTCCGGAAGTTTAGAACCCAAAAAACTGCTAAAAATAGTAAGTTGTGCTGAAACTAAAAAACTGAAAGAACTGATGGTGCCATTTCAAATGGAATAGGTGGATGGCCACCAACATCCACCTAGATCATTCCTCCCTCTTTAGCAAGAAACTGTCCCCATTGCGTTGAGATCCTCCATGAGATGAGGAAAATTTCGTTGAACTAGGTATTAGATTTGTCGAAGATGTCATGGACCTGTGAGTAGACATGCTAGATGCTTTCAGTAAATTTGGTTTCTTTATCAGCCTAAGATAGTACATGCATGGATTATATCTGTTTAGTTTCCTGAGGTATGGCAACATTAGGCAACAATGCATCGGGGGTCAGATCAATGGAGTGCTTGTCCTGACAGTGTAAAGGAACCTCTATGAGTGAGGAGAAAATTTCCTTGTATTCCTCCATGACTTTTTCCATCTGCTACAGCCATGCAAGGGAGCTCCATTTCGAGGTTGTGGTCACAATATTCTTCTTTCCCTGTGAGCGAGTTGTAGGGGAAATAAATTTCTTGGTTTGGGAAACAATCTTATTGTGTTGTTTTTCAATATTCAAGGAGATGACAAGAGGCGGTACTACCTCTGGTATCCTGTACAAGTTATTTCCCAAATTAATAATGACAACACGAAGTCTATACTCATGCATAGCATGTCGCCTCCACAAGTATGGTTTTCCCAATAATACATCAGCTACATAAAAAGGAGCAACATCACACAATACCTCATCTGTGAATGGCTAGATGTTGTATAGAAGGTGGCACTACTGGAAGATGCTGAGATCTCTTCCTAGCTGAAGCCACCCAATGGTATAGGGCTGCAAGTGTGCTATGGTCGGTAGGCTGAGCCACTTCACAAACTTTGTTGAAATGAGTTTCTTTTGGCTTCTGCTATCAACAATAAATTGCAGTGGAGAACCTTTCACCCACATCTGCGAATGGAAGAGGTCCCCCCCCTCCTCTAGATACTCAGGATCCTCCATCTAGAGCTTGGTGGTGGAAAAAATGGCACTAGGGCCTGCATGAATGATCTACTCCCCTTTGTCATCTCCCTTGTCTTGTTTTGGCTCAGGATCAGAACATGCATATGATTCAGGTGCCTTCAGTTCAGCCACCAACGACTGTTTGGCTCGACACTCATTTGTGCTGTGAGTGGGGATATTATGAAATTAATACCGCTTCCCCGTGTCCTTATTTGGATTTTTGGTGGTGTTCTGAGTCACCTCACTTTGGCTCTACCCCCTATTCTGTGGTTCAGGGTTTCCTTTCCCTGGCTTTGGATTCATAGATCCAAAGTCTCGCTTATTCTCCTTAAATTTATGCTCGATATTGGCAACATAGAGATATGTCATGCCAAGCAAGGTAATGTCAAGAAACTCCATTTCCTCCTAAATTTGTCTGTGTAGACAGATTTGATACTTGAGCACCAAATGTCTTTCTGAATATTTAATACCCAACTTTTTGCGCAGGGTATGGAAAAAATTCGTTAGTTCGTGCACATCTTGATCCCTTTGCTACTGCAGCATGGTCCATTGGATTTACTTATCCTCATAGCTCCCCACGGGTTGATATTGTTCCTTGATGTCATCTCAAAATGAATTCCAAGTGGGTGCAGCTGAGAATAGAGAGGGTTCCCCCTCGTCCTTTTTCTCACAGTATGTTTCCCACCAATCCTTGACAAGGGGGGTGGTCTTGAGGAGTGCAAAAATAATATTTTCTTGGTCAGAGAAATCATGGACCGAGAAATACCCTTCTATAAAATTCAACCATCTATTGATGACGTTTGCATCTATCTGGCCTTCAAATGCAAGAATGTCAAAGTTTACCAGTACCTTGAAGGGAGTGGCCCCTCCAGAGTGGTTTTTGGATGTAGATGCATCATAGGTGGGTAGTTGTTGAAGAATATGAGAAAATTTATCCATCATCGGGTTCCTTTGTTTCTCAAGGGCCTCCTTGCACAATATTTAGATAGGATCTCCTACTCCCTCTTCTTTCCTTTCTTCCACCATGGGAGGTTGTCGGGGTTTGCGAGGTTGATCTTGCAAGGGTTCAACTAGATCGAGCACTAACTCTGTATACCCTCACCGCGTTGTGGAAATGCAAAGAAAAACAGAGAAAGAGTAGACCGCTCTGATACCACTAATTTGGATTAATGCAGAAATGAAATAAAATACAAAAATACACATAAACACAAAGATGCAGCGGAAATAATACTTCATTTCATTAATATCAAATAACATAAATATGCTTACAAACATAATGCAAATAAAATAGCTAGGGCGTTGGTAGCTTATCTCTGAGAAGAGATGTGGTAGCTACATGCCTCTGAAATGTGTTACAATGAGGCTCGAGGGCCTATTTATTAATGAGAATCAATGGAAAAATATAACCATCCAAAAACCTAACCCAAGGAGATGAATCACTAAAACTATGGGCCCCGTTTGGGTAAATTGGTGTTTCAACTTCTCGGGGATGTAACGTTGGCATACGATCTCCATTTGATGCACACCATACCTCATTAGAAAGATCTATTTGAGGAGTAAAATTTTTGTTGTGAAAAAAATTGGTCTCTCGGTTTTCCCAAAAAACGTCATTTAGGGCCTCAAGACGGCTCCAGAAGTTCAGGACCCAAAAAACTGCTAAAAATAGTAAGTTCTATTGAAACTAAAAAAATTAAAGAATTGATGGTCGTGTTTCAAATGGAATAGGTGGATGCCACCAATATGCACATGGATCAATCCTCCCCCCTTAGGAAGCAATGGTCCCCATTGCATTGAGATCTTCCATGAGATGAGGCAAATTCTATTGAATTGGGTATTAGATTTTTCGAAGATGTCATGGACCTATGGCAGACATGCTGGATGCATTCAGTAAATTTGGTTTCTTTATCAACCTTAGACAGTACATCTGTGGATTTTGTCTGTGTAGTCGCATGAGGTATGGCAACATCAGGCGGTAGTGCATCAGGGATCAAATCAATGGAGTGCTTGTCCTGACAGTGTAGAGAAGCCTCTATTAGTGAGGAGAAATTTTCCTCGCATTCCTCCATGACTTCGTCCATCTCCTGTAGCCGTGTAGGGGAGCCTCGTTTCGAGGTTTTGGCCACAATATTCTTCTTTCCCTATTAGCGAGTTGTAAGGAAAATAAATCTCCCCGTTTGGGAAACAATCTTATTGCAATGTTTTGTAGTAGTCAAAGAGATGAAAAGAGGCAGTACTACCTCTGGTATCTTGTAAAAGTTATTTCCCAAAGTAATAATAACAACACGAGGCCTAGAATCATACACAACATGTCGTCTCCACAAGTATGGTTGGCCCAATAATACATTAGCTACACCAAGAGTGTTGAGATTCAACAAGATGATGAGCTTAGTGAAAATTAAGCACCTTCACTATGTGGGGCCCACAGGCTATTTTTAGGTGTATATCTATTTTTAGAATGGTGAGCATATTATAAAGTTAGCAGGATTCTGATTCTAGATGGTTGAGAAAAATCTATCTTTGGATGAATTTCTATTTTTAGAATATTGGGCGAAGTCTATTTATAGATCGCTAATTTAAAATAGATGCATGTCAATTATATTAGCCCTTAATAATAATCAGACTCTAAATATCAACTTATTCTCTTGGAGCACTTTATTTCAGTGAACAGGTGTGGCACATCAGTGGGCTGAAGGAATTACGCAATTCCTGGGGTTGTTGGTGACTCATGCATGGAGAACTTCGTTATAATTGATAGTGGCAAGTTGAAAGAGTAGTTATGTGAGTTGTTATTTAGTTTAATTCAGTTAAGTGAGTTAAACTCAATTGTGCTAGTTTTATCTAGTTGTAACTAAGGATACACTAGTGAGAGTTTAGTGAATTAATTATTTAATTAATTCACAACTAGAGACTCACTTGCTACTGAACAAATACAACAGTTAACTACTTGCATGTCAGTTCCAGTGGAGACCCAGTGCAGAGATAGGTGAAAGGGTGAGATGGACTATCTATTGTGACTATAGTGATGCATTCAATGCATCTACATAGACATTTGAGTTTCCAATAAGGATTTTGCAGTCAAGGCAAGGAAATATCAAATTGATTAAGGGATCTTCTTCAGCGGGGATTGCTGTAATGTTCCCAAAGTGGGAACAACTACATTATTGGGAATATCTGAAGATATTACCAATGTGGAGCTACAACAATATGTAAAACACCCCAATGGAGCAGAAGTGATACATTAACACATAAAATAGCAGAGAATCAAAATAGCCATCATATTATAACATAGCAGCATAAGGTATACAAATCCTTTAGGAAATGATCACTCAAGCAAGGCACTACAAGCCTCAAGAGACATGTACATGAAAATGTGAAGAACATTACTACATGAACAAAGCCCTAGGCTATGACTGTGTAGTTTTATATGGAAAAAATGCTAAAACACATGCCAATACATAGATATGCAAATATATGGCTCATACAATCATTGGGAGAGAAGATCTAAGCTCCCAATCACTACCTCTAGTCAATCCTGGGAGGATTGGCTATAATACACAAAACCTTCAAAATGTCGGAGTTGCTGGGTAGCAGCAACAACTCAAGAACTAGAAATAAGTGGAGAATGCTGAAGATGTTGCAACAAATGACAAGGAATTATCCAATGGATCTCTATAGTGAAAGGTTGATCCTTTTACCTAAGATCTCACCCTCCAAACTATCTGCTAATCCCTCACTTCAATTGCTCTCCCCAAGAATAACGTTGTCTAAGAGAGGCAATGCGCTGCTAATGTTGGTAAGTGCTTGGCCGGGTGCCAAAGGTGGTGGAATCTGCTCATAAACCTCCCTTATTGATCTCCCAAGGGAATGGAAGCCCCCTCCTCTGGAAAACTAGCCAAGGATGGTGTTGTAGAAAACCTCCCCAACAACACCCAGCAACACTGCACAATCTCCAGCTGAAATTGCACTGATGAAGAAGGCTGATGCTTGACCTCAATGCCTAAATATGGGGAATGTAATGCAATCCTCCAAGAGCTACTCAAGAATGATGGGAAATCCTAAACAAGAATTCCCTAGCAATTCTTGCTAAACAACAAGAGATTGCAACAAGTCTAAAGACCAAAGATGAATAATACTCAGCATGAATCACAATGGTTGCCTTGCCCTCCTTTTAAACAATGTGATCTCCCCACCCATGGGTCCCACTAATGATAGCTTCCTCCTCAAGAAACCTTCCCTCCTCTTTCACTGCGTTGTCCCACAAGATGCCTTCCACCTCCTACCATTGCGCAGTTTGACTTGGTCAAACTTGACCTAGTCTTCCTGCAAAAGCATCTTTTCACACATGCAGGTGGGAAATCCAGCTCTATAATTGATCCTCTTTCAAACTAAGAGGATTTTTATCCCTCATTCATGAAATTAATGGGTATCCTACCCATTTTATTTAGCTCCTATGTGAAAATGGAAAAAATTAATGTTCCATAAAATTAGGAACATTACAATCCTCCCCTCTCAAAGATTGCTTGTCCTCAAGCAAGTGCAAGGATAGAATGATTCATTTTCCCCTTAATCTCCCTCTAGCATCCATGCATGATGAAATCCTCTGAGAAAAGGATGCCATATCATCAATCAAGTGTCCAAGTTGTCCCTCCAACATATGCAATCTAGCTTTTGGTGAACATCCCCAAATAATTGTCACGTAGAAACAAATATCCATGGGGGAAACATTGGGATGTATAAGGGCCTCCTTGAGGCATGGGATATGATATAAAATGGGACTCATCATCCCCATATGAATCTCCCATCCCCAAACAATCATCCATACAACATAAGCTGCCTCCCAACATGGAAACTCATAGAAATATTTCTCCACCTTGAGCTCTGGAAATGAAGGTGGGCTGAAAATTTGAATATGGAAAGCTTCTTTGCTTGCCCCATGCTATCCTCCCATCCACTTATGATTAGTGTGGAGTGTGTGCTAATCAAGGTCTGCAAAAGTATTGCCCTCAAGTGGAAAAATGAAGAGTAATCCTCCAAGGACCTCTCCTCCATCAATGAAAAACAAGCTAGCCCAAGACACTTCATCCATGATGAATAGGACATGATCATCATATAATATCCCAATGACATGTTTTTTTTAGTTCATACCATGTGCAGAAAGGTACAAAAAATGTCTCATAGGGTTATAACGCAACCTCACCCACTGCAGCTGCAGAAAATAACATGGCAAGCATTGTACAAAAAATATCGCCTTTACTACTGAATAGTAAATAGACGAGTGAACCAGCAATACAAGATCAAATACATGCCCATATACATACAATGGATGGATATCATCATCAAACTCATGGCCCACCTCAAAAGACGGAAAATAGGTGGTTGTGGTGGCAATTTCTTCCCTCATGTTCCCATTAGAACATGCAATACATAAACTATGGGAATCACCTCCCCTCAATGACACATTCATCCCTTGTGTCCTACTCAAAATCATGCCTCCCATCACATAACAGCAACATAAACAAGGGATATAATGAACAGCAACAAAATATGGGGACCACTGGTGGTGTCATGTAGTGCTTGGAGGCACCAACAGTCTCCCAAGTGGATGCAACGTGGTTTTGAAAACTGTTGTTTCAGAAATGTACAAGGAAAAATGTTTTTAAATGCAATGATAATAATATGAATTAGCTGAACATGTGTGGCATGGAAAAACACTTGCCCAAGGTCATGTGTAAGGTGGTTGTCCCCGTCATATGGTTTGACCCAACTTTTCTCATGAAGCAACATGAAAAATCTGCCCCTTTGAGGAGCCATGCACTGCAATATAATGATAAGAGTATGAAAATCAGAAAATGTAAACACAAGGCTCTTACCATAGGCTAGAAGTAAGAGGATATATGGATCCATGTGTGTGGCTCTGCTCCCAAGTGACAGCGTTGTGAGCTCATGCAAAAAGGCTCTTTCCCATGCCAATCTTTGTCCCTCGACATGCTCCCTATCAAGGACTCCTCTAATGATGCTGCTACAGATATGAAGCACCTCCCAAGATGGAAATGCCTCTTGATTAGTCCAAGCCAAAGAGAGGTTCCTTTGCACTATGAGAGTGCCCTCCTCTACTCCGGCAACACCATACATCATATGGGAGCAAATCTGCTTGTGCTCTCTCCAAGATAGCTCAAGCAACCCAAGTGTTTGTTGCCTCCTCATGCTCACATCATGTAACCCATGTGATGAAGGTATCATGACCGATATATATACCATATCAGAACCATGTATCCCTAATCGCTACTACTCAATGATGTAAACATCCTGCCACCTCTTCTCCATTCCCATCCTCTTAAAAAGAGGATACACCAAGTGATGGAAAAACTCCTTCAAGAGGAGCCAACGTAGTCAAGCCTCCTGCTACCCAGTATCACATAATTTCAAGTGGATAATCAGCCTCTTGCTCTTCATCCATACCCACTCAACTCCTTGTGGATGTATTCTCCTCTTCTTCCCATTGGTTTCCCTCTCATGAGGATCACCATTTTCCAAAGCCATATCTCCCCCTTTGTATTTCATGGAAGGTTGAAATGAAGCTCCTTGGAGACCTTCTAGAGAAGATCTCTCACCCATGAATATGTTGGATCCATGAGGACCCAAACATGATGGAGGTAATATCTCCTCTCCACCCATTTTTAATGGCGTTGCTAATTCCTCCAATGGTGTAGCAGTTGTTTCAATCTCTGGTTCAAGATTTGTTTCATTGTCTTTCATGGGAGTGTCATTGTATGTTTGATCCTCCAATTGTTTACATCCCAACCTCAATGGCTGAATGTAACTCATAAAAGAAGCATGAGGATGGTGGTTTACTTCCTCCTTGCACAGTGCAGTGCAATCAAGATGTTTTAAAATAACAAAGTGTGTTGATTCTTGGACCTTTGAAGATGGATTCCCACATGATTTTAAATTTTCTTCTGAAATAAAAAGTGGGACTTTAATCATACCTTGATGGATCTTGGGATGTTCTTGTGTGGCTGCAATGGCTTTTCCTTCCGATGCAATGGCTACTTCCTCTATGGATATAGAAGGTTGCTCCTCCAAAGCTGTAGTAGCGTTGGTGCAATCCTCCTCCCATGGTGGTGTGAAACTTTCCTCATTTTTTCTCTCTCCATCAAAGGTTTTGATTAACCTTTGAGCAAATTTTGCAAAAGAACTCACCCTTGAATGGACCAAGGGTTTGAACCACCAAAAAGAGGCTTCATCCTCCATGTGCAACGCTGCAATCTCTACTGCTTCTTTCTCTACCACTGGATGTAGCAGAAACAATGCCTCTAGTTTCCTCACCCAAGATCTTGCTGAAGTATCCCCATCAAAGGTAGACAATAGGAACCTATTGCCTATGATTTCCTTTCTACTGCAGGGCCTTCTCTCCTCCTTTTGCTGAATAAACTTTGGGAACATTGTAGTTTCCTTGAATTCTCTAGAGTGATATTTATATTCACCTAGGTACTTACTTAAGATCTGATGATCCAAGTATCCTCCATGCCTATCTTCCTTGCCTTCATGAGAATAGGAAGTGCATGGACCTTCCTCTTCTTCTCTTTTCTTCTCCTCCTTGGGGAGGCTCTTCTTTTCTCCAAAAATAGATGAGAGCAAGCTCATATTCTTCATCATCTCCTTCTGATATCAAACTCACAGGCTGTGCCAAGTTCAATGCTTTGATACCACTGTAATGTTCCCAAAGTGGGAACAACTACACTATTGGGAATATCTCAAGATATTATCAATGTGGAGCTACAACAATATGTAAAACACCCCAATGGAGAAGAAGTGATACATTAACACATAAAATACTAGAGAATTCAAATAGCCATCATATTATAACATAGAATCATAAGGTATACAAATCCTTGAGGAAATTATCACTCAAGCAAGGCACTACAAGCCTCAAGAGACATGTACATGAAAATGTAAAGAACACTTCTACATGAACAAAGCCCTAGGCTATGACTGCACAATTTTATATGGAACAACTGCTAAAAATCATGCAAATACATAAATATGCAAATATGTGGCTCATACAATCATTGGGAGAGAAGATCTAATCTCCCAATCACTACCTCTAGTCAATCCTCGGAGGATTGGCTATAATACACAAAACCTACAAAATGCCGGAGTTGCTGGGTAGCAGTAACAACTCAAGAACTAGAAATAAGTGGAGAAGGCTAAAGATGCTACAAAAAAAGACAATTACTTCTCCAGTGAATCTCTAGAGTGAAAGGATGATCATTTTACCTAAGATCTCACCTTCCAAACTATCTGCTAATCCCTCACTGCAATTGTTCTCCAAGAATAATGTTGTCTAAGAGAGGGACTGCACTACTAATGATGGTAAGTGGTAGATACAATGCGACCGAAATTGGAACCATTACCTTTGAGAGGGAGTCAGGTAAACTATTTCTATTGAAAGATGTTATGCATTTTCCAGGTCTAAAGAAGAACTTCGTCTTTGTCGTGATGTTGTAGGACAGAGGTTATGACGTTGTATTCAGCAAGGGAAAAGCTTTCCTGTGACAAAAAAAAAATGGTTCAAACCAAGAGGATAGGGATTCGAGTAAATAATCTCTAGAATATGGAGATAGATGGTTTCGCTACAATGATGGGAAAAGAAGAATAAGTGGTGAGCCGAGATGAGGGAGAATTATGGCACAAGAGATTGGACCATCTTCACCATGGTGCCTTGAAGATTTTGCAGTAGATTTTGCAGTAGATTTCTACTGGACTTCCTAAGGGTACTCTTGTGAAGTCAAATCAATGCAAGCGATGTACTATGGGTAAGTTTGTGAAGACCACCTTTCATGAGAAGGAGAACTGTGCTTTGGTGATCCTGGAGAGAATTCACATGGACATGTGTGGACCTTTCTCAGTTGCTTAAACAACAAAAAATAGGTACTATGTTATATTTGTTGATGACTATTCTCGTAGATGCTAGATATTCTTCATGTAGAAGAAGGATAAAAAATTCTCAAATTTCTGTGAGTTTAAAGCATTGGTGGAGAAGGAGTTGGGGAAGAAAGTGAAGGCTCTGTAGAGCGATAATGGTGGTGAATATACCTGGAATGAATTCAAATACTTCTGTAGCAAAGAAGGAATTTGAAGAGAACTCATAGCGCCTCATAACTCACAGAAGAATGGGGTTGCGAAGAGGAATAACAGAATGATTGTGGGTTTTGCACGAGCTATGATACATGACCAGGGCCCATCAATGCACTTGTGGGAAGAAGCATGCAAAATTGCAGTTTATGTACAAAACCGTTGTCCTCATAGAGTACTTGGCATGAGTACACTTGAAGAAGCTTTTACTGGTAAGAAGCTAGATATTTCTCATTTAAATTTATTTGGATCATATGTTTACATTCGTGTGACCATGGACACCAGGAAGAAGCTAGAGCCGACTGCAGAAGTTGGGACATTTTTGGGGTACATAGAAACACCCCATAACTATCGTGTGTATTTTCCAAATAGTCGGATGATTATGGTGTGATGGGATATAAAATTCAATGAAGAGAAAGCTATGAAGTTGTCGCTTGAGAGGGAGCTACACTTGCATGCAGAGGAGGAACTTATTGTTCCAAAATATGAGCCTCAAGATGTGGATCAGCCATAGGAGGAGGATCATGGAGTGGAGGAGTCCACTCACGCAGAGCCAAACATTAGAACTGGCAGAAGGCGTACCACATAAGCTGAGAGGCTGAAGCTTGATGTGGCACAAAATGTAGGAGTACCTACTTCACAGACAGAGACAGTCATCTGATCGATTCACTAGATACATGGCTCTCATGAGCAAGTGTATCGTGACATAGCCATCTTCCTTTGAGGAAGCAGCACAGGAGCCCACATGGGTAGATGCCATGGTGGAGGAGTATGTCTCCATTGTCAGAAACAATGCTTGGGAGATTGTTCCAAGGCTGGTTGGTAAGTCAGTGGTAGGTTCAAGATGGATCTACAAAGTAATGCAAGCTGTTGATGGAAGCATTGAGAAGTATAAGGCAAGATTTTTTTCTTGGGGATTCTTGCATATCGAGGGGATTGATTATGGAGAAACCTTTGCACCTGTCACAAAGTATTCTTCCATAAGGACCATCCTTGCTCTCTCAGTGCGGATGGGTTGGCACATTCATCAGATGGATGTGAATACTGCATTCCTTAATGGGATCATTGAGGAATAAGTGTACATTGAGCAGCCTTAAGGATTTGAGATCTTCAGCATCGAGTCGCATGTGTGAAGACTCAAAAGAGCGTTGTATGGGCTGAAGCAAGTGCCCTGTGCTTGGTACACATGAATCAAAAACTATTTCACTGGACTTGGCTTCACCAAGAGTGAGGCAGATGCAAACCTATACCAAATTATGGTGGAGGGTAAGATTTTAATCATTGTTCTGTATGTTGATGATTTAATACTAAGGGGTGATGAGCATTTGATACACTCATGCAAGGAGGATCTTGAAAAGGAGTTTGAGATGAAGGATTTGGGCCTCCTTCATTATTTCCTTGCATTGGAAATATGGCAGCCAGAAGGTGAACTGTTTGTGTCTCAAGGCAATTATGCTCGGGAGATACTTGGTAAGTTTCACATGCAGGATTGCAAGCCCATGGATACTCTTCCAGGAAATTTGAGGAAAGAGGATGCTACATCGGCAGAGGTAGTGGATGCTACTGTCTATTGACAGTTGGTGGGTTCGCTCATGTATTTAGTTAATACAAGACCGGACATATGCTATGCGGTGAACCAGCTTAGTCAAGCAATGTTTAAGCCTACCGAGCTCTTTTGGAAGGCAGGAAAGCATGTCATGAGATATCTCAGGGGCACATCTGAGTATGGCTTATGGTATAGATAGACGGATGAGGTGAATTTGCATGGTTTCGCAGATGCAGATTGGGCAGGAAGCCCAATGGACAGAAAGAGAACATCAAGAGGGGTTCTCAGTATCGGATCTACAACAATTTCTTAGTACAACAGGAAAAAAAATATCCTTGGCACTCAGTTCAGCGGAAGCAGAATACATGGTAGCAAGTCAAGCTGCATGTGAGGCTATCTAAATGAGGAAGATCCTGGTCGGTTTGTTCGGTTCTCATTTAGATCCTACAGTGATTCATTGTGATAAACAGAGTTGCATTAAACTCTCGATTAATCCTACGTTTCATGATATACCTAAGCATATAGATATCCGGTATCATAATATCAGAGATTATGTGTAGCGGAATATCATGTTGCTTCATTACATTCCTACGGAAGATCGAGATGTAGATATTCTGACGAAGGCGCTGACCAGGAGAAAATTCCAATACCATAGAGACATGATCGGGTGAAGTATACTCCCTATCTTGTTGCAAGGGAGTGTTGAGATTCAACAAGATGATGAGCTTAGTGAAAATTAAGCACCTTCACTAAGTGGGGCCCACAGGCTATTTTTAGGTGTATGTCTATTTTTAGAATGGTGAGCATATTTTAAAGTTAGCAGGATGCTGATTCTAGATGGTTGAGAAAATTCTATCTTTGGATGTATTTCTCTTTTTAGAATATTGGGTGAAGTCTATTTATAGATCGCTAATCTAAAAATAGATTCATGTCGATTATTATTAGCCCTTAATAATAACCAGACTCTAAATATCAACTTATTCTCTTGGAGCACTTTATTTCAGTGAACAGGTGTGGCACATTAGTGGGTTGAAGGAATTATGCAATTTCTAGGGTGGTTAGTGACTCATGCATGGATAACTTCGTTATAACTGATAGTGGCAAGTTGTAATAGATTTGGAAGAGTAGTTATGTGAGTTGTTATTTAGTTTAACTCAATTAAGTGAGTTAAACTCAGTTGTGCTAGTTGTATCTAGTTGTAACTAAAGATACACTAGTGAGAGTTCAGTGAATTAATTATTTAATTAATTCACAATTAGAGACTCACTTGAAACTGAACAAATACAACATTTAACTACTTGCATGTCAATTCAAGTGGAGACGTAGTGGGGAGATAGGTGAAAGGGTGAGATGGACTATCTATTTTGACTATAGTGATGCATTCAATTCATCTACACAGACATTGGAGTTGCCAATGAGGATTGCGCAGTCAAGGAAAGGAAAGATCGAATTCATTAAGGGATCTTCTTCACCAGGGATTGCACAGTGGAGGCAGGCTGTCAGGAGGCAAGAAATTGGTGCATAGATATGCAAATTTCTGCATGATAGTGTGTGACGATTGTTGATTGTACTGAGAGCTTGATGTACTAAGCTTTGCATGAGATTGTTACATGTTCCATTGATATACATAATATATTATATTTGGGGTTTTTAGCTTTAAGCTTTCCCGGTAAAACATTCTTGTTATGTGCGATTGATTTGCTTCATATGTGTTTTGCAATTGGCGATTTAATTTCTGCAAAGAATTAAGTGGAAGGATTCTGTATTTAACATAATATTAATTTGTTAAATCAGGAGAGTTCGGTAATATAAATGTATCTTGTATAATTTCTAAAAAGAGGGGCAACATCACACAATACCTCATCCGTGAATGGCTTGATGTTGTATGGAAGGCAACACTGTTGGGGGATGCTGAGATCTCTTCCTGGGTGGAGCCACCTGATGGTATATGGATGTGGGTGTGCTACAGTTGGTAGGCCAAGCCGCTTTATGACCTCTGATGAAATTAGGTTATTTTTTCTTCTGCTATCGATAAGAAATTGCAGTGGAGAACCCTTCACCCACATCTGTGAATGGAAGAGGCACTCCCCATCCTCTGGGTCCTCAAGATCCTCCCTCTGGAGCTTGGTGGTGGCAATAATGGAACTGTGGTCCGCATCAATGATCTAATCCAATTTTTCATCTCCCTTTCCTGGTCCTGGCTCATGATAAAAAAATTCATCTGATTCGGGTGCCTTCAGTTCAGCCACCAACGATGGTTTGGCCAGACACTCGTTTGTGCTATGAGTGGGCTGTTATGAAATTCACACCACTTCCCCATGTCCTTCTTTGGATTTTTTATGGTGTTCTGAGGTGCCTCACTTTGGCTCTACCCACTATTCTATGGTTCGGGGGCTCCTTTCCCTGTCTTCATATTTGTGTATCCAATATCTCACTTCTTCTGCTTAAATTTCTGCTTGATCTTGGTGGCATAGTCATATGTCGTGCCAAGAGAGGTAATATCGAGGAACTCCATTTCCTCTTAGATGCATCTATTTAGACAGTTGCGGTACTTGAGCACCAAATGTCTCTCTAAATATTTAATACCTAACCTTTTGTGTAGGGTATGGAACAAATTCGTCAGTTTGTGCACATCTTGATCCCCTTGCTGCCACAGCATGGTCCATTGGATGTAGTTGTCCCCATAGCTCCCCACGGGGTAATATTGTTCCTTGATTCCATCTTGGAATGAATTACAAGTGGTTTCAGCCGATAACAGAGAGGGTTCCCCCTCTTCCTTTTTCTCACAGTAGGTTTCCCACTAGTCCTTGACATGGGGGGCGGCTTTGAGGAGTGAAAAAATAATCTTTTCTCGTTCAGAGAAATCATCGACCGAGAAATACCCTTATAGAAAATTTAACCATCTATTGATGACATATGCATCTATATTTCCTTAAAATACAGGAATGTCAAATTTTACCTATACCTTGAAGGGAGTGGTGCCTCCAGAGTGGTTGTTGGATGTTGATGCACCGTAGGTGGGCAACCATTGAATGATATGAGAAAAGTTATCCATCATCGCGTTACTTTGTTTCTCGAGGGCCTCATCAAGCAATATTTTGATAGGATCTCCTACCCCCTCATCTTTATTTTCTTCCGTCATGGGAGGTTTTCAGGGTTTCTGAGTTTGATCTTGAAAGATTTCAACCAGATCGAGCCCTAACTCCTTATACCCTGATCCTGTTAGGGACATACAAAGAAAAATAGAGAAAGAGTAGACCACTCTAATACCACTGATATGAATTTATGCAGGAATGTAGTAAAATACAAAAATAGACATAAAAAAAGATGCAATGGAAATAATACTTCATTTCATTAATATCAAATAAAATAAATATGCTTACAGAAATTATGGAAATAAACTAGCTAGGGCATTGGTAGCTTATCTCTGAGAAGAGATGTGGCAGTACATGCCTTTGAACTGTGTTACAATGAGGCTTGAGGGCCTAATTAATATTGAGAAACAATGGAAAACTCTAGCCATCCAAAAACCTAACCCTATGAGATGAAGCACCAAAACTATGGGCCATGTTTGAGTAAATTGGTGTTTCAACTTCCTGGGGACGTAACTTTGACATGCGATCTCCGTTTGACGTGCACCATACCTCGTTAGAAAGATATATCCAATGATTAAAAAATTTCATTTGAGCAACATCAATCCATAGACCCATTTTGCTTGCGATTTTCCCAAAAAACCTCGTTTAGGGCCTCAAAATGGCTCTGGAAGTTCAGGACCCAAAAAATGCTAAAAATAGTAAGTTTTGTTGAAACTAAAAAACTTAAAGAACTAATGGTGGTGTTTAAAATGGAATAGGTGGATGGCCACCAATATCCAGCTGGATCATTCCTCCCCACTTAGGAATCAATGGTCCCCATTGCATTGAGATCCTCCATGAGATGAGGAATTTTTTTTTGAACTGGGTTTTAGATTTGTCGAAGATGTCATGGACCTACAGGCGGACATGCTAGATGCATTCAGTAAATTTCGTTTCTTTATCAGCCTTAGACAGTACATGTGTGGATTATTTATGTGTAGTCACGTGAGGTATGGCAACATTAGGCAGCAATGCATCATGGGTCAGATCAATGGAGTGATTGTCCTAATAGTGTAGAGGAACCTCAGTGAGTGAGGAGAAAGTTTGCTCGTATTCATCCATGACTTTATCCATCTGCTGCAGCTGTGTAGGGGAGCCCTGTTTCGAAGATGTGGCCACAATATTCTTCTTTCCCTGTAAGTGATTTGTAAGGAAAATAAATTTACTATTTTGGGAAACAATCTTACTCTGTTGTTTTGCAGTAGTCAAAGAGATGACAGGAGGTGGTACTACCTCTGGTATCCTGTAAAATTTATTTTCCAAAATAATAATAATAGCATGAGGCATAAACTCATATAAAGCAAGTCACCTCCACAAGTATGGTTGGCCCAATAATACATCAACTACATTAAGAGGAACAACATCACACAATACCTCATCTGTGAATGGCTTGATGTTGTATGGAAGGCGACATTGATGTCAGATGCAGAGATCTATTCAAAGGTGAAGCCAACTGATGGTATACAACTGTGAGTGTGATATAGTCAGTAGGACTATCTGCTTCATGACCTCTAATGAAATGAGGTTCTTTTGGCTTCTGTTATCGACAAGAAATTGCAGTGGAGAACCCTTCATGCACATCTACGAATGGAAGAGGCATTCACCCTCCTTTGGATCCTTAGGATCCTCCCTTTAGAGCTGGGTGGTGGAAAAAATGGCACTGGGGTCCACATCAATTATCTACTCCCCTTTTTCATATCCCTTTTCTGATTATGGCTCAAGATCAGAACATGCATATGATTCGAGTGCCTTCAATTTAGCCACCCACAATTGTTTGGCTCGACACTTGTTTGTGTTATGAGTGGGACTATTATAAAATTCACACCACTTCCCCGTGTCCTTATTTGGATTTATGGTGGTGTTCTGAGTCACCCCGCTTTGGCTCTGCCCCCTGTTCTGTGGTTCGGGGGCTCCTTTCCCTTGCTTCGGATTCGCGGATCCAAAGTATCGCTTCTTTTGCTTAAATTTCTACTCAATCTGGGCGGCATAGAAATAAGCAATGCTAAGTGAGGTAGTGTCGAGGAAATCCATTTCCTCCTGAATGTGTCGGTGTTGATAGATGTAGTACTTGAGCACCAAATGTCTCTTTGAATATTTAATACCCAAATTTCTGTGTAGGGTATGGAAAAAATTCGTCATTTCGTGCATATCTTGATCCCTTTGCTACCATAGCATGGTCCATTGGATGTACTTGTCCTCATAGCTCCCCACAGGGTAATATTGTTCCTTGATTCCATCTCGCAATGAATTCCAAGTGGGTGCAGCTAAGAACCGAGAGGGTTCCCCCTCATCCTTTTTCTCATAGTAGGTTTCCCACCAGTCCTTGACATGGGGGGCAGATTTGAGGAATTAAAAAATAATATTTTCTTGGTTGGAGAAATCATGGACCGAGAAATACCCTTCTATAAAATTCAACCATCTATCGATGACATCTGGATCCATCTGGCCTTCAAATATAGGAATGTAAAAGTTTACCTATACCTTGAAGGTCTATTTGACGCACCGCATACTTCATTAGAAAGATCTATCCAAAGAGTACAACTTTTGGTGTGAGAAACATCGGTCCATGGACCCATGTTGCTCACGGTTTTCCAAAAAAACATCGTTTAGGGCTTCAAAATAGCTTTGGAAGTTTAGGACCCGAAAAAATGCTAAAAATAGTAATTTGTGCTGAAACTGAAAAACTGAAAGAAATGATGGTGCCATTTCAAATGGAATAGGTGGATGGCCACCAATATCCACCTAGATCACTTCAAGTACTGATAAATCACAAAGTACTTCCTAATTATAAATAGTCAATTTGGATATTTGCAAACATTTTGTATATAGAAAACATTGTAGACAAAAATTTAAAGCTGGTAGTCATAATAGTAAAAGAGTTTTGGATTATATTTATGCCGATCTCTAGGGACCATCTCCTACAATGTCTTATGGATACGCATCCTATTTTGTAATAGTTATTGATGACTACTCTGAAAAATTTTAGGTTTATATGTTAAAAAAAAGGTTGATGTATTTAATTTTTTTAAAGAGTTTAAAGTTATGGTGGAAAATAAAACAAGAAATAAAATTAAAGATTTAAGAGTTAACAATGATGGTGAATTTACTTCATTGGAATTTGAACATTATTGCAAGAATGAAGCAGTTTTTATACACAAAACCATTGTCTAAACTCCTTATCAAAATGGCATTTCCAAATGTATGAATATAAATCTTATGGAAAGAGCTAGGAGCATTATCAACATTACTAATTTGCAGAAGGAGATGTGGGTAGAAGAAATATGTACTATTTTTTATTTTAGAAAGAGATCACCTTCTGTTGTTATTAATTGTAAAATTCCTGAAGAAGTTTGGTTGGACTAGTCTTGTGATTATTCATATTTAAGATTCTTTGGTTGTAATGCATATGCTCTTATTCCAAAGAATCAATGTTCTAAGTTAGACCCAAAACAAAAATGTTATGTCTTCGTTAGGTATGACTATGTTGTGAAAGGATAAAATTTCTGGGATCTGTCTATGCATAATATCATCATTAGTCGAGATGTAACATTTGACGAATATTCTCTTCTAAAACTCAATGTTGAAAAAATTGAACAGAAACATGTATTTCTGAATCAAAAAATTTAGTTGGATACCCAACCTTTCTCAGAAAGCTAGAAGGAATAAGAAACTTATCAAGAAATAATTGAAGAATATATAAATGAAAGTGTAGAAGCTCAACTACTAATCACTCTCAGTAGGTCTATAAGGGAAAGAAGAGCACCCAAGAGGTATGAAAATTATGATTCATTTTTTATTTTGATTACTGAGGATGGGGAATCATATTTTTATTAGGAAGTAATGGATGATGTGAATAGTGAAAAATGGAATAAGGCTATGAACGAGGAAATGGAATCCTTGGATAAGAAAAAAACCTGGGATATTGTAGAAATTCCTAAAGAGAGAAGTGTTGTCAGATGTAAATGGCTGTTCAAATTTAAGATAATTGTAAATGGAAGAATTGAAATATATAAGGCAAGGCTGGTAGGAAAATGGTACTCTTATGCATAAGGTATTTACTTCATGATATTTTTTTGTCATTTGTAAAACTTGTTTCCATTCATACGATGTTAGTACTAACTACATTATTTGATATTGAAATAGAGTAGTTAGATGTTAAAACAAATTTTCTTCATGGATATTTTGAATAAGAGATCTATATGGAACAACCATAAGGTTTTGTACAAAATCACAACATGAGATTAGTTTTCAAGCTCATGAAATCTTTGTATGGCTTGAGGCAGTGTCCTAGTAAATGGTACAAGAAGTTTGATTCCTTCATGGTGAGTGAGAATTTCACTAGAAGTGAATACGACCAGTGTGTGTATTTTAAAAGTTTCAATGGTATATTCATTATCTTGGTTTTGTATGTAGACTATATGCTTGTTGCAAGAAAAAGTATGGAAGAGATCAACATGCTAAATACACAACTTTCTAATTCATTTGATATGAAGGATCTTGGAGCTGCAAAAACAATCATGGGCATTGAGATACACAAAGATAGGAAAAATGGTAATATTTGGTTATCACAAGAAAAGTATGTAGAGAAAATACTTGCAAAGTTCAGGATGAACAATGTGAAACCTATTAATATTCCTTTAGCTTCCCATTTTAAGCTTTCTTTGGGTTTAAGTCCTAGAACTAATGAAGAAAATGAGTATATGTCTCATGTACCATATGCAAATGTAGTAAGAAACTTGATGTATGTGATGGTGTCTGCAAGACCTGACATGAAATTGGAATTGTTAGTAGGTTCATGGAAAATATAGGGAAAGGACATTGGCGAGCAATGAAATGGGTGTTTTAGTATTTGAGAAGAAAAAGTTACCATTGTATTACCTTTAATGGTTGCAATGATTCAGTTTGCGGATATGTTGATTCATATTATGCTGACGACTTGGACAAGAGAATATATACTACATGATATGTATTTACTCTTGCAGGTGAAGAAATTAGTTTGATGTTAAAGCTTGAGGAAACAATTGCTTTATCCACTATTCAGGGAGAATATATAGTCGCTTCAAATGTTTGTGAAAAATAAATTTGGTTGAAGGTTGTGACTATTAGTGAGCTTGGAAGAATGCAAGAGAAAGTGAATGTATTATGTGGCAGTAAGAGTGTTATCCATTTGGATAATTATTCAGCTTATCATAGAAATACTAAACATATTTATGTAAAATACCATTTTTTAAGGCAAGTAATTGATGGCGATGAAGTAGCTCTCAAAAAATCCATAGATGAGACAATTCTGTAGACATGTTCACGAAACCAAGTTTGGTAGAGAAGTTGTGGTGGTGTTTGGATTCTCTTGGCTTGCAAAAAGATGATGAATGGGCATGGGAAAGGGATTAGGATTTTTTTCAGTCAAGGTGTATATTTTTAATAATCATAACAATTAAAAAACTTTGTAAATTTAATTTACCTCAATAAGCCTTGTTTTACCATTCAGGTAGTTGTGTAAAGATTTTTTTTAACTACGTATTTGTATAAAATGTTGTGGTGTGAGAGGCTTGTTGTATTTTTGGAGATTCATTATTGAAATTGAATAATAAGAATTCTAATCCCTTTTCCCGTGGAGGTTTCCTTGAGATGTTGTCAGGGTTTTACCACATGAAAATTTATGTCTATCTGTATGTATTCAGTTTCCTATTATTGTGCATATTTTTTATTTCTTGTTTAATTAATTACGGGCTCAAAATACCAACATAAGGTAAGTAATTATCTAAATATATGTGCTTATAATTGTGGTATAAATGTTCACAACATGTTTAATGCATGAATTCATGTTGATATATGTTATTTCCTTCATGGTTTTGAGGAGTGGTTTAGCTCTTGTGTGTTTGATGGAACATTGCCAATTATGGGTATATTTATAAGCTAAATTTTATTTACTTTCTTGAGTACTTGAGATGGATGAATATTTGTGGATTGGTTGACCCAATGCATTAAAATGAATGGTTATATTAGGACTTGTGTTGTGTGAATTCTTATGGGAAGTGTTGAGTCTCAAAAGTGTTTTCCATATTCATACATATTTCCATTATGTCATAACCATTCAGCTCTTATTTCATAGCCATTTGACCTAAAACTCTACATCAAGTAACCATTTTCACAAATATATGGTTTAGGATCATTTTCTTCCAAATTTATTTATTTTATGTATTTAAAGTGAATTTATGATTAGAAACTAGAAAATTAACATAGTTTCATATATATATATATGTGTTATGAGTTTTGTGACATGCGGAGGTCAAAAGGAAGCTTCTAAAAGACCTTTATGTGGCCTCCCAAAACCAAATTCGAATTTGAGTAGAGAAGATCATGGGATCATGAGGACATGTGTCTCATTTCCTTTTTGTATTGAAACTCTAAGAATATATGTGCCTCATTTCTTATTTGTATTGAAACTCTAGAAAGACATGTGTCTTATCATTCCTATTTTGATTGCAACTCTAGAGAGTGGAGAGAGAGATTCTGGACTCCCCGTGTGTGGAATAACTTCTCATATTTTGTATAAATAGGAGAAGCTTTCTCCTATCATGGGTAGTGAAAAAATAGGAGAAGAAGAGAAAGGAATAGAGAGTGTTTTGTATCAAATCTTAAGATGGAATGGGATGTAGATTTGTGAGTTTTTCAATAAAGAAGTTCTTTGATGTTGTTTTGATCACATCTTCAAGGAGCTAAGGATTACACCAAATTGGTAGCAGAGGGCCCCTACTATTCAAGGGGGTTTTACATGTTTTCTAGATAAGTTGTTTTTAATTCTGTTTTGTCATATTTCCTTACTTAGATTGCTTTATGAAATCATAGCTTTTAGCATTATGTTTCCTTAATTTGCTTAGATAAAGGATCCTCATGATATTGCAGTTAGTCTCTTTCTCAAGCTCTTCCAATACATCTCTATTAAATGAATAAGATTCAATTGTGATATTTTGAGTTATTAGCATTTCATTTTCTGTTATTTAGTTAAAAATAAAATCTTCATTATACTGCAGTTAGTCTCTTTCAAAAGCTTTTCCAATAAACCTCTAATTCACGAATGAAACTAAGTTGTAATATTGTGAGTTATTGATTGTTTTGCTTCATAGAAGATCCTTATCACATTATGATTAATCTCTTTCAAAAAGCTCTTCCAATAAACCTCTAACTCATGAAAGAGATTTAGTTGTAATGTTATAAGTTGTTTCAGCATTTCATAGGAGATCCTTACTAAATTATAGTAATTTTTTTCTCAAGCTCTTCCAATAAACTTCTATCAAATGAATGAGATTTCACTGTAATGTTCTAAGTTACTATTTGTTTCAACATTTCCTTTTATGTTTTAGGAGATCCTCATTGCATTAGAATTAATCTTTTTCACAAGCTCTTCCAACAAATCTCGAACTAAATGAATCAGATTAAGTTATAGTGTTTTGAGTTACTTTTCATTTCATGAATGTTCATTTAGAAGCTATAATATCCATGGATTAGGACTCTCTGTTTTTATTATTTTCTAGTTAGGAACATAATTTGCAAATAAACTCTGTTTTCATTTATTCCTTAACATTTCCTTTTCTCCCTTTTTGACATAAATCTAACTTCATCTTTTTAGCATAGAGTAGCATACTAAAGATCAAACATAAAAACCCCAAAACATCAATAAAACACTAAAAACAACGAAGTAAGAAAAATGGATACTTAGGCACATATAGTGCATCACACTTCATCAGTTTACTAGCCCTGATTGATAATTTATGTTAGCAATTTAGGACACTAAATTGACTAAACATTTTGGCGCCGTTGCTGGGGAAGTGTAACTAGGTAGCCTTATTTCTTACATAAAAAAAAAATAAAAAAAATAAAAATAAAAATTAATAATTTCTTGAGTTTGCTCTCCTCCTGCACTTTGTGTGATCTAGAGGATCAGAAAAAGATTTTTTATGTTAATAATAATAATAAATTATGTTTTCATCATTTCATTTCATTTTACAATAAACTTTAAAAATGTTGAAAAATTATAATTTCAATAATTGTTTTGTTTAATGAAATATATATGTATATTTTTGAATTTTTGAAAATATAATATATAATTTTATTAACAAATCAATTAAAAAAAAAATTTAATTAAAAAAAAAATGACTCATGGAAATAAGACCCACGCATACGCATGAGTCCAGCCTTTGGCTTGGTTTTATGCATATATGCAGTCTTTCAATCCACACAAAGACCTATGCACTACAATTTAAAAAAAAAGGAACCTTCTCTTTTCTATATTCGTTTTTCCTCAAACAACAGTTATTAGAAATCATTTTTAAAAATTTGCACACAATAAAGGTATATCACATGAAAAAACTGTTGATAAAGAGAAGATTGCAAATTTTTGATGAGGAGAAGATTACAAATCGTTGATGAAGAGAAGATTATAAGTTCAATTGCAGGGACAGACAATGGAAGTGTATCATCTGAAGAAATTGCTAATAAAGAGAAGATTTCAGACTGTTGATGAAGAGAAGATTGCAGATTCCATTGCAAGTAATTGGAATGAAGGAGATCGATCTGACTGTGAGATATAAGCCATTACACTTCAAAACCTGCAAATAAAAACAAATCAAACCACAAGTAATTTCCAGAAAACGAAATGCGTAATTGTCAAAAACAACTGATTGTAAAATGAATTTTCTGAGCAAACCGAGGGGAATTAGAAAAAACTAAAACATGGGTTTTTTCGGGAACGGGGTGAGCTAGATAATTCTATAAAAACTTTCTAAAATTTGCAGCCATTTGGGAGAAATTCAGGGTTCTTCGGAGCACTAATTTGCAGTGTGCGTGAGAGAAAAATGTTTTTTTTTTTATGAAAACAGTCACGGTTTTATAAAATTCAATTTTGAGAAATAATTAAGGAACTGATTTCCTTATTTTAAGGAAAATGTGGAAAAATTCATGTGTGGTGGCACATGATGAGTGACAAATGGATTATTTAAGGCAAACACATTATCACATGTGCATCAAATGCAAGTTGTATAAATTGAGAAGGACTCTATCTTCATCTCCTTCATAGTTAGGAATTTGACTTTAGAAATTTCAAGATTTTTATTTTTATCTTGCATGAAAGAGACATTGGCATGAATTTGTTTCAAAAATATTCATAAGGACAATTATTTCATCCATGCTTTATTTCATTAAAAAAAAAAAAAAAAAAAAACCTTCTTAATAATGGTTTGCAGAACAATTGGAAGATTATTTAGATGATTTCTAAACACTTGGCATTAATATTGCTGATGTGTATTTTTCTATAAATTTTTAACTTGCAGAACACAACAAATCTTTGTGATGCCATTTTTTTTACTAAGCACAATGCATAAGTCATCCGACAATAGGGAGTTGATTATTTTTCATAGTTATTCTTTAAAAATAGATTGTTATCGATATCATGAATTAGACCGAATATAGAACTTTTCGATTTACCTTAATCTGTTTCATTTGAAATTTAATTTTTGCATAAGAATCAGAAAGAAATTAGCTACTTCTTTTTTGAACGCACTTATGTTCTTTATGTCAAGTTTTTTTGCAGATTTGGGATGATCGAATGATCATTAAAGAAAACTAATTGTGCGCACGATTGGTTTTCAAATGACTGATTTCATGAGAAACATAAGAACAAGTCCATGTTCATATCCATCAAGACCATTATTTTTCCTCCCTTTTTGAATTGTAAATCCAATCAAGAAATTCAAAGCAAACCACCATTATTTTCCCAACAGGAGTTAGTTGTTCATTTTCCTTCATTCACATACACTTTCCATTACTTTTTGTCTACTCCACAAATAAAAGCAAGAAGTTCACCTACATGCTTATTTCCCATTGTCATTTTCCATTTTTCATTTTCCATTTCCATTTTCTTTTTCCTATCATTTTCATTTTGCAAATAAACCTTGCTTCAATGCAAATTATTCAATCCATAGTCCTTCAAAAATTATTCTTTCATGCTCGCGTTAGATGATGGAGGATTCCTTAAGGCCTTTCTTCTAACAAGTCTTGGCCTATCGACATCAACACATTATCTAGGTCCAAGACTAGAGTCCTTAATAGTACCTTGAGGCTTGTATGCATTAATGACAAGTTCTCTCACTGACAATCATGGGAATACATCAATGTCCCTTGATCTTCAGATCTTGCAAGTAGCTCGACATCAACCCATCTATTCACACTTCACAAGATGTGATTAGGTACCTTGGCACTCATTGACATTAATGGTGAGTTTGCCTCGCATTGGTTAATGACATTCATTAATGGTCGGTAATCCAATGACTTCTCTTCATGCTCGACATCAACACATTTATTCGCATGACTAGAATTGTACCATCAGATTTTGTAACAATTGAAGACTACATCATTTCAGCAGTTTGCAACAGGAATCAATTTGTATCAGTAGCAATAAAGATCTCAATCTTGCCATCAGTACAAAGAGAAAAAAAAGAACAAAGAAGAAGATCAAATTCATTTTTTTACATAGTTCCTGATCCAACAACATCAACAACCACACTCTTCAGTATACACAAGTCATCCACATTTAAGGTAAGTGAAGGTATGTGGTTTTCTAATTTTTAGTCATGTAATTCATTAGAATGCTAAAATTGTAACTTTGGAAAAATTCCTCACTCCCTTTTTCACATTGTCATATCTTTAGTTGGGGGGAAGGGACATCATTTCATATTCACATGTCATACACTATCACACATTTTCATTTCATTTCCACCCACATATACTTCCCAACCAACTATTGTTGCAACATGATCCAAAAGATTATATGCCTTGCAAATGATCAATTTATTGATGGAGTATTTGATTCTAAATGTTTTCATGAACTTTGAAGAAACAAAGAAAATAAAGCATTGTTACATAAGAACCATTGCTCAAAAAAATTTGTTGTCACACAAGAACCAACCATATAAAAAAAATGTTGCAATCAAATGTACTATACTTTTCCAAAAGAAAATATTATAAAGAAAAGTTTGGAACGAATCTATATGAGTCAAAACTCATAAAATATCAACTCATGGACAAATGAATCATTGCAATAGTTGCATGAGGACATGCAACAACTTCAATTGGGGGGTATGTTGAGTCTCAAAAGTGCTTTCCATATTCATACGTATTTCCATTATGTCATAACCATTCAGCTCTTATTTCATAGCCATTTGACCTAAAACCCTACATCAAGTAACCATTTTTATAAACATATGGGTTAGGATCCTTGTCTTCCAAAGTTATTTATTTTATGTATTTAAATTGAATTTATGATTAGAAACTAGAAAATTAACATAGTTTCATATATTTATATATGTGTTATGAGTTTTGTGACATGTGTAGGTCAAAAGGAAGCTTCTAAAAGACCTTTATGTGGTTTCCCAAAACCAAATTCGAATTTGAATGGAGAATATCATGGGATCATGAGGACATGTGTCTCACTTCTTTGTTGTATTGAAACTCTAAGAGGATATGTGTCTCATTTCTTAGTTGTGTTGAAACTCTAGAAAAACATGTGTCTTATCATTTCCTATTTTGATTGTAACTCTAGAGATGGAGGGAGAGATTCATGGACTCCCATTAATGAGATAACCTCTCATATTTTGTATAAATAGGAAAATCTTTCTCCTATCATGGGTAGTGAAAAAATAGGAGAAGAAGAGAAAGGATTAGAGAGTGTTTTGTAACAAAGCTTAAGATGGAATGGGATATAGATTTGTAAGTTTATCAATAAAGAATTTTAGTTGTTTGATGTTGTTTTGATCACATTTTCAAGGAGGTAAGGATTACACCAAATTGGTAGCAGAGGGCCCCTGCTATTCGAGGAGGTTTTGCATGTTTTCTAAATAAGTCAGTTTTAATTCTATTTTGTCATATTTCTTTACTTAGATTGCTTTATGAAATCATAGCTTTTAACATTATGTTTCATGTCATTTGTTTAAATAAAGGATCCTCATGATATTGCAGTTAGTCTCTTTCTCAAGCTCTTCTAATACATCTCTATTAAATGAATGGGATTCAATTGTGATATTTTGAGTTATTAGAATTTCATTTTTTGTTATTTAGTTAAAAAGAAGATCCTCATTATACTGCAGTTAAGTATTTTTCAAAAGATTTTCCAATAAATCTCTAATTCACGAATGAGACTAAGTTGTAATATTGTGAGTTATTGATTGTTTTGCTTCATAGAAGATCCTTATCACATTATGATTAATCTCTTTCAAAAAGCTCTTCCAATAAACCTCTAACTCATGAAAGAGATTTAGTTGTAATGTTATAAGTTGTTTCAGCATTTCATAGGAGATCCTTACTACATTATAGTAATTTTTTTCTCAAGCTCTTCCAATAAACCTCTATCAAATGAATGAGATTTCACTGTAATGTTCTAAGTTACTGTTTGTTTCAGCATTTCCTTTTATGTTTTAGGAGATTCTCATTGCATTAGAATTAATCTTTTTTAGAAGCTCTTCCAACAAATCTCTAACTAAATGAATCAGATTAAGTTGTAGTGATTTGAGTTACTTTTTATTTCATGAATGTTCATTTATAAGCTGTAATATCCATGGATTAGGACTCTCTGTTTTTATCATTTTCTAGTTAGGAACATAATTTGCAAATAAACTCTGTTTCATTTATTCATTAACATTTCATTTTCTCCCTTTTTGACATAAATCTAACTTCATCTTTTTAACATAGAGTAGCATACTAAATATCAAACATAAAAACCCCAAAACATCAATAAAGCACTAAAAACAATGAAGTAATAAAAAGGGATACTTAGGCACATATAGTGAATTACACTTCATCAGTTTACTAGCCCTGGTTGATAATTTATGTTAGCAATTTAGGACACTAAATTGACTAAACAGGAAGCTTGTATTTCCCTTATTTATATTTATATACTTGTGTATGGATGTATGCATATAATGGACACAATGACTGGTATGGATTAAATCCCATGTAATCTGAAGACAAATAACAAAACTATTATAAGCCAAGGATATATCCTTATGGCTTAATTATTCAATCTCAATAGAGACATGCTGCAATGTTGAAGCCATCGAAGCCTCAACTCGCGTGTGTGTGTGGGAAGCTTAGAAGGGATATGCCTGGGTTGTGTGCGAAAAGCCTCAACGACGTCTCACTTAACTATATATATATATATATATATATATATATAAATGTATGTATGTATGTATGGGAAGCTTAGAAGGGATAAGACTGGGTTGTCTGTCGGAAGCCTCAGTGTTATATATATATATATATATATATATATATATATATATATATATATCTGGGCATAAGCTCGCGAGGGACAACAATGATTGACTATGTTGAAAATGACGTAAACATATATGAATATGTGTTATATGCTAGGATATTCGATGAAAACCCACATATAAATATATACACATATATGCGGAGAGAGGCAACACAAATCACCTAAGTGTTATGTGTTTTTATATATATATATATGGGCATACACTTAGGAGGGAAAACAATGATCGACTGTGTCTAAAGCAATGTAAACATATATGAATATGTGTTATAAGCTATGAGATTCAATGAAAACACACATATAAATATATACAAATATATGCGGAGAGATGCAACACAAATAGACTAATTGTTGAGGAAGGTAAGTTCAGTGGGAAATATAAAATTATACGTCTCGGGGAGCCCTGAAGTGCGTACCATTGTGGAGGCCAAGAAAAGAGACTGAGAGATGAAATAATTTCTAGTATTCAATACAAAAATATTATAACGTAATTTCCTTGTTTTTCGCATGTAGGTAAAGGCCAGTGGGACCCATTCCACAATGGAAAGCAACATGTATTTACGATGATGTGGTGCCATAATGGCATGCCACATGGAAACCATATTTGGCCACATTGAAGGGTTAAAAGGCCTAAAAAGGAGTGACACATTCCATTCCTGGAGGAAGCCATGTAGATCAAACGATGTCAACAAGGTTTTATGCTAAAACGAAGGAAGGTTGCCAGCCAATGATGAAAAAAATGGGGTTATCTCTCAGGAGTTTTGGAAGGGTGACATCTGAGTGACTTTACAAAGGTTTTATGTTGAGATGAATAAAGTCCCAAAAAATTATTTAAAACAAGGGGTTCCGTCTTAGGATTTTTGCAAGGGTGGCACGATTGACCTTCAAAAAAACATGTTGAGAGATGAGGCTGAGATGGGAACTTTCCTATCATTTGATGTGGAAAAGTATGTCTCACCTCTAGATTTTTTGTTAGGTCCCTATATTACTAGTGTAGTCCCTTATTGTTGTTAGTGTAGCCCCTTTATTGTTATTGTTGTACCCATGTAACCCCCATATTGTTATTATTGTGCCCTCGCATTTTTATTTTTAGGTTGGCTAGGATTATATTGTGACCCCATGGACTCCTATATATAGAAATGAGGTTTTTTCATTTGTATCATCCAATAAATTTTCATTTATGTAATGTAAAGGAGGTTTCCCCCTCGAAGTGGCTGATTTCTAGGGCGTTGATATCTCTTTTCTTCTATTTTTGGAGCTGATTTCATAACATTTGGAATCATAGCTTTGTCTAGGGTTTGGCTGCTTCAAACAGGTCATCGTGAAATTTTTTCTATAACTTTTTTCTACAAAGGTTCAAACACTGAAGAAAAAAAACCCCATTTCGAAGACATCCTGAGGAACTTTGTGTAAAAATCTCATATCTTAGTTCAAAATATTTTTGGAGATATGAGCTGTGGAAGTTAGGGTTTTTGCAGGATCTCGAATTTCATCTAAAAGATGTGACCTTGGGAAAATTTTCATAACTCTCTCTCTAAGCATCCTATTGGAATTGTGTAAAAAATAGCCGAAATTACCCAGATTTTAGTTTCCTGTGTATCAATTTCAAATCCAAAGGAGGAAACAACGACACATGGCACGTCTTACAATTTCACTCTACTGAACCAGTCCATAATTAGGTCATTGCAGGATATTGGGCATAAATTTTCCTTGAATAATCCAAATCAGGTCAGACCTAAGGCATTCAAAATAATATTTAGAGGGATACTAGAGGACCAAATTTAAGATATTGAAGATCCAAAATCACATAGATAATTTAGTTTCAACATCGAGCTCCTCAAGAGCAAGAAAATTGTGTGTCTTTGTTTTTCAAATTGCATAAGTCTTGTTTGAAAAATCAGTTTGAAGTGATTCCAAGGGAATATTGAAGCATGGATATCAGTATTGGGTTCTACAATTCCCCTTAAAAAGAATTCAACACCCATTAAGCCGTCAAAATACTCTACTATGACTCATGAAGAGGAAGAAGTGCAACATGATATATCAAAATTACAAGAGCAAGTGCACCAAATTTCACTTTCGCAAAGAGCAAAAAAAATGAAATGGAAGTTTTGAAGAAAGGCATGGAAGCTAAGATGGATGGCTTGAATAAATGCATGGAAGCTAAGATGGATGGTTTGAAGAATGACATGGAAGACATGGAAGAAAAATGAAAGACAACATGGAATACATGAAGAATGATCTAAAAGTAGACATGGAAGGTTTGAAGGGAGGTTTGACAAATTTGATAAAATAAATGATTCCTAATGGCGAAAATATAGTAGAGGAAACTCATGATGAGAAAAAAATAAATGTTAATCATGATTTCATAAAATATTATGTTGGATTGAAGACCCACCATATTCCAAAGATCGATATGAGGAATTTTGAAGGCAAGGATCCTATAACATGGATACTACAGATGGAGCAATATTTTGATCTCAATAATGTGCAAAACACACAAAATGTATGCCTTGAAACTTTATATTTAGAACTAAATACATTTGTATGATATCGATGGCTTTGCTCTCGTAAAAAAATTGTCACTTGGTCAATTTTTACAAAGAAATGGTAGCACATTATGAGGATATGAAGAGCAAAACCTTCTTTAGCCAATTGATAAATCTCAAACAAAATGGTTTAGTGATGGAGCACATTGAGTACTTCCGAAAAGTGAATATAAGGGTAGCTGATATTCCAGATGAACATAGGATTGATGTCCTCATAGGGACTTTAAATGATAACATCCAACATGAGGTTCGCCTTTGGGAACCTGATTCATTAGAGAAGGCATTCAGGTTGGAAAGGAAAATTGAAGGTAAAATTATGGCGACAAGGAAGCCTACCACTCACATATATAAATATGGAAGTGTTGCTACTCCTAGACTTCCACAACCTAAAAGGTTGACACCACAATAGTTGGAAGAAAAGAGAGAAAAAAAGCTTTGCTACAATTCTGTTAGAAAATACACTAAATGTCATAAGTGTGCCAAGAAGAAATTACTTTACAGAGATTGTGAAGAGGAGGAAGAAAATGAACAAGAAACTTCAAAAGAAGAGGATATACATCAGGATTAACCAACCCTAGAGAAAGAAGTAATGAGTCTGATCATATCTTGTAATGCATTGGCATGAATTACCACTCCTCAAAATATGAAGATAGAAGGACATACCAAGAAGAAAAAGGTAATAGTGTTGATTGACTTGGGTAGTACCAATAATTTTATTCCTTGTAAGGTAGCCAAGGAATTGAATTGCTTCCTATACCCAACACCAGAATGTCAAGTGATGGTTGAAAATGGAGGAACTATAAATTTCTCTGGAAAATTCCATAATATCAAGCTAACCATGGGGGAATATGTATTTAATAGTCCAATGCTTTCCATTCCAATGGGAGGTGTTGATGTTTTACTAGGAGTATAATGGTTACAATCTTTGGGGACGGTAACTTTTAATTTTCAAGAAATTTTCTTGAATTTTTTTTGGAAGGAAAGGACGTTGAATTATGGGGTATCATAGGGAAGATGGGAAATAAAATAAGCTCTAATGTCATGACATATATTCTAAAGAAATAACAACGAGGTGTAATTGCACAATTATGTTCACTAGAAGTTCCAACATCAAAATCATCTATTTCTCCATATCTCCAAAAATTCTTGGACAATCATTCCAAGGTGTTTGAAACTCCCAAAGGACTCCCACCTATTCATGATCATGATCATACTATTCATTTGATTCCATGAAGTGTTCCTCCAAACATCAAGCCTTATAGATATCCTTATGTCCAAAAGAGAGAAATTGAACGTATGATTGCAGAAATGCTAGAGGATGGTATAATTCAACCGAGGCAAAGTTCTTTCTCTAATCCAATATTATTGGTGCAAAAGAAGGATGGATCATGGGGCATGTGTTTGGATCAAAGGGAGCTCAACAATCTCACTATTAAAGATAAAGTTCCCATTCCAATGATTGATGAATTATTGGATGAATTACATGGAGAAATTTATTTTACCAAGTTGGATGTTCGTTCAGGATATCATCAAATTGGAATGAAGAGTGAAGATATTCCAAAAACACCATTTCGAACTCATGAGGGTCATTATGAGTTTTTGGTCATGCTTTTTGGCCTTACCAATGCACCTTCTACATTTCAAGGGTTGATGAATTCCATTTTCGAACCCTTCCTTAGAAAATTTGTGTTATTATTTTTTGATGATATACTAATCTACAGCAGGTCTTTGAAGGATCATGTTCAACATGTTGACATGGTGGAATTGTAAACTTCTCCCTTTGGAGGACACTCATGATTTTTAAAAACTTACCACAGGGTGAAGAAAGATTTTTTTTGGGAAGGCCTTAAATATGATATTCAAAAGTTTGTGGTTGAATGTTTGGTTTGCGAGCAAAATAAAGTTGATACAATTAAGGCCTTGGGTCTTCTACAACCTTTATCCATTCCAAGTCAGCACTGGGAGAAGATTTAAATGGATTTTATCATAGGTTTACCTAAGTCCGAAGGAAATAGTGTCATCATGGTGGTAGTTTATATACTTACCAAGTATGCACACTTGTGAGCAATATCTAATCCATTTAAAGTAAGTACAGTTTATACTACATTTATGGAAACGATTCAAAAGCTACATGGAAAACCAAAGATTATTGTAAGCGACAGAGATCCCATTTTTATTGGAAATTTTTGGACAAAATTGTTTTCTTGTTTTGGTACTCAACTAGCTCATAGTTGATCTTATCATCCTCAATCCAATGGGAAAACTAATATAGTGAAATTTTTTTTGGAAGGATATCTTCACTGTTTTGTATTTGATAAAGAAACACAATGGGTCAAGTGGTTACCTCTGGCTAAATGGTGGTATAACATTTCCATACTGCATCAAAAATGACCCCATTTATGGAACTTCATGGATATCATCCACCATCCATCACATCATTTTTAAGGGAAAATTCTAAGGTTCAAGCAGTGGAAGATCACATCAAGCATAAACAACAAGTTCTCCAACACTTAAAGGATAACCTAAATTTGGCACAAAATCGAATGAAATAATAGGCAGATCAACATCGCAATGAGTGAAATTTTGATTAGGATTACGACTACAACCATACGAAAAAATGTCCCTCAAACAAGATAATAAGGATAATAAATTATCACCAAAGTACTATGGTCCTTACAAGGTGTTTCAAAATATTGGTACTGTGGCATACAAATTGGAGCTTCTTGTTTCTTCTCGAGTGCATCCATTTTTTCATGTTTCATGCCTAAATAAGGTTATAGGTGAAAAAATTCCAGTTCAAATAATATTTACAAAACTTGATGAGGAAGGAAAAATCATATTGGAGCCTGAAGCAGTCACAGAAACAAGAACATGACAACTATGAAATCGATCAATTTCAGAGTATCTCATCAAGTGCCAAGAACTTACCCATCGAATATTCTACATGGGAGGATAAGAATTTTATACAGAAGCATCCAAAGACACTCAAGTGTTTAGGAAAACACTTTTTTGAAGGAGAGGGGCATGTTAGGTCCCTATATCACTAGTGTAGTCCCTTATTGTTGTTAGTGTATCCCCCTTATTTTTATTTTTGTATCCCTGTAACCCCCATATTGTTATTATTGTGCCCTTACATTATTATTGTTAGGTCGACTAGGTTTATATTGTGACCACATGGACTCTTATATATAGAAAATAGGTTTTATCATTTGTATCATCCAAAAATTGTTCATTTATGTAATGTAAAGGAGGTTTCCCCCTCGAAGTGACTGATTTCTAAGGCGTTGATCTCTCTTTTCTTCTATTCTTCAAGCTGCTTTCATAAATTTTTGAAGTGTGTGCATGTTTACCCTAGGGAAATAACTTGGCATGGCTACCAATTAGGCAGGGTTAGCACATGACTTGAGTAACCACAGTTTCATGTGTAATGCATGTTAAAAGGTAGTTTTTTGCTACATGAAGATTTATACAATGAAGAAATCATGGTATGATGAATACACATGTAATAATAAGGTGGAAGCATGAAAGCTTAGTGGGACAACTTGGTGCTGGCTTTTGAATCATTTCGAAAACGTGTCATTACTCCTTGTTGTAATTGTAGGAATGGATTTAGAGAAGACAGCTCATTGAAAACTCAACCTGAGGCCTTTTTGTATGATATAGGTAAAAAAAAACCAACCCTCCAACAATAATTCTTAGGTTTCATGGACAACATTGCAACTAGAGTTCAAAATTTATATTCGTGAGAATTTTAGCTATTATAAAATGGGGAAAGGAGGAAAGGTAAATAGGTCAGACCCTGCTAACACAAGATTTGTGGATGCAAGGGAAAAATCACAATTCAAATCTGCAGGTTTGTATAAATTCCTCCAGAATTTTTTTGGTGAGAACGTGGCACTGGCTCAAGCTTTTGCTGAGTCTTTCGATGGCGAAAAGGTTAGGTTATGCAGCAAAAACTTCAACATTTCTGCGGTTATCATAGCCCAGGCAACCCAGTCTTCTGCAATAGGTGAACATTGGTTTAAAAGCAAAGCGCTACCTAAAGAGGTAAGTTGCTACCTTAAGCTTGAATATGCTCATATGAAATGGAAATCAAATGCTCATATTTCTTGTTTCAAAGCCAAGTGGCATCATGTTATACCTCAGTCCAAAAATACATTGCATGCGAAGGGAGGTTTTATTTTGTTCATCGTTATCAGTTGATTTTCTTGGCCCACATCTCAGGATAAAAAGCTTTGAACCTACCATATTTCCTGTATAGATATCTGCTTAAAATGTCCCTCAAGCTATAGAAAAGTAAAAAATACCCCTTGAATAATTTGTATCACAGAGAGCTGATTAAAATTTTAGTTGTCTATCATCTCACAAAGAAGAAAACTACTTGTGATTGGTTTTTAAGAGAGGAAGGGTTTAGCAGTATTAATTCCAGAAGAAAGGTAGGGAGGCCAAAGAAGAAATATATCCATGAGAAAACCAGTGCTACCCCTATTTCACATAGTTCACCATATTCTCCTAAGAAGCCTATGTCAAAGAATAAATAACAAATTTCCTCCTCTTCACAGAGCCAGCCTAAGAAGAAATTTTTCATGGCAGAAGAAGTAGTGGAAGTCAACCCTAGTATTCTTGCACCTAAGCCTCTTTTCTCATGAGTGGAATTCAACCTTGGTATGAAAAGTTCAAGCCAGATTCCTGAGTCATCTCATTAAGTGCACCCAAACAGTGGCACATACCTCACTGAGTCCACCCTCTCACAAGTTTTGCTTTCTCTCAAGAAAGGAAAACAGAAAATGGCAGAGCCTACCATAGAAGCAGAACCTAATTTGGCTAAATTAGTATCCTCCATGTTTTCTTTGATCAAGAAGAGGAAGAAAAATGAGATACATTCCTATTCCTCATTTGAAGATAGTAGTGATCCCGATTACACAGAATTAGAAGATGAGGAGACAGATTCTAGTAAATTTATACATGGAGGAAAGAGGTCCAAATTCATTCCTACTCCCTATGTCAAAAGACCTCATACTAGACCAAGAAACAAAATCAAGCTAAAAACAAAGCTGATTGAGAATCCTGAACTCAAGGATGAAATTATCAGCATTGAAAAAAGCCCAGAAGACAAATTTTAAAGAAAGAAGAAAACTCAGTCAAAGAGTCAAGCACAGAAAAAACGATCTGATAAAAGGGTGACTAAAGCTGAAGCCATAAGAATCTTTGCTTCTATTCTAGACCTTTAATGAATGAAGAACATGGCTGATTTGGAGGAAAATTTTCAGTAAATGTTCCATGTTTTCCAGTTATTGCTACCTTTTCTGCAAAAGTAGCAATTTTTTTGAAATATTAGCATGTGATGGAAATGTGTTACTTTTTGTTTTGAATCATGATGGTGACATTAAACATATGAAGTGGAGAGGCTATTCAGTTGCAATGGATGTTTCTAGGTGTATTATATCTAGCCTTATCCAAAATATCATGTCTCTGTTTTGAAGGAGACATCCACATGTCATTCCCACTGTTTTTTCACTTTTTGTTGAAGATTGGTTGCACTAAAACAAAAAGAGTGGTCTTCGCATAAGCTACCACTTCACACAACCATTTTATAGTGATAGCCTTCATGATGCCTTCATGATGTTTATCTTGTTTTTAATGTGGCACTTTGTAATTAATATTAAGGGATAAACCTCACCTCTTTCACGAGGTTGTAATGAATTTTGAAACAAATTTACCTTTTTCTGTGGAAGATGACATTATCATATTTTGTATGTATATGCCAAACTAATAGGAAGTCAGGGTTGGTTGGTGGTTATAGAATTTTGAATTACATGAAATGTAATATTTTTTGTGAATGAAATTGAATGATACTAGTGAGGACTTATTACCAATTTGTTGTGTGTATTATCTACTTTACTTGTGTTTCCATATCTTCTTTCTTCCAGTTCCAGTTTTCAAATCATCATATTGTTATGTATTTTTATTAGTCTCTTAAGAATGTTATGTGTTTTACAGTTCTTTTTAGTCTCACACAGTGAGAATTCCTGATAAAATATATGTTATAACAATGGAAGAGAATCACTCATGATAGTTATTCTTCATAATATTTCAATGAGATTCTTTTTAGACTAGAAATAGCTTTCTCTCAATGAAATATTGTCAAACTACTACTTTTTTGAATTTCTACTAAATCAATAGATTTTTTTTTTTACAGACCTACTGATTCTTCTCTCATCTTACAATTTCCTCTCCTCATAGGCTACAAACTTGCTCCTTGCTACCACATCAAGTTACAATACCCTCTTTAGTAGAGTTGTGGATTTGACTGAAATCTATCTTCATTGAATCAAAGTTTATACCATCTTCTAATCCTATAAAAAAAAACATTGAAATTTCCTTAGAGTTTAATATGTGTTACGTCAGGCACTTGTTGCAGTCCAAGTGTTGATTCCAGTGCAACATCTTTTGGTGCGTCCGCCGGGAGACGAATGCCTTGTAACGAGTTGTTGATAATCAGTTCTTGATGGTGAACAAGAATTTGTGACCTGCAAAATACTAGAAATCTATTCACCTAGCAACTCCATGAAGAGGAAGAGGGGTTTCAAGACCTCCTTCTACAAGTAGGAATCAAATATCTCCAACTGTGACTCCAGTTGTTGACCCAAAGAAAATCATCAAAGATGATAAAGGAAAACAAAGATCAGTTGAAGCCACATCTCAGTGAGTGAAGAAGGTAAACAAAAAGTAAATTCCAAAGAAAAAGGTACCTCTATGTACTTTAGAATCTAAATAGGTTTTAGTTTCAAAATATTCTATTGAAAAATCTCAAGTTGAAGATACTCCTCTAGAAAATAAAGTGGATGTTGTTAACCTAGGCTCAGCTGAAGGTTTTTCTTACTCATCACCTAGTAAATCTGAAATAAGTATTGTTCTAGTCAAAGAAGGAGAAACTAAATTTCTAAGTGTTGAAAAGAAGTCAAAATATTTTCTACTGAATAAAGGGGAATTAGAACAAGTATTGGTTATTTCACCTTTCCTTGATAGGGATATTTTGACTGAATAATATTTCAAGACTATTTTAAATTTCCTTCAGACTGATCCTGAATGCTAGTCTTTTTTCACCCCTCAGCAAGAATATTTTCCTTTCTCTACAAATCCAGCAATTGGATCATCTTCCTCTCATACACTTGAAGAGACTGTACTTGAAGGTCGTACTTTTAATTTATCTGATTTTCCTTGCTCAACCAAATAAATTTGAATTAACTCCATCCCCTCAAGAGACAACTTTAGATTTTGATTCTTCTACTGAAGGATAATTCAAGACATACTCTTTTCATCTTTTTGAAAACCCACTCTTCTCAGTTCCAAAGCTTGAAAAATCTTCTCAAGACCCCCAATTTTTTTCTATCCTAAATCAGAATCAGAATTCACCAATTTTAATTCCTATTTCTCAAACAACTACATCAACTATACATCAGTCAAATATGGCTCATCCTGCCCTTACAAGGATGCAACAGATAGTGGCTATGAGAGATGCGCCACTTGTTCTCCCTCAACACATGCATTCACTTCTCCAATGAGATTACTTGAAATTTCGTCCAAAATACATTGGGGAGGGAGAAGGAGTTTTTGTTGAAGAACATTTAGTGGTTTTCTATAGTTATGCTAACAATTAGAATATTGAACATGAATATGTCTGGACAAGACTCTTTGTTTAGAGCTTGGATGGTGAAGCTCGAAAATGTTTTAAAAGTTTGGCTCCAAATTCAATAACAGGAATTGAGGAATTAGAAGAGATGTTTGTGAAACATTAGGGTGATAGGAAATACTATGTTTATTATCTTACTAAATTTGTAACTCTAAAGAAGAAGGCAGATGAGTCTTTAGCTGATTTTACTAGAGGTTTAATAAGATTTATCAGAAAATTCCCGAAGATATTAAACCCACTGAAACCACAACTATGATAAATTTTGCAAATTCTTTAGATTCTGAGTTTTCCTTATGGTTGAGGGTTGGAAAAGCACAGACACTGACAACTATGCAAGAGGCTGCAATTGGAGTGCAGTCTAATCTCATGGCTTCTAATAAATTAAAAATGGAGGTATAAAAGGAAGAAAAAGACAAAAAGAAGATGAAAGAAGAAAATACTTCTTCTTCCAAGTCTCTTTCAGTAGAATAAAATATCGATCAAATGTCCAATTTTATCAAGGAACTTACCTCTAAGATGTGAAAATTAGAGGTAGAAAATAAACCAGCTACTAGAGCCAATCAAAACAAAGCTAATAGAAATCAGGCTCCCTTCAGGAGGCCTTTTCAGCCTCAACAAATCCTACAGCACCCAAGGAGGAATGTTGATGATCAAAATGTTCAGCCTCCTTTGAATAATTTTTTTGAATAATAACAACAAGGAAATGACGAAGAAAATGAAGAGATAAACCATGTGGGAGAAAATTCACAGTCAACATGTTTGACATTACAGGAATATGAAGATAGATCAAGAATTTGTTTGTTTTGTGATTATATGAATGCTCAAATTTATGAACATAATGACAAAAAACAACAAGAAGTTCAAAACAGAAGTTACCCTTTGAGGTCAAAAGGTCTTGTTCAGCAACCTCAACAAAAATCAGATTTAGATAAACAAACTGCTAAACAGAAGGCTAAGGTAAATGAGGTTCCTCCACCTCAAAATTCTGCCCCAATTGTTAAAATTACTGTAGAACATAAGGAATTAGTTCCAATTTATTTCAGTTTCAGATATGAATTGAATAAAATCAAAATTCCAGTCCCACTACTCGAATTATTGAAAAAATCCAACATATAAAGAGTCTTTTAAGAGTCCACTGCAACCTCCTCTCGCTCCTGATTCAGTCAACCTTGAGGATGAGAATCCCACTATTTATCTAAGCTGTCATGTCCAAGACCAAAATGATGATAAATCAACACCTTTTTTCCTGTCACTCAATATACATGACAAATTGCTGCATAATTGTCTATTAGATTTTAGAGCTTCCCACAATCTGATGCCAAAGAAAGTGATGGATGAATTGGGATTAGAGTTCACCAAGAAATACCATGACCTTTACACCTTTGACTAGGAGTGGTTAAGGATTTGGTTGTTTCCCTTACCCAATTGCCTATGAAGAGCTTAGTGATGGACATTGTGGTTGCTGACATTCCTTCTAGATTTGGGATGTTACTTTCTAGACCTTGGTATAAGAAATTGGGAGGTACCCTTCATATGGACATGTCATATGCTACCATCCCACTAATTGGAGGGGGATTCAGAAGGTTGTATAGAGAAAATCAAATGGCTTACATCATTAGTGATCAGTACAATCCATCAAAACATCCCATATATGCTGAAGAAAAGGAATTGGGGTTATCAATTATGTAGCTTGTTGCTAATGACAGTGATTTCCAGCTTGAAATACGTGAGAAAAAACACTTTCAAGGTGCAAATGAGTAGCATTCAAAAGGAGGACAGATCTGGAAATTTTACTTTGACAGAGCCTCTTCAAGAGAAGGATCAGGAGCCGATGTATTACTCATTTCTCCTACTCAGTAGAAGGTGACCATATCATACAAACTACAATTTTCTATCACTAATAACACTACTGAGTATGAAGTACTTGTGCTGGGTATGAAGGCAACGAAATATTTGGGAGCAGAACAGCTAATTGCCTTTGAAGATTTAGAGTTGGTGATTACGCAGGTGAGAAACAATTACCAAGTGAAAAAATTCAAATTGAAGAATTATAGGAATGAAGCTTGGGATTTGATTGAGAATTACTTTTCAACATTTAAAATAATTTTTTTCACTAGAGAAGAAAATCAAATTGTTGATTCACTAGCTATTGCTACTAGTAATTTCAAAGTTCCTCTAGATGTTAAGGTAGTCTATGATGTTCAAATAAAAAACAGACCATCAATTCCTGAAAACATCAAGCACTGACAAGTATTTAAGGATGACAGGGAGATTCAAATTTTTTTAGAGTGTGTATAAGAGTTTGCAAACATACAAATTGATGATGAGCAGGAGATTTCTGAAAACCAAAATAGCAGCCCTTTTAAGAAAACTATGCCTGGGAAAAACATTATAGATCTAAAAACTAACTTTATTCCTAAGGGTTTAGTTCCTTTAGAAAGACTATTTGATAATAATGATGTTTTTTTTGGGTATGTGTTATATTCTTTCCACCAGGGAAAATTTTAAGGATGGAAGTTTATCTTAAAGTTTAGAAAGTTTATCAAATCTTACTAGTCCCTAATATGCAATTTATAAAACTTTTGTTGATATTTTTGTAGAAATATTTAGATTTCCAATGATTTTATATTAGTGAATATAATATTTTGGTGATTTTAAAGGTAAAATAATGGCCTACTATCAAATTTCAGCAAATCATTTTAGAAAAAAATGGAGACTCGCGAATATTTTTTTTGGAAAAAGAATGGAAAATTAGCCGACCTGCGAACATTAGCCCCTAAAATTTTCCCTGCTTTCCACGAATAGCCCCATGTGTTGTACGTTGCATCTGGTGCAGCAGGGGGGTCACAGAGGGGGAAATATCCCCCCCTATCAGGGTCTGGGGCAGTGCCTCGGGAATTGTTTTTTGGTGTGCAGAACCATTCATAGGTGGACCCACCCATGGTTTTGTGCATGAGTTTGCACATGGTTTTGGGGGATGATGGTTTTCGACCCCTGGTAATTTGTATATCTGGTCAAGGGAACTACAGTTATGTTCTAATCCAGGGTTAATGGATTGGGGTTTATGTATGGTTTGGCATGTATATATATATGTGTTGTAACACTAAAAGGAATATAATAAAAAATCAAGTTGTTCGTCCCGATTTGGGATCCAAGGGAAAATATATGTGTTTATATGTTTTATTTTTTATGCTCTCGCTATTTTTTGTCTTATGTTTTAATATTTTTTTGTAGATAATTTTTGTACAGGGTTAAAACCTACATTTGGTGTTAGAGCAGTTTCGGCTTCAAGGGGACACCTTTGCTGCTGAGGGGTTTTTTGCTCGGGCCTGAGGTAGACCCTGTTCAGTGGGAGATCTACGAGATCGATTCTTGTGGTGAAAGAAGATGGCAAGCAGTGGAAAGATAGAGAATGATAAATTTAATGGTCAAAATTTTGAGTTCTGGAAGCTCAAGATGGAGGACGTACTAGTCGATAAATTTCAATGGATTGTGGTAGATCCAGGTACTAAACCAACGACAATGTCAGATGCAGACTGGAAGAAGTTGGATCGAAAGGCGAAGAGCACAATACGGTTGTGTGTCTTAGATTCGGTATTGTTGAATGTATCTAGGGAAGCTACGGCGAAGAATTTGTGGGACAAAATTTATACCAATCTAAGTCTCTGTTGAATAACTTGTTCGTGCGGAAAAAGATGTATAACCTGACGATGAAGGATGGAGACTTGGTGACAGAGCATCTGAACACCTTCAATACTGTGGTAAGCTAGCTATCATCTGTTGATATTAAAATATCAGATGAAGATAAGTGCATCAGTTTTTTGTGTTCTCCACCAGATTCGTGGGACAATCTGGTTATTGCAATAGGCAGAAATACAAATACCTTGAATTTTGATGGCATTGTCTCAGCCTTACTATCAGAGGAAATGAGACGGAGAAATATGGAGGGCCAGAATGGAGATTCCTTATCTGTATGAGGAAGGTCCCAAAACGTAAACAAGAATAAGGCTTCGAGTGGGAGATCTAAATCTAGAGGGAGATCTAAATATCCTGGAAAGTTTGTAAAGGTGTGTTGGAAATGCGAAAAGGAAGGGCACTACAAAAGGGACTACATATCTAAATCTCTTGAGAAAGGAAATGGATCTGATGATGCTCCTTTTGCAGAGGCAAAACCCACCTCAGATGAAGGTGGGATTGTGTATTTGGCTTCTTCTTCAAATACACATGTAGATCATGAGTCATGGTTGATTGACTCGGGTGCATCCTTTCACTTCACTCCCCATAGGGAGTGGTTCTATAAGTATGAGAAATATGATGGTGGTGATGTCTTCCTAGGGGATGATAGGAAGGCCAGAATCATCAGACATGGAAAATTCAAGCTAAAGCTACAAGGTGGAAGGATTAGAACACTTCCTGGTGTTCTGCACATTCCTCCATTGGCCAAAAACCTGATTTTTGTAAGCAAGATGGATGATGCAGGTGTAAAAATAGTGTTCGAGAAATATACCTGTAAGATGGTTTGAGGAGCATTGGTATTAATGCAGGGAGTTCGGATTGGAACTTTGTATAAGCTTCAGGGAAACACTGTTATTGATGGGTGAAACAGTTCTATGGTTCCTAAAAGTGGAGCGGAAAGCCTAGTGGTCTCTGGAGAAAAGACCATGCTATGGCATCAAACGCTTGGACATATTGGGGAGAAGGGCCTTCAGATACTACATGGAAATGGTATGGTAGAAGGTATGTCTAATTTATCTCTAGATTTCAATTTATGTGAACATTGTGTATATGGGAAGCCGAATCGGGTGATTTTTCCTTCTGGTGCTAAGAGGGCGAACAAAATATTATAACTTGTGCACAGTGATGTGTTTGGACCTATGTCAGGTCCATCACTAGGTAAGTATGTGTACTATGTTTCATTCATAGATAACTTCTCAAGGAATACATGGATATATTTCTTTAGAAATAAATTTGAAGTCTTTGACAGATTTAAAGAATTTAAGGCTCTGGTGGAAAAACCGATAGAGAAGAAGATAAAGGTTCTGAGGACAGATAATGGTGGGGAGTTCTGAAAGAAATAATATGAGGAGTTTTGTAAGAAGTGTGGTATATCACGACAGAAGACTACTCCATACACACCTCAGAAAAATGAAGTTGCAGAAAGAATGAATAGAACGTTGATGGAAAAGGCAAGAAGCATGCTGAGTGGTACCAAGTTAGGACAAGAATTCTAGGCAGAGGCAGTGGAGACTGCATGTTACCTGGTTAACATATCACCTTCATCAGCATTGGAGGATAAGACTCCACATGAGATATGTACTGTTAAGAAACCAGAGATATGGACTGGTAAGAAACCCTCTCTTTCACATCTAAGGGTATTTGGATATGATGCATATGTACGTGTTCTAAAGGAGAAAAGGACCAAGTTGGATAATACATTTGAAAGGTGCATCTTTATTGGTTATAAGGATGGTTTAAAGGGTTACAAGCTTTGGAACCCAGAAACAAGGAAGGTTATGTACAGCCAAGATGTGGTTTTTAGAGAGGTGAAAGATGTTGTTAAAAATGAAGTCCTACCAAAGGAACCTGAGAAGATAGAGTTTGATATAAATGAGAATGAATCAAAATCTACAATGGAAGGAGGCTCAGAAGAGGAAGAGCCACAAACTCCAACTATGAGAAGATCAGTTCAAGAAATAAGGAAACTAGAAAGGTATTGTCCATCTATTTTCTGTTCAAGTTTTTCCTTAACTATAACTGATGATGATCCCAGAACTGTCAGGGAGGCAGTAGATTTAGAGGATGGAAAACTTTGGAAGGAGGCCATGGTTGATGAAATGACATCCTTGCACAAAAATGAGGCATGGGATCTGGTGGATTTGCCAGCTGGAAGGAAGCCCATCAGGAGAAAATGGGTGTTTAAGAAGAAGATGAATGTAGAAGGCAAGGTGGAGAAATACAAAGCTCAATTGGTAGCAAAAGGTTATTCCCAGGTGCCTGGAATTGATTTTGGTGATATTTTTTCTCCTGTTGCCAAAGCTACTTCTATTAGATTAGTTTTATATGTTGCTGCTGCATTTGATTTTGAGATAGAACAGATCGATGTGAAGACAACATTTCTTCACGGGGATCTAGAAGAGGAGATATACATGAAACAACCTGAAGGCTTTATGGTGAAGGGGAAGAAAGAATTGTTATGCAGGTTAAATAAGTCTCTGTATGGGTTAAAAAAGTCACCAAGGATGTGGTATTAGAAATTTGATAACTATATACGGGGACTTGGCTTCACTAGAAGCAAGGAGGATCACTGTGTTTATTTTAAATTAATTGGTGACCGTGTTATTTATTTGGTCTTGCATGTGGATGATATGTTTTTTATTGGAAATTACAAAGAAATTATCCAGGATTTGAAGACCCAACTATTCTCCAAATTCAACATGAAGGATCTTGGTGCTGCAAAATATAGTTTGGGCATGGAAATTAAGAGAGATCAGGAAAAGAGGAAGATCTGGTTAAACCAGAGGAAGTATGTCGAGACTATATTGCAGAGGTTCAATGTGCAGGATAGTAAACCGGTGAATGTTCCTAATCCTGTAGGTGTAAATCTGTCTGCTGAACAGTGTCCCAAGAAACAAGAAGAAGAGGAGGATATGTCCCATGTTCCATATGCAAGTGCAGTGGGTAGCCTGATGTATGCAATGGTCTGTACTAGACCAGACATTGCACTTGCAGTGGGCATATTGAGCAGGTTTATGTCAAACCCCAGGAAGGAGAATTGGACAGCAGTGAAGCGGGTTTTCAAATATTTTCTTGGCACTAGTGATTATGGCTTGTGCTACCAGGGAAGACCAGGATTGGAAAGAGTGTTGGACATTCGTGGTTTTGTTGATGTAGACTGGGATGGAGATCTGGACCAAATAAGGTCTACAATTGGGTATGTGTTTAGCCTATATGGAGGTGCAATAAGTTGGATGAGTAAAAGAGAGTCTGTAGTGGCTCTTTTAACTACAGAGGCAAAATACATGGCAGCCACTCATACAAGCAAGGAAGCAGTTTGGTTGCAGAGATTGTGTTCAAGTATGGGGTTGGTGCAACGAGCTATAAGAATAGACTGTGATAGCCAAAGTGAAATTTTCTTGGCTAATAACCCTGCTTATCATTCAAAGACAAAGCACATTTATGTTCAATATCACTTTTGTGAGAGATATGGTTGAGGATAAAAGAGTGTTGTTGATAAAGATGGACATTTTGAAGAATGTTGCAGATGCATTGACGAAGTCTATGAGCACTCAAAATTTCTCTGGGTGTAGAGAAACAATGGGTGTTGCAGAGCTAGGATAATGGCTAAGCTCTCTTGTGGCCCACTTGCAGAAAGAAAACAACAAGTGGGAGAATGTTGGGTATGTGTTATATTCTTTCCACGACTAGCCCCATGTGCTATATGTTGCACTAGGTGCAACAGGGGGGCGACAACCCCCCTTGTCGGGGCCTGGGGAAGCACTCTGGGAAATTTTTTTTGGTGTGCGGACCTACCCATGGTTTTGTGCATGAGTTTGCACATGGTTTTGGGGGACGATGGTTTTCAGCCCCTGGTATTTTGTAGATCCGGTCAAGGGAACTATGGTTATGTTCTAATCCTGGGTTAAAGGATTGGGGTTTATGTATACTTCGACATGTATATATATGTGTTGTAACACTAAAAGGAATATAATGAAAAATCAAGGTGGTCGTCTCGATTTGGGATCTAGGGGAAAATCTCTGTGTTTATCTGTTTGATGTTTTATGCTCTTGCTATTGTTTATTTTTTGTTTTAAGATTCGTTTTTAGATAATTTCTATACAGGGTTAATACCTATAGTTTTTCTCAAGCCTGAAAACAAGGTTGATGGAGAGAGTACAATACAATGTCATATTAGTAGAGAATATTATCCAAAATTAGTCAAAGTGTCCAAATTCCTTCCTCTGGAAACCGGAAAAAAATATATCAAACTGCTAAAGGAATTTGTTGATATTTTTGAATGGTCTTATAATGACTTGAAAAATTATGACAAGAGCATAATGGAGCACAAGATCCCTTTGAAAACAGATGCAAAGCCTATAGCACAAACAATCAAACACATCAATATCATGTTGCTCCCAATAATTGAGAAAGAAATCAAAAGATTATTGGAAGAAAAGATAATTATGCCTTTGAGATTATCTAACTGGGTAGCTAATATAGTTCTGATCTGGAAAAAGAATGGAGAGATAAGGATTTGTGTTGATTTTTGAAACCTGAACCAATGCTCATTGAAAGATAACTATCCACTGCCCAAGATTGATTATATATTGTATAAGGTTGTAGGATCCAAAATGTTGTCATTGATTGATGGATTTTTAGGCTATAATTAGATTTCAGTTGACAGGAAAGACAGAGAAAATACAACGTTTACCACACCTTGGGGCACATTCATTTAAAACAAAATGCCATTTGGTCTGATGAATGTAGGTGCAACCTTTCAAAGGGAAATGTATATTGCCTTTGCATGAGAAAAGGAAATATTTTTGGTCATCTATTTGGATGACATCACAATATATTCAAAATCTGATGAAGATCACTTAAAACATTTGAAACAAGTTTTTGACAAATGCAGAAAGTTTGGTTTGTTCTTAAACCCAAAAAATTCATCCTTTTTTGTCTAATAAGGTAAGTTATTGGGACATATTGTAACAAAAAGTGGCATTTGTATTGATCTACGAAGATTAGAAGTTATTCAGAAGTTTGTTTTTCCAAGAAATCAAAAGGAATTGCAGTCAATTTTAGGGAAAATCAATGTTCTGAGGCATTTTTTTTCCTAATTTTGCATAGCTGATAAAACATATAAATGTCTTGTTGAAAAAAAATGCATAATTTAAGAGGCGAGATAAATCAAAGAATTATTTTTCAGCAATTAAATTTGCCTTGACTGAAGCTTCTGTTTTGGTAAGTCCTAACTTTGAAAATTATTTTCTGATTTTTTCACATGCTTCAGAAGAAACAATTACAATTGTCTTATTACAAAAGAATAAGGAAGGTTTAGAGTAGCCAATTTCATTTTCCACTCATGCTTTAAGGGATGTTGAATTAAAGTACAACTTGACTGAAAAACAAGCATATGCACTAGTTAAGGCTGTGAAGTCTTTTTGAGTTTATGTGTTGCATTCAAAAATAATTTCTTTTGTGCCTGATATCACTATTAAATATGTGTTGCTATAGCTAGATACAAATGGAAGGAGAGGACGATGGCTGTCCAAGATTCTGGAATTTGAGGTTGAAAACAAACCAACTAAATTGATAAAGGGTCAGGGCTTGGATCGCTTGTTGGTTGAATCTAACTGCAAAGCTTTAAATCTGAATGTAGAGGCAACTAAAGGAGAAGATGGAGAAGGTATCACTAATTATCCTGAAATATTTAATTCAGATTGGTACAAGGATATAGTTTACTTCTTGTTAAATTTCAACTGTCCACCTAAAATGGAGAAATATAAAAGGAGATCTTTTAAATTGAGAGCTATGAAGTATTGCATTTTTGAAGACCATCTTTATTAGAAATATCATGTTGGAGTCTCCTTAAGATGTGTAGATGAAGCAAAATCCCAGGGGATTATGACAGAGATACATGCAGGATTATGTGGAGGGAATTTATATTGGAGAGACATTGCAAACAAAATCTTAAGAGATGGCTATTTTTGGCCAACTCTTTTATCTAATATCTTCTCCAAAGTTAGGAGTTGTGTCGAATGTCAAAAATTTGCTGGTAAACATAATCGCTACCATTGCCTCTCATTCCTATTTCAGCAGATGTTCCTTTCCATCAATGGGGCTAGACTTCATCGGTGAAATTCATCGACCTTCATCAGGACAACATATATGGATTCTCATAGCTACAGAATATTTTACTAAATGGATTGAAGCTGTACCAACCAGGAATGCTATTGATACAGTAATTATCAAATTTCTATTGGAAAATATTATGTCAAGATTTGGTTGTCCACATAAATTAATAACTGATAATGCAATGGCCTTTAATTCCACCAAGATGTACAAATTTTGTCAGTAATATGGGATTGAATTGATTCATTCCACGCCTTATTACCCTCAAGGCAATGGATTGGCTGAGTCATCCAATAAATTTTGGTGAGGATTATTAAGAAAATGTTGTCTGAAAATAAGAGGAATTGGGACACTCAGCTGATACATGTTGTGTGGGTATATAGAGTAAGTGGTAAAAAATCAATTGGAATGTCTCTATTTCAGCTTGTATATGATACTGATGCTGTAATACCTTTGCAATTAGTTCTTATTGTGATGAATTTCCTAAAAGATGAAGTTGATCATGAAAACCCAGTCCAAAAGAGAATGCTACAGTTGATAGAGGCACACCAAATCAGAGAATCATTGCTGGAAAAAGTTCTGAAGTATCAAGCTAAAGTCAAACCTGTTTTTGATTAAGAGAAAATATGCAGTTGTTTCAGGAGAATGATTTGGTGTTGCATTGGGATTAAAGGAGACAAGACATGGAAAACATGGTAAGTTTGACAATTTGTGGTTTGGGCCATTTAGAATTGTTGAAGTTTTGGAGAATAATACTTTTCTGGTCAAATATCTGGATGATGATCAATTGACTAGAGGCCCAGTCAATGGCCATTTTCTTAAAAAGATATTTATTTAGTAAGTTAGTTGAGTCACTCCATTTTAAATATCCGGTGTGATGTGTCAATAAACTCCTTTCCCCATGGTACTTATGTCTATATTTATTGTCAGTATTTAGTCCAGTATTTCAATGGTCAATCCTAGTCCTTATTTCCAAGAAGTCTTCTAAGTTTCAAGAGTTTTTGAGGCACTGAGTCTACAATCTTTGAAGCCTCATCAGGAGCACTTCATCCTCAATAGGAGCCACTGTTAGCACTGAAAATGTTAATGGTGTGATTTCCATTGTGTCATTGTTTTCAAATTTTTTATTGCGTCCTAGTCAATGTCCAAATTTCGATTCATTTCCAATAAAAGTTAAAAAAGAGTCCCAACATCAAATTATTTTTAAGTGAATACGTGTCATAGTGTTTTAGAGTCCTAAAATAAGTTAAAATCTCTATTTTTACTTATGTTAGTGTTGAAGGTTAGTCGATGTTTGGGTAATAAAATTGCAGCCATCTGGTCTGGAATAATAGCTATCTTTGTTGCAAATTCATTATCAAAACAATAATATAGTAAAAGGTAGCTATTTCTCAGAAATGAGAGTCATATATTCCACACAATGAAAAGCGCAGCTATTTCACTAAGATTTTGGTTATCTCAATAAAGAGGCTACAGATAAACATGTAATCAGTTTTCAAAACAAGCAAATGAAGGCTTCGTGGTAGCCAGAGTTATTTAAGAGCAAAGTGCTGCCGGAAGAAGACAGATTGACCAAAAGAGAGGGAGATCCGGCGAGGAGCAGCAGAGAATGTTTAAAGGAAGCTCGCCAGGAATTATACTAAGGAATGAAGCAAAGGAGAAGAACCATGTGCAAGAGGAGCAGACGACCATAATCCAATCGATGACCTGAAAGGGAAGAAACCAATGTTTGAGATTAAAACGCAGATGGAGTGATTTCGCAAATCGTAGTTTTTAAAGTTTACCATTAATTCAATCGCGTGGTATTTTAAATGATTTGCGATGTGCTGAGTAAAAGGGAGACCAAGGAAGACCGTCAGATCTGGGCACAGATCAACGGTGGAGATTAAAGCACAGATGGAGTGATTTCGCAAATCGCAGTTCTTAAAGTTGATCGTTAAGGCAATCACATGGTATGTTAAGTGATTTACAATGCGATGAGGTGAAGGGCACGTGTCGATGTAGCGCACCAGCACAATTTCACAAATCACATAGTTTATGGTTTGGTCGTTATCAGTGTAAAGTTAAATTTGCAGGCGACTGATTTGCAATTGCTTCTGATTGGTCACCAAGTTGTGGGGCCCAAGAACCACAGTTTCATGTGTAATGCATGTTAAAAGGTAGTTTTGTGCTGCATTAAGATTTATACAAGGAATAAAGCATGGTAAGAAGAAAGAACATGTAATAATAAGGTGGAATCATGAAATGTTAGTGGGATGACTTGGCGCTGGATTTTGAATCATTTCAAAAATGTGTCATTACTAATTGTCGTAATTGTAGGCATGGAATTAGAGAAGAGAGCTCAGTGAAAACTCAGCCTGAGGCCACTGTGTATGATACAGGTAAACAAAAACCAATCCTCCAGCAATCAGTCTCAGGTTTCGTGGAAAACATTGCAACTAGAGTTCAACAGTTGTATTCGTGAGAAGTTTAATTGTCGTAAAATGGGGAAAGGAGGAAAGGTAAATAGGTCAGAGCCTGTTAACACAATATTTTTGGATGCAAGGGAAAAATCATAATTCAAATCTCCAGGTTGGTATAAATTCCTCCAAAAGTTTTCTGAGGAGAACATGGGACTGACTCAAGCTTTCACTGAGTCTTTTGATGGTGAAAAGGTTAGGTTAGGCAACAAAACATTCAGAATTTTAGAGGCTATCATAGCCCAAGAAACCCAGTCATCTGCAATAGATGAATGTTGGTTTAAAAGAAAAGCACTGCCTAAAGAAGTAAGTTTCTACCTTAAGCCCGAATATGCTCATATGAAATGGAATTCACCTGCTCATATTTCTTGTTTCAAAGCCAAGTGGAAGCATGTTATTACCTCAGTCTAGAAATACATCACATGTGAAGGGAGGTTTTCTTCTGTTCATCGTTATCACTTGAGATTCCTGGCCCACATCTCTGGAGAAAAACCTCTGAACCTACCCTATTTCCTGTATAAATCTCTGCTTAAAATGTCCCTTAAGCTACAGAAAAGTCCAAACTACCCCTTGCATAATTTGTATCACAGAGGGTTGATTAAAATTTTAGTTTTCTATCATCTCAGAAAGAAGAAAATTACTTGGGATAGGTTTTTAAGAGAGGAAGGGTTTAGCAATATTATTTCTAGAAGAAAGGTAGGGAGGCCAAAGAATAAATATATCCATGAGAAAACCAGTGTTGCCCCTATTTCACATAGTTCACCATATTCTCCTAAGAAGCCTATGTCAAATAATAAAGAAAAAATTGCCTCCTTTTCATGAAGCCAACCTAAGAAGAATTTTTTCATGGCAGAAGAACCAGTGGAAGTCAACCCTAGTATGAAAATTTCAAGCCAGATTCCTGGGTCATCTCGTCAAGTGCAGACAAATAGTGGCACATCTCTCACTGAGTCCACCCTCTCACAAGTTTTTCTTTCTCTCAATAAAGGCAAACAGAAAATGACAGAGCCTACCATAGAAGCAGAACCTACTTTGGCTAATTTAGTATCCTCCATGTGTTCTTTGATCGAGAAGAGGAACAAAACTAAGATACATTCCTATTCCTCATTTGAATACAGTTGTGATCCCGATTACACAAAATCAAAAGATGGGGGGACAGAGTCTAGTAAATTTATACATGGAGGAAAGAGGTCCAAATTCATTCCTAATCCCTATGTCAAAAGACCTCGTACTAGACCAAGAAAAAAACTCAGGCTAAACAACAATCTAATTTCTAATCCTAAATTCAGGGATGAAAATATCAACATTGAAGAAAGCCCAGAAGACAAATTTGAAAGGAAGAAGAAAGCTTAGTCAAAGAGTCAAGAACATAAAAAGAGGTCTGATAAAAGGGTGACTAAAGCAGAAGCAATAAGAATATTTGATTCTATTCTGGACCTTTGATGAATGAATAACAGGGCTAACTTGGAGGAAATTTTTTGGTAAATGTTCCATGTTTTCCATTTATTACTACCTTTTCTATGAAAGTAGCAATTATTTTTAAATATCAACATGTGATGGAAATGGGTTACTTTTTGTTTTGAATCATGATGGTGACATTAAAGAGATGAAGTGGAGAGGTTATTCAGTTGCAATGGATGCTTCTAGGTGTCTTATATCTAGCCTTCTCTGAAATATCATGTTTCTATTTTGAAGGAGATGTCCACATGTCATTCCCATTGTTTTTTCACTTTTTGTTGAAGATTGGTTGCACTAAAATAGAAGAGTGGTCTTCAAATAAGCTGCCACTTCACACAACCATTTTAGAGTGACAATCTTCATGATGCCTTCATGATGTTTATCTTGTTTTTAATGTAGCACTTTGTAATTAAGATTAAGGGATAAGCCTCACCTCTTGCACGAGGTTGTAATGACTTTTGAAACATATTTACCTTTTTTCTGTGGAAGATGAAATTATCATATTTTGTATATATATGCCAAACTAATAGGAAGTTAGGGGTGGTTGGTGGTTATATAATTTTGACTTACATGAACTATAATATTTTCTTTGAATGAAATGGAATAATACTACTAAGGACTTATTACCAATTTGCTGTGTGTATTGTCTACTTTACTTGCGTTTCCATATCTTCCTTATTCCAGTTCATGTTTGTAAATCATCATACTTTTATGTGTTTTTATTAGTATCTTAATCATGTTATGTGTTTTATCAGTTCTTGTTAGTCTCACACAGTGAGCGTTCCTGATAAAATATATGTCATAATAGTGGAAGAGCATCACTCATGATATTTATTCTTCATAATATTTTAGTGAGAATCTTGTTACACTAGAAATAACTTTCTCTCAATGAAATATCATCAAACTTCTACATTTGTGAATTTCTACTAAATCAATAGAAATTTTTTTTTTATGGACCTACTGATTCCTCTCTCATCTTACAATTTCCTCTCCTCATAGGCTACAAACTTGCTCCTTGCTACCACATCAAGTTACAATACCCTCTTTAGTAGAACTGTGGATTTGACCGAAATCTCTCTTCAGTGAATCCGAGATTATACCATCTTCCAATCCTATAAAACAAAACATTAAAATTTCCTTAGAGTTTAATATGTGTCTGTTTAGGCACTTTTTGTATTCCAAGTGTTGATTCCAATGGCAATAGACGCAATGGATATGTTTATTTTAAGTTTTGAGTAGATAAAAAATGGAAAAAGTTTAAGACCCTGTTTCCATAATAGAACCTTGAAGGTCAGGTAATTGACAATCATATTCCTTCTTCCATTGTTAGGATGGTCTCTTAGGTGAATGTGGGTGTTATAGAGTGGTATAAAAGCTAAATTTTCAACATTGGACCTTCAAAAATAAGATAGTGATTTAGAACAATGTGATAGGTGATAGAATTTGTTATGAAGGATGGTCATCATGTGGATTGATGATATGTGTTGCTTAATTTATTTATTTATGATGTATGTATATAGTATGTTAGTACTAATTTTGGCATGATTTTCATTGTTATTGGTGTGCTAACTTGAGGTGTAATGTTTCATTTAGCCTTGCATCAGTAGACCCATAATAACCAGTCAAGGTGATTATTTACAATATGCATCTATATATTTTTTAATCTAAAAATTACAAGTGTTAATGAAAACACATTAAGGAGACACTAAAGAAAAATAAAAGAGTAAGGAAATGAAAATCAAGATGGTGCAATCTAGCATTGACAAGTCTCCACATGGGCATAAGGAAGAATCAATTGATAAGAGAGGGGAGGTAGGCTCTATTGATTGGGTGGATGCATTAAGAATCTTAACGACCAAGATAAGTAGATACAAAGTTGATTTTAGAGGTTGGTTACGGCACAATAGAGGAAAGTTTAGGTAAATGTAGTCATACCTCAAAGTCTCTTATGTTTACAGAGACAAAATAAACATGAGTTGGGAGCTAGCCACAAGGTCAAGTAGAGCTCACTAGGACAAGGAAAATGAGAAGAAAGGACAGATGGATTAGATGGAAGTAGATATGGGAAAAGAAAGGTTGTAAAGTGAAGACAAATTAAGTTAAAATTGACCAAGAGGCAAAAAATTATGCAGAAAATAATTTTAAAGAGGCAATGCGATAAAAATTTAACTTGTTTCCTCCTACATCTAATGCAAGAAATCAGATAGGATTAGAAATCAACATCTACACTCAAATAAATGCATCTAGTGCAAGTAAGAAAATAGGATTAGAAACCAAAATCTACACTGAAATTAATGCATTTAGTGCAAGCAATCAAATAGGATTAGAAATCATCTACATTGAAATCAATGCATCTAGTGCAATAAATCAAATAGGATTATAAATCACCATCTACACTAAAATCAATGAAATTAGTGCAAGAAATCAAATAGGGTTAGAAACCATACTCATTGAAATCAATGCATCTAGTGCAAGAAATCCGATATCATTAGAAATCAATATCTACACTAAAATCAATGCATATAGTGATATAGTGCAAACAATCAAATAGGATTAGAAATCACCATCCACATTAAAATAAATGCATCTAGTCCAAGAAATATTCTCCCCTCTCTCCCCCCTCCAGCTATATCTATATCTCCCTCCATCTTTCCTTCTTTCTCTCTGTATCTCACCCCCAAACACACATGCTCTCTCACTACATATCTATAAATCTATGTCCCTCCATCCCTCTCTCCATCTCTCTTTTCTTCCCTCTCTTCACCTTCCATCTATATCTCTATGTTCCCTTCTCTCCCTCCCCCCCCTTCTATATCTCTCTCCTACTGTTTTCCTCTCCTTCTCTATCACCATGTTCCTTATCACTCCATCTCTTTCTCTCCACCTTTCTCTATTCATGTATTTCTTCTTACCTCCATCTCTTTCCCCTTCCAACTCCATATCTCTCCCTCTCTCAAATCTCTCACATCCTCTCTCTTCCTTCCTCTCTCTCCCTTTCTCTCCCACCTCTCTCTCTCTCTCTGTCTCTCTCTCCCCCACCTCTCTATATCTCTTTCTCTCTCTTCACCCTCCAACTCTATTAGTATATCCCTCCCTCTCTCCTTCTCTATCATTATCCACATATCTCCTTTGTATCTTTATCTCACCGACAAACATACACATTATATATCCATCTCTCCCTTGTCACTCCCTCTCTTTATCCACTTCTCACTCTCTATGTATTTGTTCCCCCTTCCCTCTCTCCCCCTAAAACTCCATCTCTCTATCCATCCCTTTGTCCTCCTCTCTCACGTCCTTGTTGTGTAGATTAATCCGTCTTGCGGACAAGACCGATCTCTCTAGTACTAAAAGTAACTAGCAACAAACAGCCAATTATACTAATCTCTCTCTAAGCATATAAGATTCATAAAAATACTATATAGGTGTAAGGCCTACCTTATGTCCAACGCTTGCTTGATTTCGTTGAAGTCCTTCCCGTGCACTGAAAGAACGTTCCTCGTGAATCTGCAGTCACAAACAAGCAAAAAGATTAAACAGCACCTGTATAGACATTATTATAAACCATAATTATCATAATGATCAAGGAATTTATGAAATAAACCATGAATAGACAGTTTAATGAGAGAAATGAGTATATTTGTATTAACTTCAAATAAAGAAAACCTTTACAACCTGTGCCTTGATGTTGTGCATGTCCTCCTGGGGTCCGAAGCAGGAATCTCTTCTAATTTGACAAGCATTGCACTCTTTGAACCAAGACAAATAGAGATGAGTGATTTAACCTCACAGAAATTCTTAGTTAACTGAGTCTGAATCTCAATAGCATTTAACTTCAAATATCTTAAGCTTGAACTCCCTTTGAGGCTACCAAAGGCCTCTTTTTATAGTGGAAAAGAGGAGGTTTTTTATTCCAAATATGAAGGGATAGAATCCTCCATCAAAGGGATTAGCTCCTTACATCAAGGGGTTAGCTCCATCAAGTGAGGTATGCATGAACCTTCTCAAAGCGTATCCATTCCCGAAAATTCCCATCTAGAATCTTCTAGAATTCATCTGAAATTCACCTTTTATCTTTACTTTCTTGCCTTTTTGTATTTTACAGAGGTCCGCACCCATAACACAAGGAAAGTGCGGTATGGTTCCGCATGAAGGCTGAACTTTAGGTGCGGGACCGCAGGGAATGTATAGAGAAAGTGCGATACCATTTCTTAGGGGATTTTAGGGATTTTTCTCTGATTTTGAAATCTTGAAATGAGGAGCTGGTATGTTGGACTTGAAAAAGGAGGAAGTATGAGTAACAATGAGCTCATACTCATGGTAAAATGTCAGGATGACAGATTTTAGTGTAACAAATTGCCCCCTAAAGTGAAAAATCTGGAATAGATGAAGCTGTAGTCTGTCATATATGAAGAGCACAATACTTTATCATTTCAAAGATCAACCTGTGGACACCCCAGTCGAAACCTGTAAAAACATTAAATGCAAAATATATACATGTATATGTCATCACTGAGGTAGGCATTCCCATACTCAGATAAAAACTAACTATAAACTGACTGAAATCGTTCTGATACAGGAATGATTTTGAATATATCATAGTACAGATATATGTAGACACAGTATGGATGCAGCCATCTGTTTATAAATAGTCTACTGTATAGATGACAAAAAAATTCCTCGCAGCCTGGATGGTGGAAACTAGATCCAGGGTCTTGATTTCTGCATCTCGAACTAGTACGATTCTATCCATGTGAATAAATGTGTTGAAGTCGAACATGGTAGAAACCACTTGATTACCAGTCAATGATGTGAACTATTAACAAGTGTGAGAGAAACCACCAGTAATGTCAATGGCTCTCAAAGTACTCAGTACAATCCATGAAATGTGAATGAATGAGCTGAAGTCGAACATGTCACGAAATCATTCGATCGAAGGTCAATGATGCAACCTGTCGTCGAAGGCGAGAAACCTGCCATTGAGGCATGCAGATTTCAAGGTACTGACGATTTCTGGATCAACTTCCTAGATAATGTGCTGATGTCGATAGAAAGTGATCTGTCGTAGGCAAGCCCACAACACGAAATCATAGGTCAAGTTTTGAAAATATATTGGCAAGGACTGACTCAGGGATGGTCAAAGATGGATGACAGATATTTTGCAGATGAATGGTTTATTTGAACTGTTCTCTTGGACACATAACGACACTGCAGATGGCTTGGTAACAATTGACCCAAAGCTAATACCCAGAAACCGGCTGAAAACTTTCAATGTGGTTTAATTAACTGTTAGGCAAAGGATTTCCCAACCCAGGTGAACAAAAAATGTCGTGTCCAAGAGTGGTTGACTAAGTTTTCGAAAAATTTAAAATACAACAAACATGCCCATTTTTCTCTCTTTTTCCCCCACCATTTCTGGCAAGTACCTCTTTATTTTTGACAAGCTTGAGGAGGATAACATTTGCTTGATTATAAGCTCATCCTTCGGATGAGTCCAACTTAGTTTAAAATTCGAACCCTAAGAAGGAGTGGTTCGTTCTTGTTGAAAATTAAACAGGTCCTTTACTGTTAAGTTTTAACGAGTCCAGTATAGGAGAAACTCGGTGTTTTTCAGTTTTAGGGAGTCAGAAGAAAAACTTAAGAAAACTCCATGGGTGTTCTTTTCCGTAAATTTAGTCTCTCGAGCCCGAAAAAGGATAAAATAATGCGGGAGAGAACTCTATTGACCGTATTTAGTCAACGTATACCTTTTTCGTAAATAGTCCATTTCAGTCCGTAAAAGGGGTAAACTTATACTGAAGGGACGACTGTTCATTTATTTTAACGAGTTCAAATAGTCAAGTACTCAGCAATCTTTTCATATTTAGAGAGTCTGAAAAGAGCTTAAAAGAGGACTCCAAGGTTTCGCTTTTTCGTAAAATTTTTGAAAGAGTCCGAAAAAGTGATAAAAGTATGCTCTTTGTTGAAAAACGATCAGTTCACCTAAAAAATCCTGTTTCTGCACAAAAAATTGAAACATTACACATACTTGTTTAAGATAAGTAAAAATGCTTTCAAAAATACCCTTTTTAAAGTGAAAAATAAATAAATTAAAAATTCATCCATTCAAAAAAACTTATAAAAAGGACTTTTTCTATTTCATTTTTACCGTTCAGTTCCAGAGTGAAAAGTAAAAAGCTTTTGGATAAAAAAGTTCCCGTGAAGATTCTGGAAAATTCAACCGTTGGAATCGAAAATCGTCAGCCCCAAGTAATCCACGACCTCCTTATCTTGTTTTTCATCTGTTTGAAATTTGTTTTTAGGATTTAGTTTGATTTTTTAGGGCAAAAAATGGTTCAAAAATGCGCCCGCGGGGTCCGCAGGTGGGACACAGGTTACCTGCGGACCCAGATTTTTTCCTAAAAGGAAAAAATCGTGGGTACCACACCCGACACACAGCCTGCGTGCGGACCTACGCTCTGTTTACAAAGAGCGGGTGCGGTACCCGCGCGGTTAATTTTAAAGCATGGTTTTCTCATTTATCTGCCAAAATTTTTCAAATAAGATCATTCTAACTTGCCTTATTTTGTATTACAGGATTAACAAGATGCTTATCTGGTGAGAACGAGAGCACGAGGAAGTAGATGAAGCCGTCATGCTCCATTTGCCCACACAAAGGGCATTAAAAGCATGTGGCTTATACAAATTTTGGGCTATCTCTGGCATGAGGGCACAAGTAGAGCTCTTGACATGGTTGGTAAACAGATGGAACGTGGAGGACCAGTGCTTCTTCATTGGTGGCCACCGGCTCGAAATTGAGCTGGAGGATATATACTTTTTGATTGGTTTTTCCAAGAGGGGCGAACAAGTATCCTTGTTTGGGACTAGGCCAGGTGGCCAGACTGTCGCTAGTCTTCAACTAGAATTTTTCAATGATCAGGAAAATCCTCGGGACAAACGGATTGACATAAAACACATCATCCATCCTGAGTTGAAATTTATAGCTTTTACTGTTACCAAACTGTGTGGGAGCGCTGCGCTTCATGTAGCTACTGGTTCCCAAATCCGTGTTGCAGTGGACTGTTTTCGCGGCACCATCTTTAACCGGTGTGAAGCTGTGTTGGCCAATGTAAAAGGCCAACTAACTAGAGAAAAAAATGGGAAACTGAAAAAATTTGGATATGGATCCATCGTCGTTTCTTTTGCTCTGGAGAGGATCCCCCAATTAGCTCCACAGAGTATTGATGTTGATGCCGGTCGACCTCGAGAACCAAGAATGGTTCGTTGGTCCGCGCTGATGGCCTGTCATGCTATTGAGGGCACTGAGATTGTACGATTCCCTTCTTCATATTTTCGTTGGCTGGATCACCAAGTTTTCATGATAGAGGATTTTCCGTATGCCGAGATAGATTTCCGCGGTGACAGAGAGATGGCTCTCCCCGCAGGGGAACAGTGGGATGATTCAGGTAAAATTATTTTTCAACGTTTGCTAAGTTCTAATTTTTTTTTAGTTTTTTATCGTCTTAGAAAACTAATAACCAAAAAAAATTTGAACACAGACGTGGGTCCACATCGACCAGCTCATCTCCAACCTTTCGAGAGGAGACAACCAGTTGCGCCCGCACCAGCCCCAGTAGGCCAATCAGTAGAGATTTTGACTGATTTGGAGCATCATCTAGAGCGTTTGACTCTAGATATTCCAGAGACCAGTATAGATGAAATTCCTCTCAGGCTACAGAGATATGTGATTGGAGTCCCAGGACCTTTCAGGAGGTTCCTATGCAGGGTGGCCCGGGCAGTTGTTTCTTATCGAGATCACCATCAGTGATGGGATGATCGTGTAGACTGATATTTTTTACTTTTGTATTATCATTTTTGCCGATCATAAGGTGTTTCCAACCTATGATCGAAGACGATGTATATTTTTTGAACACACTCCTATACTATGATATATCACTATTTTGACGACTATCTGTGTACATATGTGAATGTTGTTTGTTTTACTGCTTTTGATTATTGCAAATGTCTATTTATCATACTAGAAGCAATTGAATCTGCTAATGTATTTAAATGTCTTGGAATATGCTGATATTCAATGTAATCAAACTCACGTTCCAAGAGATGAACTCTTAAAAACAACCTTAATAACACTGGATTTCTAATGGTATAAACCCTGTTAAGCTGTAATACAACAAGTTCTGAATCCAACCTTACAATCAAACTTTGAATTCCAAATGATATGGACTCAGACAATAACTCAATCACTGCACTATACTCGACAATGTTATTTGTTGTTTGACCAAGGCTTATCCCATGCATGGATACTAACTCATCAGAGGGTGAATAGATAACCCAAGCTGCGAAAGAAATGTTCCGTGTACTACAACAAGCACCATCAACAAAACCAACGTAGGTTTGAAGAGAGGTCGACATCTGAAATATCAAGAGTAAAACTCAGATAAGCAGGAATAGTGACAAAACACACTTCTAAACTAGGCACACTTTTCTAACACACCAGCAGTAAAGAAATCTAAACTAACAAAAATCTCCACAACTCATTTAAGCATAATATCGCTTTAGATAAAGCCCATTTCTGGGTTTATCCAAAGGGACACTATCAAAATCTATCAACTCATAGGCCCCTTTTGCTAACTTTCGTTTCACAATGTAAGGACCATGCCACATAGGCACGAATTTCCCAGCTCCTAGCTTGTCGTTAGCTTGATCATAAAGTAAAACTAGGTCTCCTTCTGAAAAATTTCGTGGGGTCACATTTCTATCATACTGAGCTTTGATCCTTTTAACATGAGCCTCGTTTTCTATTGCAGCATTTCGTCGATTCTCATCTAATTGGGCTAAGTACAAGAAACGTTTTTCCTCTTCAGAAGTAGCTGGAAGTAATTCTATGGCTAATTTTAGTGATGGTATTTCGCATTCAATCGGCAGCACAACTTCCAAACCATAAACCAGTTGAAAAGGAGTGAAACCCGTTGATGTTTTCACTGAGGTTCGATATGCCCAAAGCGTTGAAAATAACATGGAATTCCAATTCGTCTTGTGAATACCAATGATTCGTTTAATCATGGTGACTAAAACTTTGTTAATGGCTTCAACCAGACCATTTGCTTGTGGATAGTACGAAGTGGAGTTATTGTGGTGTAGGCCAAGTTGTTCTATCAGTTCAGTCATCATGACATTCCGAAAATGACTTCCATGATCTGTAATAATAGCTTGAGGAACACCGAACCTAGCAATTATGTGATTAAATATGAATGTTGCAGCAGTCTTGCCGTCAGCTGAATATGTAGGCTTCGCCTCGGCCCATTTTGTAAAATAATCTACTGCGAGAATAATATAGGCATGCCCCCCGGCCGAGTGAGGGTTACATGTGATAAAATCGATACCCTATTTTGTGAAAGGACCAACAACAATTATAGGGTGAAGAGGAGCGGGTGGCGCGCGCATTTTCCGATCAAAAATTTGACAGTTGTGGCATTTCTGAACCGCATAAATGCAATCTTTGAACAACGTTGGCCAGAAATAACCTGCATGCAATATCTTTTGGGCGGTGGTATACCCGGACATATGACAGCCACATGCTCCAAAATGACAGTCATTTAACACCTTTTCAGCTTCTTCATGAGTTAGACATCGTCGGAAAACAGAATCCTCTCCATGTCGATAAAGTGTATCACCAATGATATTATACTGTTGGGATTGGAAGTGTATTTTCCGTCGCTGAGTTCGTGAAATGTCTGGCCGAAAAGATTGGGTTTGGAGATATACAATAATATCTCCATACCATGGATCAAGTGTACTGATAAGAAACAAATATTCGTCTGCAATGGCCTCTTCTGCCACTGTTCCAGTATCAGTAGAGGGGAAATCGCACATTAGTTCCGCAAATACCAAAGATTTCTTTGCCTTGGATTTCTCAAATTCCAAGTCAAATTCCTCCAGGATAACTATCCATTTGGAATATTTTCCCCCTAGCAATTGTTTGGTCAAAATATACATCATAGGGTTGCAATTAGAAATTACCGTGGTTTTACGTAACAAGATGTAATGTCTAAAACGTTGGACAGCTTGGACAGCTGCCAAGGCCAATTTCTCCACATGTGTGTATTTGATTTCAGTCGGACGCAGATTTTGACTAAGATAATAAATCACATGTTCATTGTGAGATTCATCTTCTTGAACTAGTACCATCCCAATGGTGGAATGAGAAGCAACGAGGTACAAAATGTAATCTTGGTTGTAGTTGGGAGGATGCAATAACGGTGCATGGGTCAACGCGTGTTTAAGTGCATCAAAAGATCGATCAGCGATCTCGTCCCAAAAGAACGGAATGTCCTATTTCAACAACCGGGTAAAACCCTTTGTAAGCTCGTCATAGTTAGGAATAAATCTACGTAAAAAGTTTGCTTTCCCCTGCAAACTTTGGAGTTGGTGTAAAGTCAAAGGAGGAGGCAATTTAACGATGGCTTCGACCTTCAATGGATCGACGCGAATGCCTGCTTTCGAGACAACAAATCCCAGTAATCGACCCGATTCTACGCAGAAAACACATTTATGCGGATTCAGCCTTATCAGATAATGCCTACATCTCATAAAAATTGCTCGTAAATGAGTGGGATGATCAGCCCTACTGAATGAATGAGCAGGTAAATCATCGAGATATGGCTGAATAATGTGCTTAATGTCATGAAATGCATAAGACATATCCCTTTGAAAAGTTGCTCCAGCGTTCTTTAGTCCAAAAGGTAGTTTACAATAAGCAAATGTTCCCCATGGACAAATGAAAGTTGTTTTGGGTTGATCTGCAGGGAGTATGTTTATTTGATTGTAGCCCGAAAAACCATCCATAAAGGAAAATAATTCACTGCCAGCACAATCATCAATTATTTGATCGATATAGGGAGTTGGATAATTATCTTTTGGACACGCTCGATTAATATCCCTATAATCGATACATACTCTTATCGCTCCTTGTTTTTTAGTCACAGGAACAATATTCGATACCCAATCCATTAAGGGAATTGGATAAATGAATCCTGCTCGAAGTAATTTTTCAACTTCAGCTTTTATAGCAGCAGCTTTTCTAGGATGAATTTGACGTAATCGTTGATGAACAGGTTTAGCATCCGGGTAAGTCTTAATTTCATGAACTACGATCGAGGGATCAATTCCTGGCATTTCTTCATAAGACCAGGAAAACACGTCACGGAATTCTTGAAATAGGGCTTTATAAGTCTGAATTTCTTCATCCATACAACTTGCACCTATATGAATGTTTTCAATTATTCCTGGTTTTACTGAAATGTCAATTGGAACCGTTCTAGATATATTTTCCAAATTTAACTCAGAATCAGGATTTTGTAATAGATTCTGAGGTTCCTTGGCATATTCAGTAGTAAAAATTGAAGCGAAATCATTTTCAAAATGATCTAATTCAGGTAAAAATGAAGATCGGTGATGTAAATCTTCCCATGGTAAATCATCAACAGACAAAAACTCACGAATTTTCTCATCTGTATGAATAGGTTCAGGAAATTTCGTTATATCTGAACTAGATATAGAAAGTGATTCCTCGTGGATCCCATTCATTGGATCAGTTTCGGTTGAAGAGGGGTTGGAAAATGACTGTACAGCCTGGTACGCAATTTCAAATGGACTCAAAGGCATCACGCCATCAAATGAATCCATCTCGGATTCTGAAGGAATAATCCAAGGATCATCAAACATAATAGTGTTTGACGAAATCATATGAATACTTGCAGTAGAAGGCGATACATTAGGAGGAGGAAAGGAAAAAGTTCCTAGTAAACCAGAATCTTTAATCAAACCTACTCCAACATCCTTATAAGGGATAGCCGTTTTACCAACATGCTGGATTGTTTCTGTAGAGGCTGGGTTGGACGAAAAATAAGTTAACTGATCTATTGTCACGATATTTCCTTGATATGGAAATTTTATGAGTCGAAAGACCGAAGAGACAACAACAGTCATAGCATAGGACCAACTACGACCCAGACGAAGGTTGTAATCTAGAGGGGCATCAACCACTTCCACATCTAGATTAACGATTTTACCTTCGACCCCTATGGGTAAATCCTGTAAAATACCAAAAGGTTGAAAACCTCGACCATCAAAATCTTTCAGAATCGTCGGAGATTGGTTAAGTGTAGGAGAACCAAGCGATTTCCAACACTGAATCGACATAATACACGTTGAAGCTCCCTCATCAATCACAGTCCGAAAAATAGGTCCGTTTTTTACTAACACTGGAATCTGGAAAGCCATTTGGTGAGGAAGACGTGGTGTACTATTTTCTAAATCGAAGATTATAAGGTTAGAATCCTGAACATCAACAGCTCCTATGGCAGACAATAATAATTTACGTTGTGCTGGACATGATTGCAGCACTTCCAAAGCCGAAATTGCTGAAGGAGAAACATCTAAATCTTCAACAATGTTGTAATTCTGAGTAGCTCTTGCATGTGGATTGAAAGCTGATTTACGAAGAACACCTTTAGCAGGTAGTTTGATTATCAAGTCTGGATTTTGTTTCTCGATCTGTAGCGGACCAGAAACAGGAGGAGTTGTATTTGATGTATTCGCATTAGAAGATTTTTCTTCTTTGCAATCAACGGGATTCTTAGAACCATAATCTTGCGATCGCGTCGCAACCCTTACATGAGACATCATCATAATAGGCTCTTCTAAAGTAGTCAAGGAAGAACCAATCATCTTACTATCTTGAACTGGAAAAGGATCCTTCAAGACAACAGGTTGTTGCGATCCTTTAACGAGTTTCGTAACTTCGTCTCGATATGGGCATTCTTTCGTGAAATGATCTTGTTCACAAATGAAGCAAGGATAACGAGGTTTACGTTTTTCGTCATTGGATTCATCTTTATCTGTTTTCTCTTTTGAATTATTTTTGTTTTTGTTCCTCCCCTTCTTTTTACCACCGGATTTTGATTTTGTCGTAGACATTTCAACAACATGAATGTCGACAGAAACTTCGGGAGAGGCTTCTCATTTTGGGGAATCAGGTAAAGTTATAATTGGAGAAGAATTCTTTGAGGATTTCTTCTTGCTTTTAGAACTAACTGTACCAATCATGCCGTCAGCGGCATGAGACCCTGAAGGAGCGGCAGCTATTTGACCTTGTTTGGGAAGATCGGGAATTTTCTCATGTAGAGTACCTGACTGCGTATAGACGAGGTCTAGGTACTGAGCCTGAGCAATTACTTGCTCTTCAGTAACAACACCAGCCTTAGCTACATCTTCAGTGATCTTGGGTAACAATGATTTAACAAACCATTCTGCCAAAATTTGATCCGGAATATAAACTTTCACTAAACGTCGTCTACGTCGCCATTCATGAATATGATCAGAAATATACGTGGACGTAGATTGTTTTAGTGAAGTTAATAATTCTGTGCCATTGTCGTATCTGACAGGCAACTGGAAATGAGTTAAGAAAGACGTTGCTAACTGACTGAAATTATGAAACGAGCCTCGTGGCAACTCAATGTACCATTTGGCTGCAAGACCTATGAGGGTTCTTTGGAAAAGACGTAAGCGAACCGAATCATCAATGATTGAATTAGATGCACACCAAAGGTGATAAGTCATAACATGATTCGATGGATCCTCTCCTGACTTACCTTCAAACTTTGGTATATCACTGGGCAACTTATGAGGCATTGGTGGCCAGTTATGATAATAAAAAATAGGATCATTTGTAAGGCACGTCAAATTAGGTAAGTCCAAAGTTGCGATGAACGGTAATTGACGGTTAGGGTCACGAAAACCTTGAGAAGCCAAAGCAGATCCAGGAGGCGGATACCCAGGATAACTAGGAATTGGATTAGCATTAGGTATTGTGTAACCTCCCGGAAAACCAACATGAACCGGACCATACTGAGGTTGTTGATAGGTATAACCAAGATATGGTTGATACTGATAGTTTGGATTCTGTACATAGGGACCGAATTGTGGCTATCCCTGGTACGGTTGATACGTAAATTGCGGTTGACTTGTAGCAAATGTACTTGTACCAGTTTGTCCTGTAGGCATCTGAACTGTAGTCTAAATTGAAGGTCCCGACTGAGGTACAGAGACCTGAGGAATTTGCACGAATAAAGGGGTAGCCGAACTCGGGGCTACTGATACTCCAGAAACAGGTGTGACAGGTTGAACAGATGTTGCAGTAGTTGCAGCAGTTTGGGGCGGTGTCTGAGGTGTACTAGGCCCAGCCTGCTGAACTGAACTAGGTGCAGAAGTTTGAATAGCTAGCTGAACAGGTTGCTGAGTAGAACCAGAAACCAATGGCTGACCAGGTTGATAAGGTAACTGCACATTAGGCTGCAAAGGCTGTTGATATTGGGACGGATCCCACACCATCATTCCGGGGTATTGTCCCGTAGAAGGTTGAACGTAAGGACCAAAACCTGGTTGAACGTAGGGTTGATAAAAAGGTAAATTTCCGGCTCCTTGAACAGATGGTTGACCAGAAGGCTGTTGGTAACCTTGCATTGGGTACTGCCCTTGAGGTTGATCACCTTGAGGCACGTACTGAAGTTGGGGTTGTTGAGGACCCTGAGGAGCATATTGAGTTTGGGGTTGACCTTGAGGAATGTACTGTCCTTGAGGTTGATAACCCTGAGGTATGTACTGTCCTTGGGGTTGCCCCCCAAAATAATATGGATCCACAGTTTGTCCTGGGAAAAGGCTACCTTGAGGTTGAGCCCCAGGTGGTAACTGACTACCTTGAGGTTGCCCCCCAGGCGGTAATTGACTACCCTGAGGTTGCCCCCCAGGCGGTAACTGAGTTCCCTGACGTTGGCCCCCAGAAGGAAACTGACTGCCTTGAGCTTGAGGATTGGGAATATTACCAGACATCATAAAAATTTGTTCTGCGTTCGACGTTTCAATTTTATGTCCATCAAGACCAGATGATAACACATTTTCGATGGGTTGAGGAGTTGCCCCCGAGAAAGTACCAGACAAAGACTGATATCCCAAAGGAACAGAAGGACCACCATGTAAAAATGATTCAGGCGTTTGAGAAAACATGGATGACTCTCCAGCCATAAAAGATGAAGGATAATAACCTCTGGGTGTAGGATGAAATGGAACTCGAGTTGGATAAAAAGCAAGACCCGGATTCTCTAAAAATTATGTTAAAGAGAGATACCAAGGATTAGTTCGAATGGGGCTGTAGAAAATAGATTCACGCTCCCTAAGATTTAACGATTGAGGGGAGTTGGGAAGAGATATGTCTTCATTTGGATTAGTAAGTTCTTAAATAGAAATAAGTCCAGAGGGAAGATTGTCTGTAATGATATTTCTTACCCTAGGTGAACCTGGATCGCTAGAAGTTGGTGTAATAAATCCTGAGGATGTTTCTAACACAGAAGATTCAGTTTCAGGTTCAGAGATTTTAGGTTCGTCAGATAATTCACCAGAAGGAGAAATATTTTCAGTAACTTCAGAAACTGAAATCGGTTCTTGAATGTATTCTGTTGTAGGTATTTGATGATCAGGATGTATAACTATAGCAGAGCTTTCAACTTTTGTTGACCTAAGTCTACGGCTACTGTGTGGTACCAGAGCTCGAAGCCCTTCAAGTTGACTTGGTGAATATTCAGGGGGTTTCCCTTGTATTCTCCGGGATTGTCTCGGCAATTCCGCCACGATTAAAAATTATCTAATCACACGCAAACAAAGAAAAATTTCAATGAAAACACCTAAAGTCTCTAAGAAACAAAAAATTGAATCATTCGCTTAAAAAATCTAAGAGTTCAAACCACACACAAACAGGTAACTTTCCGTACTAAAATCACTAGTTGGTGATGAAATCCAACTTAGTAGAATTTTAAAACGAAAAGGGCGGTTGGAACAGTTACCCCGACAACCTGCTTAATGAAATAGACTGGCACAATTTTCTTCACAAAACCATCTCGAGTGAAGAGAACCCCCCAGAGAGTCCAAGTGAGTCTAGTCGACGTCTGTTCCAGGTATAGTGGGATCTTCCCTCCACCGTCACCTTAAGGAAGAATCCTAAAGATTATGGTCACTAAGGTTACCAACTAAAAAAAATATACCTGGGGGAACAGTCTATGATCTGACACACACGCAAGGGCAGAGTAACAAAGCTCAATCCCCTTGAAGGCTCCTTGAAAGAATCCAAGGTTTACCGACAAGTGACCCCTGGCTCCTCGACAATGGTCTATTCGAGGTTTACCGTTTTTAATACGTGTATATCTTCTATCGTTCCCAATGAGGAAGGATTGATTACCCCACTGGTTCAGATATGATCTTGTGCTTAACTCCTTTAAGAGGAGCTTCCCAGAGCATACATGCAACAACTGGAATTCTTCCTACCACAAGATTTGTCTACTTGTTTGTTTTATCTATCTTGGAGAGTTAATTACTCCCTACTCCAAGATACTAGCCTAAGCTATGTTGGTGATAAGAGCCCTAGAAATAAAAAGATTACTAGATGAATTTTATTTAAGCGTTACTTTTAAGAGTTGTTTCTTAAGTCAATGGGTGCGGAAATGAAACTTTGGATGATGTGAAGACTCGACTTCCAAAAACACTAAAATGCACCTATGATGATATTCAATTCTTTTTTCTTTCAATGAACTTTCTATCTAAAGAAAGAGTTAGAGAATGCAATCCTTTAAATTCCTTCTTTAAACATGAAAAATAATTGAAAGAAACTATTTTGTCTTTTCAATAAACTATCAAAGCTCACAAGAAAAGTTCTTTTCTTTTCCAAACTAGAGGCTATAAAACAATTTTCTTTCGAAAGAAAGCTACAAAACTAAAACTACTCAAAACTACAAAATTTAATCTTTGAGAACTAAAATCTAAATTGAGTAGAAGCTTTTTAGAGATTTTTTTTTATGAATTTTTTCCTTAGTTGTTCAACAAACTAAGAATCTATTCGTTCAAATAACAAACAGATCAAAAACACTCAAAATATGTTTTTACAAAAAATGAAATTCAAAACTTTGAACCAAGTTTTTTTCGAAGATTTGCAAAGAAACAAAAGGCTTAATTTCTCAATATAGGATGTTTTCACAATCAGGTCGGATTCAAAAGACAAAAAAAGATCAATGTAATCTAAGATACTACAAATTGTCAAAAGTTCGAATCGCTACAAAGACCAAGCAGGAAAAACAATCCAATCGACAAAATCTTCTAGAAAATCATCAAAACATTAACACTGTTGGAGTTCATTCACAAAGAATTCTTGATAGACACAATAATCAGTCTGGGCAGAAACCAAAGATCTAAAAATAAAATAGGAAAAGAAACCTAGAGATTTTTAAAATTTTAACAGGGTCCGCAGGTAACCAGTATTGACAGGTGCGGTCCCGTACTGTATTCTCTAGAGAAGGTGCGAACCTGCCCGCACTGTCAAAGTAAGGCAGAGTGCGGTCCTAGGAAAAATTATAGAAAAACCTAAAATACTTCTAAATTTTCAAAAACAGGGAAAATCTAAATTACCCAGACAGATATGTATCAATCAAAAACCAAGAAAAAATGTTTCCTCAAATCAAAAATAAAAGAGAACCAAAAACAACAAATTCTTTCCCCAGTATGGTCGCCATTTTGTTGTGTAGATTAATCCGTCTTGCGGACAAGACCGATCTCTCTAGTACTAAAAGTAACTAGCAACAAACAGCCAATTATACTAATCTCTCTCTAAGCATATAAGATTCATAAAAATACTATATAGGTGTAAGGCCTACCTTATGTCCAACGCTTGCTTGATTTCGTTGAAGTCCTTCTCGTGCACTAAAAGAACGTTCCTCGTGAATCTGCAGTCACAAACAAGCAAAAAGATTACACAGCACCTGTATAGACATTATTATAAACCATACTTATCATAATGATCAAGGAATTTATGAAATAAACCATGAATAGACAGTTTAATGAGAGAAATGAGTATATTTGTATTAACTTCAAATAAAGAAAACCTTTACAACCTGTGCCTTGATGTTGTACAGGTCCTCCCGGGGTCCGAAGCAGGAATCTCTTCTAATTTGACAAGCATTGCACTCTTTGAACCAAGACAGATAGAGATGAGTGATTTAACCTCACAGAAAGTCTTAGTTAACTGAGTCTGAATCTCAACAACATTTAACTTCAAATATCTTAAGCTTGAACTCCCTTTGAGGCTACCCAAGGCCTCTTTTTATAGTGGAAAAGAGGAGGTTTCTTATTCCAAATATGAAGGGATAGAATCCTCCATCAAAGGGATTATCTCCTTACATCAAGGGGTTAGCTCCATCAAGCGAGGGATGCATGAACCTTCTCAAAGCGTATCCATTCCCGAAAATTCCCATCTAGAATCTTCTAGAATTCATCTGAAATTCACTTTTTATCTTTACTTTCTCGCCTTTTTGTATTTTACAGATGTCCGCACCCATAACACAAGGAAAGTGCGGTATGGTTCCGCATGAAGGCTGAACTTTAGGTGTGAGACCGTAGGGAATGTATAGAGAAAGTGCGATACCATTTCTTAGGGGATTTTAGGGATTTTTCTCTGATTTTGAAAGCTTGACATGAGGAGCTGGTATGTTGGACTTGAAAAAGGAGGAAGTATGAGTAACAATGAGCTCATACTCATGGTAAAATGTCAGGATGACAGATTTTAGTGTAACAAATTGCCCCCTAAAGTGCAAAGTCTGGAATAGATGAAGCTGTAGTCTGTCATATATGAAGAGTGCAGTACTTTATCATTTCAAAGATCATCCTGTGGACACCCCAGTCGAAACCTGTAAAAACATTCAATGCAAAATATATACATGTATATGTCATCACTGAGGTATGCATTCCCATACTCAGATAAAAACTAACTATAAACTGACTGAAATCGTTCTGATACAGGAATGATTTTGAATATATCATAGTACAGATATATGTAGACACAGTATGGACGCAGCCATCTGTTTATAAATAGTCTACTGTATAGATGACAACAAAATTCCTCGCAGCCTGGATGGTGGAAACTAGATCCAGGGTCTTGATTTCCACATCTCGAACTAGTACGATTCTATCCATGTGAATAAATGTGTTGAAGTCGAACATGGTAGAAACCACTTGATTACCAGTCAATGATGTGAAATGTTAACAAGTGTGAGAGAAACCACCAGTAATTTCAATGGCTCTCAAAGTACTCAGTACAATCCATGAAATGTGAATGAATGAGCCGAAGTTGAACATGTCACGGAATCATTCGATCGAAGGTCAATGATGCAACCTATCGTCGAAGGCGAGAAACCTGCCATTGAGGCATGCAGATTTCAAGGTACTGACGATTTCTGGATCAACTTCCTAGATAATGTGCTGATGTCGATAGAAAGTGATCTGTCGTAGGCAAGCCCACAACACGAAATCATAGATCAAGTTTTGAAAATATATTGGCAAGGACTGACTCAGGGATGGTCAATGATGGATGACATATATTTTGCAGATGAATGGTTTATTTGAACTGTTCTCTTGAACACATAACGACACTGCAGATGGCTTGGTAAAAATTGACCCAAAGCTAATACCCAGAAACCGGCTGAAGACTTTCAATGTGGTTTGATTAACTGTTAGGCAAAGGATTTCCCAACCCAGGTGAATAAAAAGTGTCGTGTCCAAGAGTGGTTGACTGAGTTTTCGAAAAATTTAAAATACAACAAACACGCCCATTTTTCTCTCTTTTTCCCCCACCATTTTTTGCAAGTACCTCTTTATTTTTGACAAGCTTGAGGAGGATAACATTTGCTTGGTTATAAGCTCATCCTTCGGATGAGTCCAACTTAGTTTAAAATTCGAACCCTAAGAAGGAGTGGTTCGTTCCTATTGAAAATTAAACAGGTCCTTTACTGTTAAGTTTTAACAAGTCCAGTATAGGAGAAACTCGGTGTTTTTCAATTTTAGGGAGTCATAAGAAAAACTTAAGAAAACTCCATGGGTGTTATTTTTCATAAATTTAGTCTCTCGAGCCCGAAAAAGGATAAAATAATGCGGGAGAGAACTCTATTGACCGTATTTAGTCAACGTATACCTTTTTCGTAAATAGTCCATTTCAGTCCATAAAAGGGGTAAACTTATACTGAAGGGACGACTGTTCATTTACTTTAACGAGTTTGAATAGTCAAGTACTCGGAAATCTTTTCATATTTAGAGAGTCTGAAAAGGGCTTAAAGAGGACTCCAAGGTTTCGCTTTTTCGTAAAATTTTTGAAAGAGTCCGAAAAAGTGATAAAAGTATGCTCTTTGTTGAAAAACGATCATTTCACCTGAAAAATCCTGTTTCTGCACAAAAACTTGAAACATTACACATACCTGTTTAAGATAAGTAAAAATTCTTTCAAAAATACCCTTTTTAAAGTGAAAAATAAATAAATTAAAAATTCATCCATTCGAAAAAACTTATAAAAAGGACTTTTTCTATTTCATTTTTACCGTTCAGTTCCAGAGTGAAAAGTAAAAAGCTTTTGGATAAAAAAGTTCCCGTGAAGATTCTGGAAAATTCGTCCGTTGGAATAAAAAACCGTCAGTCCCAGGTAATCCACGACCTCCTTATCTTGTTTTTCATCCGTTTGAAATTCGTTTTTAGGCTTTAGTTTGATTTTTTAGGGCAAAAAATGGTTCAAAAATGCGCCCGCGGGGTCCGCAGGTGGGACACAGGTTACCTGCGGACCCCGATTTTTTCCTACAAGGAAAAAATCGTGGGTACCGCACCCGGCACACAGCCTGCGTGCAGACCTACGCTCTGTTTACAAAGAGCGGGTGCGGTACCCACGCGGTCAATTTTAAAGCATGGATTTCTCATTTATCTGCCAAATTTTTTCAAATAAGATCATTCTAACTTGCCTTATTTTGTATTGCAGGATTAACAAGATGCTTATCTGGCGAGAACGAGAGCATGAGGAAGTAGATGAAGCCGTCATGCTCCATTTTCCCACACAAAGGGCATTAAAAGCATGTGGCTTATACAAATTCTGGGCCATCTCTGGCATGAGGGCACAAGTGGAACTCTTAACATGGTTGGTAAACAGATGGAACGTGGAGGACCAGTGCTTCTTCATTGGTGGCCACCGGCTCGAAATTGAGCTGGAGGATATATATTTTTTGACTGGTTTTTCCAAGAGGGGCGAACAAGTATCCTTGTTTGGGACTAGGCCAGGTGGCCAGACTGTCGCTAGTCTCCAACTAGAATTTTGCAATGATCAGGCAAATCCTCGAGACAAACGGATTGACATAAAACACATCATCCGTCCTGAGTTGAAAGTTATAGCTTTTACTGTTACCAAACTGTGTGGGAGCGTTGCGCTTCATGTAGCTACTGGTTCCCAAATGCGTGTTGCAGTGGACTGTTTTCACGGCACCATCTTTAATTGGTGTGAAGCTATGTTGGCCAATGTAAAAGGCCAACTAACCAGAGCAAAAAATGGGAAACTAAAAAACTTTGGATATGGATCCATCGTCATTTATTTTGCTCTGGAGAGGATCCCCCAATTAGCTCCACAGAGTATTGCTGTTGATGCCGGTCGACCTCGAGAACCGAGAATGGTTCATTGGTCCGCGCTGATGGCCCGTCATGCTATTGAGGGTACTGAGATTGTACAATTCCCTTCTTCATATTTTCGTTGGCTGGATCGCCAAGTTTTTATGATAGAGGATTTTCCGTATGCAGAGATAGATTTCCGCGGCGACAGAGAGATGGCTCTCCCTGCAGGGGAACAGTGGGATGATTCAGGTAAAATTATTTTTCAACGTTTGCTAAGTTCTAATTTTTTTTAAATTTTTTATCATCTTAGAAAACTAATAACCAAAATTTTTTTGAATACAGACGTGGGTCGACATCGACCAGCTCATCTCCAACCTTTCGAGAGGAGACAACCAGTTGCCCCCGCACCAACCCCAGCAGGCCAATCAGTAGAGATTTTGACTGATTTGGAGCATCATCTAGAGCGTTTGACTCTAGATATTCCAGAGACCAGTATAGATGACATTCCTCTCAGGTTACAGAGATATGTGATTAGAGTCCCAGGACCTTTCAGGAGGTTCCTATGCAGGGTGGCCCGGGCAATTGTTTCTTATCGAGATCACCATCAGTGATGGGATGATCGTGTAGACACTCATTTTTTACTTTTGTATTATCATTTTTGCTGATCATAAGGTGTTTCCAACCTATGATCGAAGACGATGTATATTTTTTTAAACACACTCCTATACTATGATATATCACTATTTTGCCGGCTATCTGTGTACATATGTGAATGTTGTTTGTTTTACTACTTTTAATTATTGCAAATGTCTATTTATCATACTAGAAGCAATTGAATCTGCTAATGTATTTAAATGTCTTGGAATATGCTGATATTCAATGTAATCAAACTCACGTTCCAGGAGACGAACTCTTAAAAAAAACCTTAATAACACTGGATTTCTAATGGTATAAACCCTGTTAAGCTGTAATACAACAAGTTCTGAATCCAACCTTACAATCAAAATCTGAATTCCAAATGATATGGACTCAGACAATAACTCAATCACTGCACTATACTCGGCAATGTTATTTGTTGTTTGACCAAGGCTTATCCCATGCATGGATACTAACTCATCAGAGGGTGAATAGATAACCCAAGCTGCGGAAGAAATGTTCTGTGTACTACGACAAGCACCATCAGCAAAACTAATGTAGGTTTGAAGAGACGTCGACATCTGCAATATCAAGAGTAAAACTCAGATAAGCAGAAATAGTGACAAAACACACTTCTAAACTAGGCACACTTTTCTAACACACCAGCAATAAAGAAATCTAAACTAACAAAAATCTCCACACCTCATTTAAGCATAATATCGCTTTAGATAAAGCCCATTTCTGGGTTTATCCAAAGGGACACCATCAAAATCTATCAACTCATAGGCCCCTTTTGCTAACTTTCGTTTCACAATGTAAGGACCATGCCACATAGGCATGAATTTCCCAGCTCCTAGCTTGTCGTTAGCTTGATCATAAAGTAAAACTAGGTCTCCTTCTGAAAAATTTCGAGGGGTCACATTTCTATCATACTGAGCTTTGATCCTTTTAACATGAGCCTCGTTTTCTATTGCAACATTTCGTCGATTCTCATCTAATTGGGCTAAGTACAAGAAACATTTTTCCTCTTCAAAAGTAGCTGGAAGTAATTCTACGGCTAATTTTAGTGATGGTATTTCGCATTCAATCGGCAGCACAACTTCCAAACCGTAAACCAGTTGAAAAGGAGTGAAACCCGTTGATGTTTTCACTGAGGTTCGATATGCCCAAAGCGCTGAAAATAACATGGAATGCCAATTCGTCTTGTGAATACCAATGATTCGTTTAATCATGGTGACTAAAAATTTGTTAATGGCTTCAACCAGACCATTTGCTTGTGGATAGTACGAAGTGGAACTATCGTGGCGTAGGCCAAGTTGTTCTGTCAGTTCAGTCATCATGACATTCCGAAAATGACTTCCATGATCCGTAATAATAGCTTGAGGAACACCGAACCTAGCAATTATGTGAATAATACGAATGTTGCAGCAGTCTTGCCGTCAGCTGAATATGTAGGCATCGCCTCGGCCCATTTTGTAAAATAATCTACTGCGAGAATAATATAGGCATGCCCCCCGGCCGAGTGAGGGTTACATGTGATAAAATCGATACCCCATTTTGCGAAAGGACCAACAGCAATTATAGGGTGAAGAGGAGCGGGTGGCGCGTGCATTTTTCGATCAAAAATTTGACAGTTGTGGCATTTCCGAACCGCATAAATGCAATCTTTGAACAACGTTGGCCAGAAATAACCTGCACGCAATATCTTTTGGGCGGTGGCATACCCAGACATATGACCGCCACATGCTCCAGAATGACAGTCATTTAACACCTTTTCAGCTTCTTCATGAGTTAGACATCGTTTGAAAACAGAATCCGCTCCACGTCGATAAAGTGTATCACCAATGATATTATATTGTTGGGATTGGAAGCATATTTTCCATTGCTGAGTTCGTGAAATTTCTGGCCGAAAAGATTGGGTTTGGAGATATACAATAATATCTCCATACCATGGATCAAGTGTACTGATAAGAAACAAAGATTCGTCCGCAATGGACTCTTCTGCCACTGTTTCAGTATCAGTAGAGGGGAAATCGCACATCAGTTCCGCAAATACCAAAGATTTCTTTGCCTTGGATTTCTCAAATTCCAAGTCAAATTCCTACAGGATAACTATCCATTTGGAATATTTTCCCCCTAGCAATTGTTTGGTCAAAATATACATCATAGGGTTGCAATTAGAAATTACTGTGGTTTTACGTAACAAGATGTAATGTCTAAAACTTTGGACAGCTTGGACAGCTGCCAAGGCCAATTTCTCCACATGTGTGTATTTGATTTCAGTCGGATGCAGATTTCGACTAAGATAATAAATCACATGTTCATTGTGAGATTCATCTTCCTGAACTATTACCATCCCAATGGTGGAATGAGAAGCAGCGAGGTACAAAATGTAATCTTGGTTGTAGTTGGGAGGATGCAATAACGGTGCATGGGTCAATGCGTGTTTAAGTGCATCAAAAGATCGATCAGCGATCTCGTCCCAAAAGAACGGAATGTCCTATTTCAACAACCGGGTAAAACCCTTTGTAAGCTCGGCATAGTTAGGAATAAATCTACATAAAAAGTTTGCTTTCCCTTGCAAACTTTGGAGTTGGCGTAAAGTCAAAGGAGGAGGCAATTTAACGATGGCTTCGACCTTCGATGGATCGACGCGAATGCCTTCTTTCGAGACAACAAATCCCAGTAATCGACCCGATTCTACGCAGAAAACACATTTATGTGGATTCAGCCTTATCCGATAATGCCTACATCTCATAAAAATTGCTCGTAAATGAGTGGGATGATTGGCCCTACTGAATGAATGAGCGGGTAAATCATCGAGATATGGTTGAACAATGTGCTTAATGTCATGAAATTCATAAGACATAGCCCTTTGAAAAGTTGCTCCAGCGTTCTTTAGTCCAAAAGGTAGTTTACAATAAGAAAACGTTCCCCATGGACAAATGAAAGTTGTTTTGGGTTGATCTGCAGGGAGTATGTTTATTTGATTATAGCCCGAAAAACCATCCATAAAGGAAAATAATTCACTGCCAGCACAATCATCAATTATTTGATCGATATAGGGAGTTGGATAATTATATTTTGGACACGCTCGATTAATATCCCTATAATCGATACATACTCTTATCGTTCCTTGTTTTTTAGTCACAGGAACAATATTTGATACCCAATCCGTTAAGGGAATTGGATAAATGAATCCTACTCGAAGTAATTTTTCAACTTCAGCTTTTATAGCAGCAGCTTTTCTAGGATGAATTTGACGTAATCGTTGAGGAACAGGTTTAGCATCCGGGTAAGTCTTAATTTCATGAACTATGATAGAGGGATCAATTCCTGGCATTTCTTCATAAGAATAGGCAAACACGTCACGGAATTCTTGAAATAGGGCTTTATAAGTCTGAATTTCTTCATCCGTACAACTTGTACCTATATGAATGTTTTCAATTATTCCTGGTTTTACTGAAATGTCAATTGGAACTGTTCTAGATATATTTTCCAAATTTAACTCAAAATCAGGATTTTGTAATGGATTCTAAGGTTCCTTGGCATATTCAGTAGTAAAAATTGAAGCGAAATCATTTTCAAAATGATCTAATTCAGGTAAAAATGAAGACCGGTGATGTAGATCTTCCCATGGTAAATCATCAACAGACAAAAACTCACGAATTTGCTCATCTGTATGAACAGGTTCAGGAAATGTCATTATAGCTGAACTAGATATAGAAAGTGATTCCTCGTGGATCCCATTCATTGGATCAGTTTCGGTTGAAGAGGGGTCGGAAAATGACTGTACAGCCTGGTACGCAATTTCAAATGGACTCAAAGGCATCACGCCATCAAATGAATCTATCTCGGATTATGAAGGAATAATCCAAGGATCATCAAACATAACAGTGTCTGACGAAATCATATGAATACTTGCAGTAGAAGGCGATACGTTAGGAGGAGGAAAGGAAAAAGTTCCTAGTAAACCAGAATCTTTAATCAAACCTACTCCAACATCCTTATAAGGGATAGCCATTTTACCAACATGTTGGATTGTTTCTGTAGAGGCTGGGTCGGATGAAAAATAAGTTAACTGATCTATTGTCACGATCTTTCCTTGATATGGGAATTTTATAAGTCGAAAGACCGAAGAGACAACAACAGTCATAGCATAGGACCAACTACGACCCAGAAGAAGGTTGTAATCTAGAGGGGCATCAACCACTTCCACATCTAGATTAACGATTTTACCTTTGACCCCTATGGGTAAATCCTGCAAAATACCAAAAGGTTGAAAACATTGACCATAAAAAGCTTTTAGAATCGTCGGAGATTGGTTAAGTGTAGGAGAACCAAGCGATTTCCAACACTGAATCGGCATAATACACGTTGAAGCTCCCTCATCAATCACAGTCTGAAAGATTGGTCTGTTTTTTACTAACATTGGAATCTGGAAAGCCATTTGGTGAGGAAGATGTGGTGTACTATTTTCTAAATCGAAGATTATAAGGTTAGAATCCTGAACATCAACAACTCCTATGGCGGACAATAATAATTTACGCTGTGCTGGACATGATTGTAGCACTTCCAAAGCCGACATTGCTGAAGGAGAAACAACTAAGTCTTCAACAATGTTGTAATTCTGAGCAGCTCTCGCATGTGGATTGAAAGCTGATTTATGAAGAACAAATTTAGTAGGTGGTTTGATTATCAAGTCTATATTTTGTTTCTCGATCTGTAGCGGACCAGAAACAGGAGGAGTTGTAGTTGATGTATTCGCATTCGAAGACTCTGCTTCTTTGTGATCAACAGGATTCTTAGAACTGTAATCTTGCGATCGTGTCACAACCCTTACATGAGACATCATCATAATAGGCTCTTCTAAAGTAGTCGAGGAAGAACCAATAATTTTACTATCTTGAACTGGAAACGGATCCTTCAAGACAGCAGGTTGTTGTGATCCTTTAACGAATTTCGTAACTTCGTCTCGATATGGACATTCTTTCGTGAAATGATCTTGTTCACAAATGAAGCAAGGATAACGAGGTTTATGTTTTTCGTCATTGGATTCATCTTTATCTATTTTTTCTTTCGAATTATTTTTGTTTTTGTTCCTCCCCTTCTTTTTACCACCAGTTTTTGATTTTGTCGTAGATGTTTCAACGACATGAATATCGGCAGAAACTTCGGGAGAGGATTCTCCTTTCGGGGAATCAGGTAAAGTTATAATTGGAGAAGAATTCTTTGAGGATTTCTTCTTGCTTTTAGAATTGACTGTACCAATCATACCGTCAGCGGCATGAGATCCTGAAGGAGCAGCAACTATTTGACCTTGTTTTGGAAGGTCTGGGATTTTTTCATGTAGAGTACCTGACTGTGTATAAACGAGGTCAAGGTACTGAGCCTAAGAAATTACTTGCTCCTCAGTAACAACACCAGCCTTAGCTACATCTTCAGTGATCTTGGGTAACAATGATTTAACAAACCATTCTGCCAAAATTTGATCCGGAATATAAACTTTCACCAAACGTCGTCTACGTCGCCATTCATGAATATGATCAGAAATATACGTGGACATAGATTGTTTTAGCGAAGTTAATAATTTTGTGCCATTGTCGTATCTGACAGGCAACTGAAAATGAGTCAAGAAAGATGTTGCTAACTGACTGAAATTATGAAACGAGCTGCGTGGTAACTCAATGTACCATTTAGCCGCAAGACCTATAAGGGTTCTTTGGAAAAGACGTAAGCGAATCGAATCATCAATGATTGAATTAGATGCACACCAAAGGTGATAAGTCATAACATGATTCGATGGATCCTCTCTTGACTTACCTTCAAATTTTGGTATATCACTGGGCAACTTATGAGGCATTGGCGGCCAGTTCTGATAATAGAAAATAGGATCATTTGTAAGGCGCGTCAAATCAGGTAAGTCCAAAGTTGCGATAAACGGCAATTGACGGTTAGGGTCACGAAAACCTTGAGAAGCCAAAGCAGATCCAGGAGGCGGATACCCAGGATAACTAGGAATCGGATTAGCATTAGGTATTGTGTAACCTCCTGGATAACCAGGATGAATCGGACCATACTGAGGTTGTTGATAAGTATAACCAGGGTATGGTTGATAGCTCAGATTCTGAACATAGGGACCGAATTGCGGTTGTCCTGGGTACGGTTGATACGTAAATTGAGGTTGACTCGTAACAACTGTACTTGTACCGGCTTGTCCTGTAGGCATCTGAACCGAAGTATCAACTGAAGGTCCTGACTGAGGTAAAAAGACTTGAGGGATTTGCACGGATACAGGGGTAGCCGAACTCGGGGCTACAGATACTGTAGAAACAGGTGTGACAGGTTGAACAGACGTTGCAGCAGTTGCAGCAGTTTGGGGCGGAGTTTGAGGTGTACTAGGCCCATCCTGCTGAACTGAACTAGGTGCAGGAGTTTGAATAGCTGGCTGAACAGGCTACTGGGTTGAACCAGAAACCAATGGTTGTCCAGGTTGATAAGGTAACTGCACATTAGGCTGCAAAGGCTATTGATATTGGGACGGATCCCACACCATCATTCTGGGGTATTGTCCCGTAGAAGGTTGAACGTAAGGACCAAAACCTGGTTGAACGTAGGGTTGATAATTAAAAGGTAAATTTCCGGCTCCTTGAACAGATGGTTGACCAGAAGGCTGTTGGTAACCTTGCATTGGGTACTGCCCTTGAGGTTGATAACCTTGAGGCACGTACTGAAGTTGGGGTTGTTGAGGACCCTGAGGAGCATATTGAGTTTGGGGTTGACCTTGAGGAATGTACTGTCCTTGAGGTTGATAACCCTGAGGTATGTACTGTCCCTGGGGTTGCCCCCCAAAATAATATGGATCCACAGTTTGTCCTGGGAAAAAGCTACCTTGAGGTTGTGCCCCGGGTGGTAACTGACTACCTTGAGGTTGCCCCCCAGGCGGTAATTGACTACCCTGAGGTTGCCCCCCAGGCGGTAACTGAGTTCCCTAAGGTTGGCCCCCAGAAGGAAACTGACTGCCTTGAGCTTGAGGATTGGGAATATTACCAGACATCATAAAAATTTGTTCTGCGTTTGACGTTTCAATTTTAAGTCCATCAAGACTAGATGATAACACATTTTCAATGGGTTGAGGAGTTGCCCCCGAGAAAGTACCAGACAAAGACTGATATCCCGAAGGAACAAAAGGACCACCATGTAAAAATGATTCAGGCGTTTGAGAAAACATGGATGACTCTCCAGCCATAAAAGATGATGGATAATAACCTTTGGGTGTAGGATGAAATGGAACTCGAGGTGGATAAAAAGCAAGACCCGGATTCGCTAAAAAGTCTGTTAAAGAGAGATACCAAGGATTAGTTTGAATGGGGCTGTAGAAAATAGATTCACGCTCCCTAAGATTTAACGATTGAGGGGAGTTGGGAAGAGATATGTCTTCGTCTGGATTAGTAAGTTCTTCAATAGAAGTAAGTCCAGAGGGAAGATTGTCTGTAATGATATTTCTTACCCTAGGTGAACCTGGATCGCTAGAAGTTGGTGTAATAAATCCTAGAAGTTGGTGTAATAAATCCTATATTTGGCCTATAGGATTGGTATAGTTAGATGTTGATTTATAATCGTGGGGATTTGGCTCATGGAATTTAGCCCATGGTATTAATAATAATTTGTCCCGTGGTATTTGGCTCATAGGCTTCACCCAAATAGAACCTCTTTTTTTGAGTTTTGGTAAATATAAAGAGGTTTATGGGGTAAATATAAAAAAAATGATTTATTTATTTAGCATATCTATTTTATTTATATTTCTATTTATTTACCATACTTTTGGAGTAAGTATAAAAGAGGTTTTATTTATATACCATATCTCTAGTTTATTTACATTTTTATTTGTTTACAATACCTGTTTTTTGAGTGTCCTTAAATATAACTCCAGGTTAAGAGAATTCTTAAAAATATATTGATTACAAATGAGACAACATTACAAATGTTTACAAACTTTCTTACATTAAATCTACACAACACATGTGCCCTATAATGGGATGTAGAGAGCCAGGTGAGCCAATCAAAGGCTGCCACGTGCACCATATAATATGGTTTTGGTTGTGAATATATCACATGGTCCACGGGGTTCAATACATAAAATTTGGTTATCTCATAGTATAAGGTTTCGGGGTCGGGGTTAACCCCTGACCCAAGTTGGTGTACTAGGGTCTACGTTAACTTTGATCCCCATCTCCAAACATGCCATCGTTAAAGTTTAAATAGAACTTGCAAACAATATATAATAAGATACAATACAACAAAGTTGGTGAAGGCCTTCATTGATATGTTATGAGGTCTTGTGTTTGAACCGGTGGGTTGCTTGGCATCCATAAAAATATTATGGCCATCAAGAGACCATGTGGCAGCCTTTGATTGGCCCACCTGACTCTCTCTGATTGATCCGCGCATAAAGAGGGTCTCCATAATAAATACAAAAGAGGTATTAAGAGGTATGGTAAATAAATAAATATAAAAGAGGTATTAAGAGGTACGGTAAATAAATAAAACCTCTTTTTATATTCACTCCATAATCCTCTTTATATTTATGAACACTCAAAAAGGAAGTTTTATTTAGGTGAAGACTATGGGCCAAATACGATGGGCCAAAATATTATTAATACCATGCAAAAAACTTTATTAAGCTTAATATTAGTATTAAATTATTATTATTATTATTATTATTATTAGTATATTATAATATTATTATTATTAAATTTAATATTTTTTTATTAATACAATATTAAATTGGTTATATTATAATATATATTAATATATCGTGATAAGTTGAAAATAATTAATATTATTTTATATTAATGGAGAAATGGTTACACAAGTTGTAACGTATCTCCTTAGTTTAGGATTAGTTCTTACAATTTAGGAGTTTGTTTGCAACTTCCTAGTGATGTACTTAATGATGTAATGCCTCATTCATGAATGTAGAGAAAACTAAGAGTGTTCTCTCTGGTTGAGTGCAGTCTCCAGGTGCAGTACTCACATGTGAGCTGCAACTCCTTCTTTTTCAATTCAGTGTCATTTTTATCTTGGTATCAGAGCTTAGAGTAGGGAGAGCCTTAATTTTTTTTTTTTAGGATGCATCATTGATTACAGAACCGTAGTGGCGGAAGAGCTTATAGAAATTTTCGTAGATTCAGGTGGACTATAGTAACACCTGAAACACAGGTCTCAGATGACTGATCATCTCTGAGCGGGAGAAAGGATTGGCGCGGTTTTTTCGCGAACAGTTGCGCCATTGGCGCGGGTTTGAAAGAGATAAGCATGCCAACGCGCCAAAATATGCTATTGGCGCGGAAGTACACACAAAAGTCGTGCCAGGGTTGGGACTCGCACGCATTCTAATTTGGGCACGGATTTTTCGCATCAAAGAAGCGCCAGCCTCTTTCTCTTTGGGAAGGTCTACAATTTTTTGCAGATCGGCCCTACTCGGTGGTGGCACATTGAAGTTATGAATTCGCCTGGTGGTGGCAGATTGGACTTGCCCGGTGGTGGCACATTGAAGTTCCGAATTCGCCCAGTGGTGGCAGATCGGACTTGCCCGGTGGTGGCGCATTGAAGTTCCTGATTTTCTCGGTGGTAGCAGATCGGACTTGCCCGGTGGTGGCGCATTGAAGTTCCTAATTTGCTCGGTGGCAGCAGATCGGATTTGCCCAGTGGTGGCACATTGAAGTTCCTGATTTTCTCGGAGGCAGCAGATCGGACTTGCCTGGTGGTGGCGCATTGAAGTTCCTAATTCGCTCGGTGGCAGCAGATCGGACTTGCCCGGTGGTGGCACAATGAAGTTTCTGATTCGTCCGGAGGAGGCAGATCAGATTGTTATGGTCAAGATCTGGTATGTGGTGATTTTTTTTTAGTATCCTGAAATTATTCGGTTGGGTAGAATTATTCATCAGAGGATCAGAAATTTTATCAGTCCAATATGAATAACAGTATAGAATCATATCTCCACGAGTCTGGAAAACTCAATGGATCGAATTTCTCCAACTAGAAATTCAAGATATAGACTTTACTTGAAAGCGCAAATGTGTGGTCGATCGTTACAGGAAGTGAGTTGAGACCAAGATCAGCTACACAAGAACAAGACTGGGATAAAAGGGAGACAAAAGCAAAGGTCATATTGAAGATGTCCGTCAAGGACAATATTATCCCGCATATTAGAGACTGTAAATGGGCCACTGACATTTGGATGATAATTAAAAACCTATACCAGACACAGAATACAAACCGTGTCTTGTCACTCAAAGGCAAGCTGTTTGCGATGAAGATGGAGGAGAATGAGTCCGCTGCTGGATTCATTGCGAGAGTCAAAGACCTGAAGGACAGATTGGGAGATATCAGAGAGAAAGTTTCCGATTCGGATCTGGTCACGATCACGTTGAACGGAATGACAGATGAATACCAGATGTTTATCAAAGGGCTGGAAGCAAGGGAGAAAGCCCCTGCGTTTGAAGAGTTGACAGGGATTCTGCTATAGGAAGAAGAGCGACGACAAAATTTGAAATCGCAGAGCAATGACCTTGCTCTGATGGTGAAAAGGCAGCAGTATAGAGGGAAGCAGTCACAACAGCAATAGCAGCCAGAGCAGCAGCAACATCAGTAGAAAGGAGCCAACACATTTCAAAAGAGACCATTTAAAGGTATGTGTGCTAATAGTTTTCCCAGCAAGAAATGTTTTTACTGTGGAAAACCTGGTCATCAGATTAAAGAATGTTATAAGAGGCAGGCAGACGAAGCAAGAAATAAACAGAGAAAGCACAGAGGATACTTCGTTGAGGAAGATGAGGATCATAGCCACGAAATTTGACTATTTACAGTTGATTGTGCTCTTTCAGCTTCAAAGGGAGATGAGGACGACATATGGTATGTCGACTCTGGTGCATCCTCACATATGACAGGTAAGAAGGATTGGTTTGAATGTCTTGAAGAAACTTCATGTGGGTCGAAAATTTATTTAGGGGATGATAGTGGATATGAGATCAAAGGATATGGTGACATTCTGGTAAAATTATCTAGCGGTAACATTAGACACCTTAAAAATGTATTGTATGTGCTCGGAATTAAGAAAAATTTGATCTCTGTCTCAATGATTACTGATCAGGACATGCAAGTTCAATTCTTTAAGACTAACTGTGTCATAAAGGATAGCCAGATGGAAATAGTTGCAACAGGAGTGCGTGTGGGGAGCTTGTACAGATTAGACGTGAAAAGTATGACAAAGCAAGCAATGGTTGCAACTGGATCGACAGCTGAAGATCTCTAGCATCAGAGATTTAGCCATCTTAATCTGCAAGACCTCATCTTACTTTAGAGAAAAGGTATGGTTGATGGACTCCCTGTTTTCCATAATGTTAAGTTGGATTGTGATGGATGTGCATTAGGGAAAATGCATAGACAAGAGTTCCCTTTGCATGTTAATGGAAAAGAGAGAGATATCTTAGAACTGGTGCATACAGATATATGCGAACCTATGCATACTAGGTCATTAGGAGGTGCATATTATTTTCTCTTATTTACAAATGATTGCACTAGGTTATCATGGATATACTTTCTGAGTAAAAAGATTCAAGCCTTTCAGTATTTTAAAGAGTTTAAATCTATGGTAGAAAACTAGACAGGAAAAAGGATAAGAATTCTTCGCTCAGATCAAGGGGGAGAATACAGGTTGGGAGAATTCATGAATTTCTGCAAGTAGCATGGGATTATTCAACAGTTCACAGTGCCCCACACTCCTTATCAGAATGGAATGGCAGAACGAAAGAACAGAAATCTCGTGGAGTGCGCAAGGAGCATGCTTCAAGGTAAGGGTCTATCAAATGCTTTTTGGGCAGAAGCTATTAACACTGCTGTCTACTTAAACAATAGGAGTCCTACTAAATGTCTAGGCTTAAAAACCCCTTTTGAGGCATTTTTTGGATTCAAACCAGCAGTGAGTCATTTAAGAATATTTGGGTCAAAATATTATGCTCATATACCTAAGGCAGATAGGAAGAAGTTAGATCCAAAAGCCTTGAAATGTATATTTGTTGGATATGGCACTGAGTTCAAGGCATATAAGTTATTTAATCCTATGACTCATAAGGTTTTTGCAAGCAGAGATGTCATATTTCATGAACAGGTTGAAGAAGGAAATGATGACTGTAATAGAGATTGGCACATTCCATTGCTAATGGAAGAAAACAGTGAGGATGATGAAGAACAGGAGCAGAAACAAGAAGAAGAAGTAACAGATAATGTAATGAATGATGCAAGCCCAGAGAAGGATGAAATAGACAGATTTGAGGTAAGTCCCCTACCAAGGAGATCAAGTAGGAAGACTCAATTACCATCCAGATTGAAATACTATGCATTAATGACAAACATTTTAAACATTGTAGAACTTGCAAATTATGAAGAAGCATGTCAATCTGATGCATGGAGGGCTGCAATGCATGAGGAAATTGAATCAATCAATAAAAACCATACTTGGGATTTGGTTGAATTTCCTGAAGGTAAAACCCCCATAGGATGCAAATGGCTGTACAAACCTAAAATAAATGCAGATGGGAGTATAGAAAAACTTAAATCTAGACTGGTACCAAAGGGTTACTCACAGCAAGAGGGAATAGATTTTGATGACACCTTTTCTCCTGTAGCCAAATTAAACACCATTAGAATGCTAATTTCCTTAGCAACAAAACATAAATGGTAGCTACACCAGCTAGATGTTAAGTATGCATTTCTAAATGGTGACTTGAAAGAAGAAATTTATTTAGTTTAGCCTGAAGGTTTTGTGAAAAAGGGGCAGGAACATCTTGTTTGTAAATTGAAAAAGGCACTTTATGGTTTAAAACAAGCACCCAGGTCGTGGTATGAGAATATTGACTCATTTTTTGTACAGCATGGCTTTCATAGGAGCTTGAATGATCCAAATCTGTATACCAAGTTTAATAAATAGAGGAAAATTATTTTGATTTCTTTGTATGTAGATGATATGATCATAACAGGGGATGCTAATAATCTGATCAAAGAAATCAAACGGCAGATGTCACAAGTATTTGAGATGAAAGATCTCAGAAATATCCATTACTGTTTGGGATTGGAAGTGTGGAGAGATTCTGGACAAATTTTTCTTACTCAAGGGAAGTATGCTAGAAGCTTGCTGGAAAAGTTCAGAATGGAGCAGTGTAGATCAGTAGCAACACCATTGTAGCAGAACTTAAATTTGAGAAGTGATGATGGTACTAAAGCGGTGGATGCCACTATGTATAGATAGCTAGTTGGCAGTTTGATATATCTTACTACAACTAGACCAGATTTGGCATACTCTATTAGTACATTGAGCCAGTTCATGTCAGAACCACTTGAAATTCACTGGATCGCAGCAAAAAGTGTGTTGAGGTATCTTAGTGGTACTAGTAATTATGGTATTTTGTACACTGACACTTCTGATGTTACTCTAGTAGGTTTTTCAGATTCAGATTGGGCAGGTAACTTGGATGATCGAAGGTCTATCACAGGTTATGCTTTCAGCATTGGATCTGGGGTCATAGCATGGAGCAGCAAAAAGCAAAGCACTGTAGCCTTATCTTCATGTGAAGCTGAGTACCAAGCATTGTGCGCAGCCACATGTGAAGCTATCTGGTTGAGAAGACTTCTCAACGATGTAGGAGAAGAACAAAAAGAATAAACTATCATCAAAACTGACAACCAGAGTACCATCAAGCTTGCATACAATCCAGTCTTTCATAAAAATACCAAGCACATCGATACTCAGTTCCATTTTGTTCGAGAGAAACTACAGTCAAAAGAGATATTTGTTGAATATTGTAAAACTTGTGACAATATGGCTGATATATTTACTAAGCCTCTTGGGCGTGTAAAGTTTGAATTGTTTATAAGGATGCTAGGAGTTCAGGATAATCCTTTCTCCATTAAGGGGGGGAGTTGAAAATAATTAATATTATTTTATACTAATGGAGAAATGGTTACACAAGTTGTAACGTATCTCCTTAGTTTAGGATTAGTTCCTACAATTTAGGAGTTTGTTTGCAACTTCCTAGTGATGTACTTAATGATGTAATGCCTCATTCATGAATGTAGAGAAAACCTAAGAGTGTTCTCTCTGGTTGAGTGCAGTCTCTAGGTGCAGTACTCACCTGTGAGCTGCAACTCCTTCTTTTTCAATTCAGTGTCATTTTTATCTTGATATATATTAACCCTAGATATATATGGGAGGGAAGAACAAAGACATAGAGTGATAGAGATCGAGAAATAGGGTGGAGTGACAAGGGAAATATGGAGACAAACTTAAGGAGAAGGGACAGGAGGAATGAAGAGAGAGAGAGCCCGGAGAGGTATAGAAGGGGAAGAGAAGGACAGGGAGACAAAAATATGGAGGATGGAGAGAGAGAAGGAAAGAGGGAGGGAGGTAGTGAGAGGGAAAAAAGACGGAGGTAGGAGAGAAATGGAGAGACATGAATAGAGAGAGAGGAGGAAAGAGGTAGGGATAGAGAGATGGATTTGGAGAGGGAGAGAGGGAGGGAAGAAAAAATACATAGAGAGTGATAAGTGGAGAGAGAGAGGGGGTGACAAGGGAGATATTGGGAGAGATTGTGTATGTTTATGGGTGAGATAAAGAGATAAAGAAGGAGAGATTTAGGGATATAGTTACATTTTTGGAGAGAGAGGGAGAGGGAGAGTGAGTGATGGAGGGAGGTAGGAGAGAAAGGGAGAGTGAGGAGGAGAGTGATGGGGGAAGAGAGAGGGAGGTACGAGATAAAGGGAGAGAGAGGAAGGACGAGAAAGAGGAATTGAAAGATAGGAGGAGAGAGAGATGGATTTGGAAGGGGAGAAAGGGAGGGAAGAAGAAATACACAGATAGTGAGAAGTGGAGAAAGAGAGGGGGTGACAAGGGAGAGATGGAGATAGAATGTATACGTTTGGGGGTGAGATAAAGAGACGAAGAAGGAAATATGGAGAGAATGGGGGGATAAGGATAGAGAAGGAGATATGGAGGGATATACTAATAGAGTTGGAGGGTTGAGAGAGAGAGAGAGAGAGGTGGGAGAGAAAGGGAGAGATAGGAAGGAAGAGAGAAGATGTTAGAGAGTTGAGAGATGGAGTTTGAGGGGGAGAGAAGGGGAGGTAAGAAGAAATACATAGAGAGAGAAAGGTGGAGAGAGAGAGAGGGAGTGATAAGGAATATGGAGAGAGAGGGTGAGAGGACAACATGAGGAAAGAGACATAGAAGCGGGGTAGATGAAGATAAAGGGAAGATAGAGATATAGATGGAAGGTGAAGAGAGGGAAGAAGAGAGAGATGGAAAGAGGGAGGGAGGGACATAGATTGATAGATATGCAGTGAGAGAGCATGTGTGTTTGGGGGGTTGAGATAGAGAGACAAATAAGGAGATATGGAGGGAGATGTAGATATAGATGAATGGGGGAGCAAGGGAAGACGATTTCTTGCACTATATTCATTGATTTCAGTGGAGAAGTTGATTTCTAATCCTATTTGATAGCTTGCACTAGATGCATTGATTTTAGTGTTGATATTAATTTATAATGATATTCGATTGCTTGCACTAGATGCATTAATTTCAATGTAGATTATTTCTAATCCTATTTGATTGCTTGCACTAAATGCATTGATTTTAGTGTAGATGGTGATTTCTAATCATATTTGATTGCTTGCACTAGATGCATTGATTTGAGTGTAGATGTTGATTTTTGATCTTATTTGATTTCTTGCATTAGATGCATTTATTTCATTGTAGAAGTTGCTTTCTAATATTATTTGATATCTTGCATTAGTTGTATCAATTTTAGTGTATCCGTTGATTTCTGATTTGATGTAATTAGATTTATGATGGTACATTAATTTTAAAGTGATTGGATTAACAATGTGCATTGATTTTAGTGTAAGCACAAAAAATGATTGACAATGCATATTGATTTTTGTGTTATAGTACATTGATGGTGATTTCTAATCCTATTTGATTGCTTCCACTAGATGCATTAATTTTAGTGGAGATGTTTTTTTTTAAATGATATTTTATTTCTTGAATTAGATGCAATGATTTCAATGTAGACGATTTCTAATACTATTTGATTTCTTCCACTAAATGCATTTATTTCAATGTAGATGGCGATTTCTAATCCTATTTGATTTGTTGCACTAGATGCATTGATTTCTAATTATATTTGATTTCTTGCACTAGATGCATTGATTTCAATGTAGATGATTTCTAATCCTATTTCATTGCTTGCACTAAAGGCAATGATCTCAGTGTAGATGGTGATTTATAATCCTATTTCATTGCTTGCACTAATTTCATTTATTTGAGTGTAGATGAAGGTTTCTAATCCTATTTTCTGACTTGAACTGGATGCATTGATTTGAGTGTAGATTTTGATTTCTAATCCTATTTGATTTCTTGCATTAGATTCATTTATTTCAAGGTAGAATTTTTTTTCTAATATTATTTGATTGCTTGCATTAGATGCATTGATTTCAATGTAGATGTTGATTTCCAATTTGATGTAATTTGATGTATGATGGTACCTTAATTTTAAAGTGATTGGATTAAAAATATTCATTGATTTCAGTGTAAGTAAAAACTATTATTGACAATGTACATTTATTTTTTGTTATGGTAATTCAACCTATTAATATTGGAGAGCAAGAGATACAAGGCATGATGCTTACTAAAATATCTTGAGTTAAATATTTAAATTGTTTATGATTTCAGCTGTAATTGTCATATAATCAATATGAAAATATGAAAAAACTAACAAGGGTGACAATAAGAATAATAAAAGAAAATAGATTGAGATTGATCATAATCAACATTATTTGTAATTGACTACATTCTTATTATTCACATTTTCTATCATTCAACACTATTATTGTCACTTTGCATTTAAATGTTTTATTTCATCATTAAATTTATTAACAATATTTACCATCTCAAAAAACTGAGGTAACTAAGAAAATTTAAAATTTAAATGACCAGGTTAATTCCGAAAATATTTAGCATATTTAAATTTATTATATTAATATTAGATATATTTTCATATTATTGATAAAATTAATCATATCTTCGATATATTTTCCTTGGCCGCACATGACTGAAACCAACCTAGATCCATCTTAACTCTGGATCTATCAAGCATCGAGAGGGATAAAATATCTCGAGGTGCAAACATTTACTACACCAAGGTTGAATATTTTGAGAAGTTGATTAAATTCCTTAGTGAAAGTAGTGAAAGGATTATGCTACATGGAAAGTGAAAGCCTATATCAGTTAGATTGATTAACACAATGCAGGCTAATAGAAGTTGTAGGAAGGGATGCAAGATGTTTTCTATGCAAAATTACAACAATATCAAATATGGTAGCAATGATAGTCTATTGGAACACTTAGTATTGAACAAATTTGAAGATGTATTTCTGGAGGATATTTCTGGTTTAACTCCACACAGAGAAGTAGATTTCTCTATCGATATTTTACCTGACATACAAATATTCATAGAGGATGAGCACCCTAAAAATGATAGAGTCGAAGTTACAACTCAAAGAAATGCTGGACAAAGGCTATATTAGGCTAGGTGTATCACCATGGGGAACACCGGTCTTATTGGTGAAAAAGAAGGGTGGCACACTCATATTGTACATAGATTACAAGAAACTTAACAAGGTCACCATCAAGAACATATACATGTTTGCACGAAGTGACGACTTGTTTGATCAATTGCGGGGAGAAACAATGTTTGCAAATATCAATTTATGATAGGTATCACTAGGTGTGCATTGAGGATGAAGATATATATAAGAGAGCCTTCAAAACAAGATGTGGGGATTATGAATTGATGGTTGTGCCCTATGGGCATACTAATGCACCAACTACTTTCATGTTCCTAATGAAAAATGTGTTGAGACATTACTTGGACAAGTTTTTGTTAGTGTTCATTGTTGACATCACTCAAAAACTGATGAGGAGCATGAGGAACACTTAGCTGAGGTGTTACAGCTGTTGAGAGAGCACAATATGTATGCGAAACTTAGCAAGTGCGAGTTCTTTCAGTCTTAGATACATTACTTTCCACATGTTGTCTTAAAAAAAGGTGTGGCACTATTGATCTAGAAAATAGTAAAGCAATTATGGAATGGAAAACACTAAGTAATGTGGCTGAGATCACATCATTTATGGGACTTGAAGGGTAATATAGTATATTTATTAATAATTTATCCAAGTTTGGTTATCCAATCATGGAATTCCAAAAGAAGGGGTACAAGTTTGAATGGATAGAAAAGTGTACAACAATATTTGAGTAGCTCAAGAGGTTTCTTACTAATGCACTAGTGTTAATAATAACATACATGGACAAGTATTTTGTGGTTTGCATATATTATTGCAAGGAAGGAATTGGTGGAGTCCTGATGCAGGAAGGAAAAGTGGTGTGTCATGAGTCAAGAAAACTAAATGAACACGATAAAATCTATGTGACTCATGATTTAGAGTTTTTTTCCATTTTTCATGCATTGAAGATGTGTAGACATTACCTCTTTGGAAGGAAATTCACTTTGATGATAAATCATGGAGGTCTGAAGTATTTATTTAAATAGCCTAAATTAAATACTGGGAAATAAATATTCCTAAACATAATTAGTGAGTTTTATTTCAATATTAATTACATAAAAGGGAAAAATATAGAGTGGTCGATGCACTCGACGGGAGATTGCAGTCATGCCATATATCAACCATAATATCTTATGGGATTGATCTCAAATAAATAATTAAAATTGCGGTGTAGAAAATGAATGATAAGGATTGGAAAATTATTTTTTTTCATATATATCGATTCTTTTAGGGTGGAAAATGTGGAGGAATAATTTATGAGTATTTGTTTTACTGGTGCGACCCTATTATGCGGAATTGTGACCTATGGATAAACCAAATTCCCTAAGTGTGGTGCTAGTCACTTAGAACAACAGAGGAAAAAATTACTATCATTTTCTCTAAAACAATTAGAAATACAAAATGGTAAAGGATCCTACTTGTTATTCAATCGCTTCTCCTTCTCCTTCTGTCGTTGTTTTCCATCGCTGTCAATCCAACCCGAAACACTAGATCAATTCCTGCAAACACAAACAAAGAACAAAAAAAACCATGCAATAAATAGATATCTACTTATCTTGCTCAATCAAATTGATTAGATATGAAATACACACATCATTCAAGAATAAATTGGACAATAAATAGAGACATGTGTATGGGAAAATGAACAACAATATTTATTAAAGAGTAGAAGGGGAAGGTTACAAAAAATGGACAGATTTGTTGTCAACCTATTCCAGCTTCATTGCAACCTCATCACATCCAACATCATACCAGCAACATATCAGTAATTTCACTCTCTTATCACATGGAATCCAACATCATAACTTTACCAAAATTCTTCCTTCCCTAGCACTAGAATGAGTGATCAATTTATAGTGAAACTGATGGTAGTTTCTCAATGAATGAATTTCTAATAATAGGCAAGACATGTTTCCAAGTTCAGAGGTGTTAGATGGACACTTGGATTCAAATTTTGACACATATGTTGGACTCTTATAGAAGGAACTGGCCATGTAGAGAGTCTCAGAACAATGATAATTCCACTCCCAGGTGACCAACGCACCCTTGAGTGTTGGGAAGTGCACTGCAGTGCACCCTTGAATGGAGGATTTGGCACTGGAATGCAGTTATTACCTTTAGAAACCGCGTTGGTGATTCAATAAATGATATAACATACACTTAAAACTTTGGAAATATCACAATAGAAACCATGAATGAAATGTCTTCACTTAGGACATATAGAAACTGAAATGTAATGGGATGATAGACCCTATTTCATTGGTCATGGGGATGATGTCCAGTTTGACCAAGTCATGGGGGATGATGCCCAAATTGACCTATAACAGCTTCCCCCTAAAGCATGAAGTCAAAATAATATTAATAGTATTTGGATGAAATTGTTTACGATGTGATGAGACGGAACTGAAGTGGACGGTGACCTGCATCAATCTTACAATACATTACATCATGATATTTTCATCTTGATCACGAATTGTTGAGGGAGGCATTCCTATGCTCAATACATAAACTATATAATAGCATGTACACAATTAAAAAATTCATCTACATTGGAATGTTTCCCGATATATACATGCCTATAGGTATAGGCCCATGTTTGGATGATTATCTGTATGTAAGGTCATCGTACAGATGATGTGAACAACAATCCTAAAATTGCAACTTGGATCGATGAAACTAGATCTAGGGTCTTCTTATCTCATTCACTCGATCATTCATGTACAAGCATAGCCATGCGAATATATGATTTGTATTCAAACATGGGAAGACATCGTTTGATTACCAGCCAATGATGTGAGTTGTTAACAAATGCGAGAGAACCACCATTGATGTCAATGGCTGTCAAGGTAATGCAGTAAAATTTTCAAGGCGTGAATAGATGATTTGATGTCGAACGCCAAACAAAATATTTTGGTCAAAGGTCCGGAAGTGAGAAACTTTTCGATGATGTAACAAACCTCAGGGTGCTGGAAGATTTTGTTTCTAAGTAAACTTCATGGATGATGAGATGGTGTCGACATGAAGAAAATTTATCGTGAAACGAGAGTTACTGATTTCAAAGACAAAATGTGACTTGATATAGAAATTTTTAGGGATGAATGTCATGAAAATGAAGGTTTATGAGTATTGCAGAAGGATGAGTATTCACTGGATGACTTCTTTTGAACATATCGACCACACTAAGATGAGTTGGCAACATTGACCCAAAACCAAAGTGAAGGTATGATGAACCATAGGTATGAATGAACCGTCATGAATATTACCCAACCCAAATAGTCACGATGATGGAGTGAAAGTGTCATGTTCAAGAGCCACATGCTACCATAAAGTGTTATGTTCTCTTTCCCAAATTTTCCCTGGTCATTTGTCGACTAGTGCCTCTTTATTTTTTAACAAGATTGAGAAGGATAGCATATTATTGATCTATAATTCATCCCTTCAGATGAATGCATCTCTATTTAATAATTTAATGAGTCTAGTGATAAATGAGACTTCATTCTTTCCATGATCTACAATCTTGATGTTATTTTATGTTTCAACGAGCCTAATGATAGTTACAGCCCGATGTTTTTCATATTTAGAGAGTTTGAAAAAGAGGAAAAAAGAAAACTCCATGAGTCCTTTTTCGTAAATTTATCGCTCAGGTTCGAAAACGTGTAAAATGATACCTGAGAGAACCTCCTATCCATGTTCGACTAATTTTTTCCTTTTTCGTAAATAATATATCTAAGTCCATAAAAGGGTTAAACTTATACTGAGTAGATTTCATTTCATTTACTTTTACGAGCTCGAAAAGATAAGTGCTCGACAATCTTTTCACTTTATCGAAGTTTGAAAAGAGCTAAAAGAAGACTTCATGGGCTCCTTTTTCACTGTTATCAAAGCTCGAAAAAGAGATAAAATCTCCCTTCAAGTCCTTTTTCATTTTTATCAAAGTTCAAAAAATAAGGATAAAAGTATGCTTTGACCGAATTTCAATTTAATTTACGAGGAAAAGACAGAAAGAACTCAGAATTTCATGTGTTTTATGAGAATGAAAATAGCAAAAGAATCTTGGTATTTTCATGAGTTTAACTATTCTTGAAAATAATAACTATAATGGAATCGATATAGTTTTAAATTCCTCCCTATAAGAGCACATGTCGAATGCCCCATGCAAGAGCAGATGCTCCCCAAGCTTGATTTCATTCACCTAAGTAGACTATTGGTTACTAATAGCTGGATGAAATGAAGGTTCAGTTATGATATCAAATGGAAGAGTCATCTTAATTAGGAGAGGATTTTTTTCATTTTTTAATGAGCTTGACACAGGAAAAGGAACCATGCTCATGGCATGTTTAAGTTTTTAAAGAGCTTTACATGGGAAAATAAATATGCTCATGAGAACCTATTTTATTTATCGAGGTTGAAACAGGAAAATAACTATCCTCATTACCTGATTCAATTTTTAATGAGGTTGACACAGTAAAAGAATCATCCTCATTGTGTAGTTGGACCAGTGAGCGTGCATTGGAAAAGACGTAGTTTAACAGAGTCATCATTTAAGGATTTTTATGAGCACCACAAATGATAAGTTATAACATGCTTCGATGGGTCTTCTCTATGGTTTCCATTGAACTTAGGAATATCCGAGGGTAATTTATGTGGTATCAATGGCCACCAAGGAGCATAGATGATTGGATTATTTGTAAGCCAGTTTAAATCAGGTAATTCTAAAGTTGCTACAAAGGGAAACTGTTGATTTAAGTCAGGTTGAGCATAGCTAGGGTATAATGGAATTGCTTGGGAAACATTCCTTTGAGCACCAGCATAAGGAATTTGTTGTTGGTAACCCAGATAGGGGTTTTTTTGATAAGTAACGCTTGAGGATTCTATTGACCAAAACTTGGGTACATTACTTGTTGAAATAAGGGTCGTTGCATCTGCGCCTGTGGATGCCAAGGTGTTTGTCCACCAAGATTATAACCCAAACTTGAATAACTTCGAGTCGGTTGTGAATAGGCAAAACTCGGTTGTGCCTGTGACATCTCTTAATAGGGTAATCCATCTTATGAATAAATAGTTCTGATACAGGTGGTTATTGTAAACTAGCCGAGGGAGTTGGAGTCTGAGGGCCCAATACTTGGGGGTATTGGGTTGAAGGACCCACCTAAGATAGTTTAGCTACAAAAATCTGAGCCTATAATAGGCGTAAGGATATATTAACAAGAGAATTAGATGTGGGTGAGACATTTTGAACCGGTTGATATGATTACACAACTATTTGTGGTTAGATGGATAGAGTGGGGTGCCACTGAAAAACAATGATTATGACATTAGGATGACCAAATAACGATGGAGTACTATAAAAATGGGTGACCATAGGTTGCCCCCCAGCATGAGGTCTATAATAGGATGGAATATATTGTTCTCCAAATGCCAAGAGTCCAGTTGAGATTGTACTGGATGGAATTTACCCAGATGGACCAACTTGATATTGCACTGAAGATGTATATAAAGGATCAAGTCATTCAATACTCATTAGAGATGTACAATATAGAATACTAGATGATGAAATTGGTGAATTCCATGGGTTTGAGGATGAATCAGAGAAGGTTCAAGATCAATATTGGTAACCAGGTGGGACAGAAGGGCCACCATATAGATGTGACTCTGGTGATGTGTTGAACATCAACGGGGTAGCAAGAGCAGGTGTTGTTGCAACTGTGATAGATGGTATATATTTTGTCTCAACCATGGTCATATGATCCAATGTATACCCTACAAGATCTATGGGAACTTGAATAGACACACGATGAAAGAAAGTAGTGTGAGGTGATTGAGGAAAAGTCTCGTAAAGATAAATCTCTGATCCAAAATGGGTTGGAGTCGAAGGTGTTTCGTCTTGTGTTATTTATTCAATCAAAATAAAACCAGGCAGAAGGATTTTGACATCAGGCCCAAATTATATTTTAGGTTGTTTAATACGTGATATGGGAGACTCAACGGATATAATAGATTGTGGGGCGACCGATACAGTAAAAAATTCTAATTTTTCGACTTCGAGACCTAGATGTTCTAGTAAAAGAATGAAAGGAACTGGATCAACTTCCAGCTAAACAACATCAAGTTCGGGAGGCATGGTCTCACTAACTATATGGATCATGATCACATGTAGCTGTGAGGACTCCATCTCGACAACAGTAGATGAACCAAGATTTTTAGAAACAACTCAAGATGTCTCTGGTATATGCGAGGATGATGTCACACCAGAGGTACTAATAGTACTAGTTTCGGTAGAATTATGTTGCCTTCGCCATCCAGAAATACCTTCCGGTGGTAAAGGTGGTTTAAGTGCTATTCTACGCGAATGATGGGAAAAGGGATGTTATTCTTCCATGATGACTGATTTATTTTATGAAAAAAACAAATAAACAAAATAAAAGGATAATTCTAGGCAAAAGGTTTACCAAGTAATTGTGAACCACAGAATACCTCCTAGGGAACCAAGAAGTATGGGCAAGCAATCTCCCTAAATGCTATGTTTGGTGTATTACAAGTTACAAGGTGGCCGACTCGGTTACCTATGGATGGATAAAAACCTAAATTTTTCCTCCCAAATATACCCAAAGGTACGTAAAGGCCCAAGTCCATATTAGCACTGTCTAATGTGAAACCACATAGTGAGAGCACCCCCTTATACTTTTCATACTAGAACACTGCCATATATACCCAAAGGTACTTGGATGAGCTCTGATATAATTACATACATGGAGTGAGGTATCACACTCAAAATGTATCAGAGACAAGTTAGTGACAACTACTATGTTTAACGATGTGGGAACACGTCTCTAGCATAGACCTTCTAAATGTTATTGTTAATGTTCCAATTATTTCTTAGGTAAATTGATGTAAATTTTATGTTGATCTTGTTTAAAAAAATTTCTATGAGGTTCACCATGTCATGTGATGGAAATTCCTAAAAATGCAAACTAAATGATAAGAAAACTTTTCAATTTTTCTTTTTCAATGAAAATCCTAGCTACTAAGGGAAAAAGAAATCCGTTTTTGAGCAAACAAAAAAGAGAATAACCTAAAATGAAACTTTCCTAACTTGTTCTTATGAAACACACACAATTAACTATATGCACATGCATGTTTTAACTTTCATTTCCCTTAATGTGAATGAAAGAAAGGAAACTATATGCATAAATCAATCAAACAAGTGTTTTCTTCTTTGAGAAACGAGGAATGAAACAATAATTTCTCTTTTAGGAAAAATGAAGAATGGAACTACAATTTTTCCTATAGGAAAAATATTTATCTAATGCAGAAATAAAATACTTTGAAGTTGATTTTCCAATGATAAAGAAAAACACTTAAAGAGACATTGAAAAATTTTACTTTTCAAAGGAGGAAGAATCAGGAAAGTTTACTGGTCTCTAAGAGGTATCAGACTTTTGAGAATACAACAAAAAAGTGGCTGAGAATGATAGAAATGAAAAATTTAGATGGAATTTTCCTGGCTAAGGGGAAACACAATCTCTAAGGGGAGACAATGCATTGCAGAGCACCCCTGAGTGGGAGATAGTGCACTGCAGTGCACTGTGTCTTGACCAATAGTGTGTTGGGAACAACAAGGATTGAAAAACCAAGCAACATAATACACTTATGATGTAATTATTTCATTCAAATGACTGATAAATAAAATTATATTCTATTGATGAGGATAAACAAAGGTAAAAACACCAGGAATGATAGTATACTCTCTAGTGGAGTCTCCAATTTGTTATGTGGAATTGTGATCTACAGATAAACAAAATTACCTAAGTGTCGTGCTAGTCACTTATAACAACAAAGGAAAGAATTACTATCATTTTCTCTAAAACAAGAAGATATACATAATGGTGAAGGAGCCCACTTCTGATTCAATCGCTTCTCCTTTTCCTTCTGTCGCTATTTGTCGTCGCTCTCAATCCAATGCAAAATGCTAGATAGATTCCTACAAACACAAACAAAAAACAAAAAACAACATGCAATATACAAATATCTACTTATCTTACTCAATCAAATCGATTAGATATGAAATAAATACATAATTCAAGAATACATTGCACAAGAAATAGATACATATCTATGGGAAAATGAACATCAATCTTGATTAAAGAGTAGAAGGGGAAGGTTACAACCAATGGAATGATTTGTTGTCAACCTGCTATAGCTTCATTCTAGACTCATCACATCCAAAATCATGACAGCAGCATATCAGTACTTTCACTCTCTTATCACATGAGAATCCAACATCATAACTTTACCAAAATTCTTCCTTTCCTAGCACTAGAATGAGTGCTCAATTTATATGGAAATTGATGATAGTTTCTCAATGAATGAATTTCTAATAATAGGCAAGACATGTTTCCAAGTTCAGAGGTGTTAGATGGACACTTGGATTCGAAGTTCGACACATATGGACTCTTCTAGAAGGCACTCACCATGTGGAGATTCCCAGAACAATGAGAATTCCACTCCCAGGTGACCAATGCACCCTTGAGTGTCGAGAAGTGCAATTTATTGCACCCTTGAATAGAGGATTTGGAACTGGAACAGATTTAGTCCCTTTGGAGCTTATGTTGTTGATTCGATAAGTGATATAACATATACTTCAAACCTTGGAAATATCACAATAGAATCCATGAATGAAATGTCTTCACTTAGGGAAAATAGAAAATGAAATATAATGGGATGATAGACCCTATTTTATTGGTCCTGGGGATGATTTCTAGTTTGACCAGGTCATGGGGGATGATGCCCAAATTGACCTATAATAGACCCTATTTGGAAAATTGGGATTTAAAACCTTCTGGAAGAATTTTGAGGCATAAAATGACATTTTCTGGGGGTAAAACCTTGCCGCATTAAAATATCACCTATATTTCCTACTCTACACACAAATACCTTTCCAATGGCGTAATAATTGTGTCAATCAGAGCTTGTATGCAAAAGTTATGCCACTCATAATTTGACCTTCCTCTTTTCACCACCATAATTCGAGAGGATGCCACGTCAACCCCCATTATTCATGAAAATTTGGCTAGCCACGTGATTATGATGTAGAATACTCTAGAATATTCTATATTGTAGCTATGCTTAAGATTTTAGGTAGTCAAACCTAACCACTAGTAGGCTATCAGGTTGTGTTATAACTGGGCCACTAGGAGGAAAATGGGTTTCATTATTTCAAGTGCATTTATTCCATAACTGAAAAAAAAAAAGACAAGAGGGATAAGAAGTAGAGCATACAGAGAGGATTTGTGTACAGTAGCATCCCATGGGCCATAAGACATACTTCTTTGTACTCACATCCATAGTTCCATTCAAAGAAAGAAAGTGGAGTGACCTCACCTTCTAGCTAGGTTTTCTCTCTTGAAAGGGTTTTAATTGTTTTTCCACAATACTGGAGTCTAGTTTAGGACATTACAATAACTAAAAATACCAATCCAAGTATCACAATAAACTAACTTGAACTTTGGAATATCTATTGGGTGTGGAGCCTGATTATATTGTTTATTTTGTATCACAGCATTGGACCCCCTATACCTTAAAAGGGGCAGCAACGCTGCCCGTAATTAATCGCTGCCGTGGGGGGTCTAGGGGGGGCGCCCCCCCCTGGCGGGGGCTTTCAGGGGCAGCGCCCCCAAAGCTAAAAAAAGATGTAAAATTTCCATGTAAAAGTATAGTAATTTCTAGTCAATCTGGGCTGTTCATAGGCAAATGATCTGACGGTAGAAGTTATGTTTAGATTAGGGTTTCTTGCCCTAGAAGGCAACCCCTCGTTTTTATGAGGGTATTGTGTGCGTTGTGTATTGTATGCATTCTCGGAGTGAACGAGAGGAGGCTGTGAAAGGCAAGGATATTACAATGGATGCATTTGCAGGTTGTGTCTCTTCATTTCTTGGATAATGACAGGAAGAGACGGTTGTTAGGTGGGCAGTAATGGCCCAGTGAACCACGTATATCTGTGTCTCTCTGGTTTTATGTGTTTTGTGTGCTTGTATTTTCCGCATATTTTATGTACTGCATTGCTCTGTAATAATAATTTTTTAACAATATAAAATGTAATAAATCAACATGTGCACAAATATACATAAATTTTTACAAAACCAAAATTCCTTATACTAACATATTGATAATACAACTATCTAGGGATCTCGTACTAGAGATAATGGCCCTCATACATCCATTGATACAATAATACAAGAACAAGATACATTGATCATCTGGTTGATGTTGCACACCATCATAGCTCCTTAATCGTACCCTGAACACAACTATTGGTCCTTGTGCTTTGAATTTGCATATCCTTCCTCTATCAATGGTCATGCTCCTTTAGGTCACTGAACTCGACTCATCCAATTTCTCTCTAGTTGATCGTTATTCCTTCAATGCATCAACACATAGAGACTCTTGTTTATTTGTTCACAACTCTATTTTTTAACAACTCTCAACTACCCAATATTTCTCCTTTGGGACTTCTTCCCTCTAATTCCTTCCTACAATGCTCTAATGAAGACAAAATTTAGGCTAGAGGGATGCCACCTATTAGTGCAATATGTCCTTCTCCAACAATGAAATTTGGATTATGTAATATTCTCTCTTGACCTCCTTCCTTTGTCCTTCAAGAATCAGTCCTAATCTTACCCAAATCAACCTAACTCTCCTAGCAGTCCAAGTGTCCTTCCCTACACTACAGTTAGGGATCCTTTAAGCACCTCCTTAATTCCCTCCAATAGCCTTGATATAACCAAAAAAATAAATTCCAATTGGACAACTCATTCTCTAGCAATAAATCAATATGAACCACATCAATACATACTTTTTCACTGTTATGGAATTCTGCGCATTGTTTTTAGGTCTATGGACTAGTCAGGGCTTCTAAAAATCTATGTTATCCCTTCCTTTCAACTCCCAAAGGCCTCCTACAATTCTGAATTTCCTCCCTTGCCTAAATACTCCTATACGCTAGTTTTTGGGCTAGGTTGCAACCGTATTCAAACCTTTTTGGCCCCCCTTCAAGCTGAGGTACAAGGCTCGGGTTTCCTAGCTAGACTTTGTAAAAATGTGCTCCTCAAAAAAATTTCGATCCACAACTTCTTCTTAGAAATGGTTTCCAAAAACTCCTTCTATAGGTTTAGTTTACTTACTCCCAAACTCAACCCTCAAAAAAATCTAAGAAAGACACAAAGACACTCCTTCGTTCTCCTTCATTGGGATTATTTATTCTTATGACTACCTTAGATGTGTTTCTCTTAGATTTTGTTGCACTTGGATGTGTATTTCAAGCATAATTTTGAACTTATATTTATATGCTTCTTATGGGCTCCAACTACCTATCCTTTATGGCTTAATCTAACCCAACCAACTTTACTTTCTTGTGCAAGCCCATCCAACACACAAATAAATTCATATCTCACATTGTATGCCTCCTTTCTTGGTGTTATTTGCGTCCCATATCTCCTTTTAGGGTACTCTCCAATCTCCAAGGGTTAGGTGTAAAAATATCCTTGTGGTTTCACACACACAACATTGGGTGAAAATACCAAACCTTAGGTTCTAAGTAGAGAAAGTAATTTTTTGGTTCTCCTTCCTCCAAACCCTAAACATTAGGGCTTGGAGTACCACTAAATCTAAAAATATCAACACTCCATCTTAGTGAGGGAGATACTTCCAAGACTAGGAATTAACTCATCATCATTGTCACTATTAGTGACACTAACCCAACTCCTAACGCCCATAACTTTCACAAACCCTGAAGCATGGACTAGACCCTTCTCACAAGTTTCATTTTCATAGGAATCCTCCCACCTCTCCTTATTTTCCTAAAATGATTTCAGGCCATTCCAAGATTCATTATTTTCATATGTATAAGTAGCATTACTCCTCACTGACCATGCACTCTTATTTTTCCACACATTCTCCCTCTAAATCTAAAAAATCCCTTTAAAAATTGGATCCCTCTAAACCTCTAGAACCTGGACCTTCTCTTCCTTCTTCTTCTCATGATTTATAATCTTGATTGTTATCCTATATATACCATGCTCTCTAACTCGAATTACAATACCTGTGGAGCTAGAGCCTCTAGGCTTGAGTCTCGCCTTCCCACCCTAGAATAATACCTCAAACCGCTTCTTCTCGATTGTTTAGATAGACATCATGTTATATCTGAGCTCTGGTATAAATAGTGCATCCTAAACTTGCATCAGCTAGCTTGAATCCATACTAAATGGCATGAAACGTGATCCTCGAATCTCCTTCTAACTCTTGTTTACCAACACCATATGCAACTTTGAGTCCCACTCAACTAGAGTCTCTAACACATCATGTGAACTTGTCATGTGCTTCAATGCACCATTTTTCATGTACCATGTAGCCTCATCAATGATACCCTAAGAGAAATGAGATATCAAAGAAAAATCCTCACTATTCAACCTCCTAGAGAGATCATCTATCTTAGTAGAAGTGGCGACACTTGCAATTTGCTTCCCCTTATTCTTCTCATCATCTCCTTGCTTCTTCCTCAGACACGTCATCGAATAATGACCAAAATTACTGTAGTTAAAACACTTGATATTAC